>WNWU01000017.1:15654062-15688334 GCA_012654045.1 Ptyas mucosa | reverse complement strand
GGATACTGTAAAATCTCCATTCCCACCCCACTCCAGGGGAAGGATACTGTAAAATCTCCATTCCCACCCCACTCCAGGGGAAGATACTGTAAAATCTCTATTCCCTCCCCAATCCAGGGGAAGGTTACTGCAAAATCCCCATTTCCTCCTGATCAGCTGGGACATGGGAGGCAGAGAATAGATGGAGGCGGGGCCAGTCAGAATTTTTACTACCAGTTCTCCAAAGTACTCAAAATTTCCGCTACCGGTTCTTCAGAACTGGTCAGAACCTGCTGAAACCCACCTTTGCTACAGTCCCCATTGCCAGTCCCCAGTGTGCTAAGTGAGATTCACAGGTCTTTAAGCAAAGATCTTCTTGCAATTTCCTTCTGGCTTTCAACAGTCAAGTCAATGGGGAAACCAGCAGGAAATTGTAAGTCTTAGGTGTCTTGCAAGCAGGCTGGCAGGGAGGTAAATAGCTGCTGCCCGGTGGGGGAGATAACATGGGGGGATGCACAGGTGGCCGGAGAGGCACGATAGGATGTAGGGAGGATATGTGAGGATGTGTGGGTGGCTAGGGAGGCACAATACAAACACAGAGGGGCTGGGGAATGGTCATGGGTGGGGGAAACTTACTGCAGTGACTTGGTTAGGGTTTAGGGTTTAGGTCAGCGTCCCCATTATCTTTATTTGGAAAGCTGTCAGGGGAGGTTGCAAATAGCGATCTTGTCACCATAGGACACTACAACTGTCATAGTTGCCAAAGGTCCAGATTGCGACCATGTGACTGCAGGGGTGCTGGGACAGTAAGAAATTTGAGGACTGTTCATAACTATCATTCGTTCATAACCATCCTGACTTCAAACACCATGAGGTTGTTAGGTGTTGGCCTAGGGCACCAAAGCAGAGGTGGTGCGCTCCTACTTCAAAATCATTCTAAAAATGCCAATTTTCACATCAGAGTAGTCAATGTGGTTTAGGAGCACCGTATACCTTGAACCAGAGTTATCTTTCCCTCTTATGTATGTGCTTGGATCTGCCCAGGCCAGCTTCTCTTCTCAAAGGTGACCAAGCAGAGACAGAACTTGTTGGTTGAGCAAGGGCTCTCTCCTGCTTCCAAAGATTGCAGCAGTTCCTCAGAGATTACCTTAAACTGCTTACAGCAGAAGGAGGGTCTGTCTTGCTGTCCTGTTGGCCAGTGTATGTTTTAGATTTAAATGGAGAAGGAGGGAAACTGGCCTCCTTAGTGTGGTACTCAAGAAGTATCAAGAAACACAAAGAGGAGAAAAGGCTTGGCCTCATGAAGGGCCAGTCAGAATCGGATGATGGGCAGAGGCAGTTTAACTTCTAAAAGGTTTGAGGGGAAACAAGGAGAATGTCTCAAGTGTTACTGATTCTTTTTCTCCCAGGGTTGTAAAAGACCAACACATTTAACAGATTAACAGTTGGAAGGGACCTTACAGGTCATCTGAGTCCAACCCCCTGCTCAAGCAGGAGACCCTCTACCATAATACTATATTTCATAAACACCTTTGTTGCAAGAATGGTTCGCCTAACACAGGAAGGCAAAATCAGACACTTGGAATACAAGGTTTAAAGGGAAAATAATTGACATGAAGTGGTTTGTCATTGCCTCCTTCCTGGGACTGAGAGGGATTGATTCAACATCGCCTAGCTGGTTTTATGCCTAAGGCAGGACTAGAATTCACAGACTCCCAGTTTCCAGCCTGGTGCCTTAATCATTACACCAAACTTTAGTCATACTTCTCCTTAACCAAGCATAATTTGGCATTCTTAGTTGGATTGTGATCTTGGAATGGAATGGGATTAGATAGGACAGAAGCTTCTTCAGCCTTTACTGTCCTGTTGGCTTTGTACAAGTCCTTTAGATGGGTAAACGTTATGAAATTTGTTGGGTAGATGCCATGATGCCATGTAGACTATTCCATTTAAGCTCTTCCTGTTGGTCTGTTTTCAGATTGCAACATTTTGACTTAAAACGGTCTATCAGATGCCAAGCTCTTTGGGAGTAAGCTCTTTTGAACCAAGCTGGATTATGCTGTTTATATTATGCTCTGAAAACAAACAACCCACAGGAGTACTGTAACTGTAGCTAATTTTACAAACATCATTTTGAAATCACCAGAGGGTGCTTTATAGTCAAACGATACATTCATCTAACAATCGCTTCAGTTTGCATACAGATAGCTTTGCAAAGGCACATCTGAAAATTGTGTTGTCTTTTTTATTTGTTAAGAAGGAATTCCAAAGAAGTTCAGCAAATTCCTTCTGGAGTGGGCATCATACAGTTATCTACAATTATCATCTATTCTTAGGAATTAATATTATTAGGAATTATTAATGGATCAGATAAAATTCTGACAATTTTTATCCAAAATATGTAACAGAAAATTTATTAATAGTTTAAGAAGCAGACCAAAAAATGTTGGTAATAGTTCTAGTCCATTATGGAAAAATGCAAAACAGACCAGAAAAAAATAGTTGATGCTTGTTTTTTCTGGGGCATAAATTTTAGAGAATATTGAGGATCTTTTAAAAATGCTAGACTACATGAGAGATAGTCAAGCTCACAAACATCCCTTTCCCCGCACCACCTGTCACCTAACATCCCAGGCTTGACAATTGTCAAGAAAGACAAAAAAAGTCTGGATAGTGGCATTGCAGTACCTGGAGATAACAGAAGAGAAGAGAAAGAACTGGAGAAAATTACAAAATACAAAGACCTGCAAATAGAAGTAGAATGACTATTGCAAAAGAAAGCAAATATTGTACCAATAGTAATAGGTGTTTTGAGTGCAATCACAAAACATTACAGAACCACCATCAGTCAATTGCAAAACGCAGCTCTACTTGCAACAGCTTACACCCTGCAATGACGCCTTTTCTTGTTGTTGTTCAGTCGCTGTGTCTGACTCTTTGCAGCCCCATGGACCAGAGTATGCCAGGCACTTGTCTTCTACTGTCTCCTGACTAATTTCGTACACAAGGATGGCTGAGCTGTGAGAGTTGGATTATCAGCTAGTTTGCTCAAATTCATTTCATTGAGTTGATGATACCATCTAACCATCTCATCCTCTGCAGTCCCCTTCCTCTTTTACCTTCAATTTTTCCCAACTTCAGGGTCTTTTCTCCAATGAGTCCTCTCTTCCCATTAGGTGGCCAAAGTCTTTTGAGCTTCAGCTCCAGTTTCTGTCCTTCCAAAGAACAGTCAGGGCTGATTTCCTTTAAGGATTGACTGATCTCCTTGCAGTCCAAGGGACTCTCAAGAGTCTTCTCCAACACTGCAATTTGAAAGCATCAATTCTTCACTGCTCAGGCATCCAACTCTCACAGCCATACATTACTATTGGGAAAACCATAGTTTTGACCATAGATGATACCTTTAACACAGTGGTGGGTTTCAAAATTTTTTACTACCGGTTCTGTGGGTGTGGCTTGGTAGGCGTGGCACGGCTTTGTGGGCATTGCATGGCTTTGTGGGCATGGCTTTGTGGGTGTGGCAGAGGAAAGATACCGTAGACTCTCCATTCCCACCCCACTCCAGGGGAAGGTTACTGCAAAATCCCCATTTCCTCCCGATCAGCTGGGACTTGGGAGGCAGAGAATAGATGTGGGTGGGGCCAGTCAGAATTTTTATTACTGGTTCTCCGAAGTACTCAAAATTTTTGCTACTGGTTCTCCAGAACTGGTCAGAACCTGCTGAAACCAACTTCTGCTTTTAACACCATCAAATAAGAACATCTGTCTATCTGAAGTCCTTGGGAAGGACTTGATAGATATAAATGACAACTTCAGGCTTAACATCTGGCTGACTGCGTGATGAACAACAACAACAACAATAATGATAATCCATCCATCCTTGTGTATGAATTAGCCACCGTGTCTTCTTGTTTCTTTCCATATCCACATATTATCAATGGGGACATTCCTGTTTAAATAATACATCCCCCTCCTCTTTCCTTAAACAGCCGCTGCTTCCCTCCCAGCCGAGGAATCTCCCATTCAACCCGCGCTGTTCCAAAGTGGGAAAGGGTGGGATCCCTCAGCCAAGCGTGCCTGACCCGCCTCCGTAAGCGGCGGCGGCGGCGTCTTGCTGAGGAAGGCGGCCGAGCTCAAGGCTGCCTGATCCTACCTCGGCTGGCCGGCCATTGGGCGCCTTTTCCCCCTTCCCCCATCACGCAACGCCAGAGTAGCGCCAGCATTGAACCCCGGCACTGTCACTTAGCAGCCGCCGGGCTCCGCCTCGGTCGGTCGGCGGGGGGTGGGTGGGTGTCGATCGGTCCCGCCTCTTCTCGATCGATTGGGGCCGGAGCTGCCTCGGGATTGGTCAAGGAAGCCGTCATTTGCCCGGGCGAGTTTTGCTGCCCTCTTCTTGTCACGCCGCCGCCACTCGGGGTTGGGGCGTTTTTGCGCGCTGCCGCTGCCCTTCTCCTCTTCCTCCTCCTGCCGCCGCTGCTGCTTTCGATGTTCTAAGGCAGAAGAGAGGGGAGCGGTGGCGGCCGCTGGACCTTCTCCCCTTTCCTCTCTCTCTCTCTCCCTCTCCCTCTTGTATCATCTTGGCTTGGCCCCCGGCTTGGGGGTGGGGTGGGGTGGGGGAGCGCCTTCTCCGCCATGGCCACCAGCACCACAGGCTCCACGCTGCTGCAGCCTCTCAGCAACGCCATTCGGCTACCCATAGACCAGGTGAGGAGCCCGGGCGCGCGCAGGGAAAGCAGCCCCTTTCGAAAGGGGGCGGGTGGGGGGAGAGAAAGGGCGAGCCGGCCCGAAGGATGGAGCCCTCCCGCTCCCCCCACCACCACCTCAGCTCCACCGCCTCGCGCCCCCATCCCCCTCGCCGTCTCCGAGACCTTTTTTTCCTGCCTCCCCCGCCGGCTGCCTCGCAGTTGCATCCCGAAGTAGCAAGCCTTTCTAAATGCATCGAGTGTGGCTTGCAAAAAAAAAAGAAAGAAAGAAAAAAAGCTCTGCCTTTTCGGTGCCCAACGGTGCGCGAAGGTCTGGTGTTGGGGTGTGTTAGGGATGAGGAGGTCGTGATTTATGGGCCGCCTTAGTCCTTTTGTATGTGTGGAGTCCTTGTGCCCAGGGTGTATGTGTGTGTGTGTGTGTGTATTTGCTTGCTTGCCTACCGTTCAACCCCTTTTCCCCGTGGTTAAATAGATGTCCTGGCCAACCTGGCTTGTTTGCTCAAATGGGGAGAAAAACGTGGAAGTTCAAAACCCCTACTTGAAAGTCTTTGTAGGCAGGTAATTAAAACAGACTTTAAAATTGTATGCCTGGAACCCAAAGGTCTTGACTTGTATTTTTTTTTTTTAAGTGGTGAGAAATTCAGGCTCCTTTAAAACCTGGGGTCAGGTTCCTGTTGATCCTCCTCTGGAGGGTTAGGATTTCATAGGTATCCGTTTGGCCTTAAAGAAGTCATAAGTGGCACCTTTCATCGCCTGGCTGTGTGAGAGAGGTTGGGATGCTAGATATTTGCAGGGCTTTAACAATTTGCGCTTAACAAATGGACAACATGTTCTATGAATGGCACATACTTGTTCTGTTATCTTTAAATAACTGCAGGGTAGTCTGATATTTGCAAAGGAATACTATCCTTGTATTTACACTGTGCTTTGTAGGAAAAGATGCAATGTTAGGTGTCTGTAAAGTTCATAAATGTCACAAGTTAGTTATTTTCCAGAAACAGAGGCATACATACTCCGGATGATTAAAATTCACAGCAAAATTAGTGTATGTTTTAATTAAGTTTACATCTTACTGAAAGTGGTACATTTTGTCACACAGTGCAGAAATGATAGGTGTGAAAATCTTAGTTTTAAACTTCTTTAGGTTTTCCATTGTATTAAAGTTTACAGTGATCCAATATGGGTGTGAACTTATTAAGGAAAATTAAATAGAAAATTATCTTTCTTTTTACCCCAAACCATTTCTGATAAGTATTTTACCAATGTAAAGAACATCTTAAACAAAACCATTGATTATGAAGAATAGGAAAAGGAACAGTAGAGAGATAACAGTTGGTTGAATTTGTTTTGAGTAGTATTTATATATTAACACTAGATTCCTATGATTTGAATAAAGTGGGACTGAATCACTTTTAAATTCAGTTGCCATTTTATTTACAAGTAGGTAGTTAGATCACTGGCTTCTTGTTACAAAAAAATATTTTTGAAAGAATAAAATCCCCAATATACAATGTGGAAGAAAATCACACTGTGTATACATAAGGGAATGTTTGCGATAGTGGCAAATATCTAACTTGGGTGTAGGATGAGGATCATTCTTTGAGCTTGTGGGTTGGTTTCCCACAGGGGAATGTTGCTGAGGGATGCTATGAAACATTAGGATATTTAAATCCCATTAATTTCATTGGAAGATAGTTTTACAGAGAGCAGTGGAGCCACAAACTCCTTAGCTTGGATGAATGTTATGCATTGTATCGTTTTTTTCATATTGAAAAAGTTTGAGCAACATTGTATCCTGCATGCTTAACTTGAGATAGGTTGCGTTTACATAGCTTAGATTTACTCCCCACACTACTAAATGGACTGGTATTCAAACAATTGGCTGTCTTGTCAAAAAAGTTTCATGCTGTACTTTACAGGAACATTCAGTGTTGGGTGTATTAGCATTATATCTCCAATATTTCTTTTTTTGCAGACAGTATGGATGCTACTAATATTTGCTGAGCATTCAGGGACTATATCATTTATACACCTATCTTATTGCTATTTCTTATAACAAAACAGTTGTGGAAAATAAAATTCTCAGTAGTAAGGACTAAGTATGTGAAATCCATTTACAATAAGACTAACAGATCTGATTTGCAAACATTTGGATGACGGCTAGATGGCAGGTGGGAGTTAGAATTTTTGTACCTCTTTGCTACCATCTACTGCTCCTCATCTAGATTTTTGCTGCCTAGATCCAGTAGCCCTGTTTATGCAATATTTTTTGTCAACATTGTTGGTGAATTACCACTAAATTTTGTGATAAATATATTAAAATTCTTTCTAAAATTCTCTTATGGTGGACTAATAAGTAAATGTATAATAATTCTTCAGCTCCAATGACTGTTGAAATATAATTAACAGTTATAATGCTGAGTATGATATTTAAACTGTCCAAAATTGACAGCTTTATTTACTGTCTAAGAACTTGTTTAAAACTTTCATTAGAGAAGTTTCAGCAAGTCCTGAGTTGAACATACATTTGTGACGCTCCTCTGCACAAAACACATATGCACATGCCGATGTCACTATAAATAATGACATTTTAGGGCTATTTTTCAAATGTTTCGAGGAAGCTGATATTATTTATCTATGTACTCCATTTGTACATTTTCATGTACTGAAACCTTTAATTCCTATACTGTACATTGTTTCATCTGTATCCTTGGCTACCTTTGGGGCCAATTTTAATAGGTGATTGTGCAATAGCATCCCTTATTCGTGACTTTGGATACATATGATTTGTTATTTCTTCGTTTCCTATACTTGTTATCTTGAATTCCTGCTTCCTTTATATCTTTATTTCTCCATTGTTTTAAGCAGCAGCAGCAACAACAAGGTAAAGATTTAAAGGACAAATAATTGTATTGTAACCTAAGCTGTCTCTTCCATTTATTGATTTTGGGGAATAGTTACTCATGCTCAAGCCAATTATGAACAACTAATAAAGATTCATATTGCCATGTTTAGGATGGCAGTAAGTAGTCTATAGTTGTAATAACTGTGGGGATATGGCATTGATTGAATTTTGTTCATTTTGAAGCTGCAAAGAGTGAATCAAAATCAAAGAATAGATGGAATGACTTGCAGTGCTATAAAGAGGGCAGTCCAGAAATATATTAATTATTTTTGGATGGCACTGAGAAAATGAGCAGTGATGTCTTACTTTTATCTTTGATATAAAAGGCAGTGATTTTATTCTCCATTTGCTAAAAAAGTTCTCCAGTTCAGTTGAAGTATACTTTTCCTTTTTGCAATTCATTCGATGTCTAAAATTGCAATCAAGGGCTTGTCCCTGACTTTAAAATAGAAGCTGAACATCTGGTTTGGTTCTTTTTTCTGATTTGAAGGATGTATGCTAAGCATACTTTTATCTTTTTGGGCAACAAAGTAAGCTATGCTTTGCTTAGCATTAATATGCTAATTTAACATAATACAGTACTGTATCAGTATTATAATTCAAGTTCTTTGTTAGGCTAGCAATTATCTTTAAAGTTAAATCAAATTTTGCTTAGGGTATAGAATTGTCACTACTTTGATCACGAATGTAGATGGCCTACATTGGAAACCTGAGGAAGGTACAGTTTTATTACCTTTGGACTTACTGGCAGATTTCAATCCTGATGGTCATAGTTTCTTTCTGGGTAACTTGCAGAATTACATTCTGGAACATTGTATTTCCATTGCACACGCTTTTTCTACTGGATTGTGGTTAGACGGGGAGATGATCTATTTAGCGCCAGGCTTTGTTTGCCTTATGGTATTCTATAGGGCTATTTTATCTCCTGTGTTTTGTATCTCCAAACTTTAGTATTTAATATTTTAAGAGCAAGTTGTGGATATACTAAGGAAAAGTTGCTGTAGTATGTTTGCCCATTTGCAAAATCCTTATAAACCTATGCAGGCTTTTAAGATTTACAGGAGATGCAGGCATGTGGGAAAAAAGATATTAACTTAAATTGCCCACACACAACGGCACCTGTTTGGAGTTCTGATTAGTTGCTACTCTTATTACTTTCTGAAAGAGTGCCCAGCTGCACCTTTTTAAATGTATCCTCTAAATGGTTATTGGTTTTAATGCTTTTGTAATATATTGCGTTGCCCTACTATGTGATTATTTGAATTGAATACATTATTTTAATAATACTCAGAAAGGTGATATAGAATTATTTTCATTAATTAAAATAAAACTGCATGAAAGGTGGGAAGCTAAGAAAGTATCTTATCTTAACTGAGCAAGAAATTCTGAAACCGCAGTAGCACATGATACTAGTAGCACAAGGAAGCGCAGAGTAATGTGAGTGATTAACTTTTTTAAAGATAAAGTATGCTTTGGAATGCCATCTTAATTTAGGTTCTGTTTCCAATGTAACCTGTCTACAGCAATGGAGAAAGCTTAACTCTTCATTAAGACTATGCTTATTAGTGATTTTCCTTAGGGAACTGTAGGCAATAGAACTAAGCAGAAATAGTTTTCTCCATTCTTGCTGAAATGAGTTCAAAAGGCAGAGAGTTCATAGACATATGATACATGTTTATCAGTGATACAGTTTTTCAACATTGTAAAAGATAACTTGTTAACTAGTTTCTAGATCTATTCCGTTATTATCTTGTTTTTTTTCCTTCGTGCTTTCAAACCAGTCTTGACCCTGGGCAAGTTCCTGCATTTTTAATGGCACTTTAAAAAGTGGTTTGCCATTGTCTCTTGCCTACGGCTGAGAGAGAGTAACTAGCCCAAGGTCACTGGCTAGTTTTTTGCCTAAGGCACAACTAGTATACACAATCACTTGGTTTGTAGCCTGGTGCTTTAACACTACTCTAAATTGTCTCTGTCTGCTTTTAATAGTTCTTATTCAGTGTGTAGACTAATATTATGGATGCAACTCAGTAGAAGAACCTGATTAATAGTACTTCATAATTACTTGAAACAATCCAGGGACATGAATAGATGGAGGGGAAATCCTATATTTTATATTTTTCTTGAACAATGGCATCCAGATAAATCTCTTTGAATGAAATAATAAAACTGTTTCATGAATAGTCTTTGAAAGTGGACAAAGTAGAGACATTTTTTTCAAAAAAATTGATTTATATGCCGCCCTTCTCTGGAGACTCAGGGCGGCTTACAAGGCGTTAAGCAATAGCCTTCATACTTTTGTATATTTATACAAAGTCAACTTATTGCCCCCATAATCTGGGTCCTCATTTTACCTACCTTAGAAAGGATGGAAGGCTGAGTCACCCTTGAGCCTGGTGGGATTTGAACTTGCAGTAATTGCAATAAACTGCATTGTAAAGTTAACTAAAATGCTTAATTTCCAATATTGTTGTGGCAATTCATCAGTACGTTGTTAGATAGTTGTACAAAACGCTGGTGTGTTTCATTTAAATGGAGTTGGATTTCCCCCCTGAAGCATGAAAAAAGACATGAAGAATCTAACCTAGTGACTCATGTGTCAGATAAGTTGTGGTCTGTCTAACCTGCTTTGTTATTAATTGTGAAACATCCCAAACATCCCAACTATCTTTAGGGACAATTTTCATCCTCGAGGAATTCTAAAAATTACTATCACCTGTCATGTCCTTGTTGTATGAAGATTTTCTTTGCTCCAAGGGTCGGTAGGCCTATGTTTTGTCTTTGTTTGGTCTGACCCCAGTGACTGCAGCAGGCAGAAGTATCTTCTGGCATTGCTGGGTTTTTTTGTTGCCATAGAAATGGGTTACTCTGATAGACAAGAGGTTCCCTACAGCTGCTAATCTCATGGTGGCAGGCAAAAATCATTATCATAGATTCTAGAAATCAGGACAAAGACAATCTAAAATCTTCCATCTCAAACTGGGAACAAGTTTTGAACTTAGTTTGTGAAGACACTAAGAGTTCTAAGCCAAAACTGCCTACAGCTATAAAAGTGAGCTGTGAGGAATAATCGGACTTAATAGAATCACTTATTGTGTTTTTGGCTGTGGGGAATAAATATACTTAGCCTAAGAAAAAGATTGTTATTTATACTAAAATGAGCACGTGCAAAAAAATTATTAGCTTCACTGTAATAATGTATTCATTTTGCATTGAAGCAAATTACATGAAACATATGCTTTTATCTCCTATAAAGGTGAATATTTTCCTGTGCTCATATAGCAGCTGTACCCTTCACCTGCTACAGCACTAATGGTACACTAGAAGAAAACGTGTGAGAAATAGGCAAATTTTAGCAACAGAGATTTAGTATAATAAGGCTAATTTGCACTGTTTATTAGCAGGAGCAATTTAATATGACTCCTAGTTAACTTGTAAATGTCACCCTTTTGAATCGGCATGACTGATACTGCAGAAATTGTCTACTTAGAAGTTTCTGTTACAACCTGGAATCTTTCTGGAATAGTAATACAGGATTGCTGTAAGGCACAGGTATCAAACTCGCAACCTGCGGGCCGGATGCATCATGTGCTGGCCACTCCCACTCCCAGTTTAGCGAAGGGGGAAAAAGTTGTGATACATCATATGACAATGTGACGCCGTGAGCTTGACACCCCTGCTCTAAAGTCTAATACTGATAGAATATATAGAATATATGTTTTGTCCTTTGACTGAGATTATTGCTCAAGCCTATACCAAGAATCTGGTCAACTAACAATCAGCACTAAATTGGTGTTAGATAAGAGTTAATGGAATATAAGGGGGACTGAACTTGGACCATTTGTGGGAACCTAATGATTCCAGGCTGAGTCCTCTCTTGACTCTGCCTTCTTTTTTCCTACGTGCTAGTTGCCAAGTACCCAAATTTTGATCATCTGACAATGGGGACACTCCAACAGTTGTACAATATGAGGACCGGTTATAAATCTTTTTTTCAGTGCTGTTGTAACTTTGAACGGTCACTAAACAAGTGGTGGTAAATCAACAACTACCTGTTGTTATGTGTTTTTCCGGTGAAACCAGTCTAACGGCATAGTTATGTACTGTTGTTTGCTTAGCTGCAGACTATACTTAAAATAACTTCTAATGCTGTAGAAAAATATATAAATATTTTGATTTTAGAAATATGGGTGTCATAGATGTTTAGGGAACAAAGCGATGAGAATTTATATACTATCGGGATGAATGGAGAGCTCAGAATTTAGTCTGAATTCAGACTGGAATCAAGCAAACCTTTGGGTGATGGGCAGTTTTAGCAAATTGAGAGTTTATTGTAGGTGCTGACACAAAATGGCTCTTGTGGAGGAGCTTATACACAAAATGAGCTTGTGTCATAATGGGCAGCCATGATCAATTTATAAAGGAAGAAAAAAAAACCCCTAAATATTGTTCTTGATCTCTCAGATATGAGGGCAATCCTAGAAAAACAGAGAGTGCATACTTAACATAAGCTGATCCTCAAAATTTTTGTATATTTTCATTTTCACAGTTGGCTTATCTCTGGATGGCACATTTTTCATGGTAAGGTGAAGGTAAAGGTAAAGGTTCCCTTTAGACATATGTGCTAGTCGTTCCCGACTCTAGGGGTGGTGCTCAGCTGTCCAAAGGCATCTCCATGGTCATGTGACCAGCATGATTAAACTCCAAATGCGCACGGAACGCTGTTACCTTTCCATCAAAGTTGGTCCCTGTTTTTCTACTTGCATTTTTTACGTGCTTTTGAACTGCTAGGTTGGCAGAAGCTGGGACAACTAACGGGAGCTCACCCCGTTACGCGGCGCTAGGGATTCGAATTGCTGAACTGCCAACCTTTCAATCGACAAGCTCGGTGTCTTAGCCACTGAGTCACCTCATCCCCCTCCTTTTCATGGTATTTTGATTAAAATTTGAGAGCTGACTTATTCATGTGAGTATATATGTGAAGCACATACAGGAAACCTGCAACTATTAATTTATCAGGTAGTTACCATTAGTATAGAAATTATAGAAGAAGCATATGAGCTCTAGACTCCAGTTATATCAGTACTTGTAATGTTAAATTTTATTATTATATTTGAGTTGATACGGAAGGAGGGAGGGCCCCTCTCTTAAAATGCTGTTTTGTATTAAGTTTTAATAGTCGAGTAGCTGGTATAGATTTCTTGCAATGCAAAATATTTATAAAGGAAACACATCCAATATGTTCTATCATTTCTCCCCCAAGTCTACACAAACCAAAATCTACCATATAATTGTTGCTTATTGTAAAGATTGTTCTGAAGATTGTTTTTTATGACTGCTATGTATTTTATACTTTCACTAGAGTAAGACAATGCTTCTTTTTTGTTTTTCAATAGTAATTTTATTGAAAACTATCAATTATAATGATAAAAACTAATACAAATGTTAAAAATTAAAAAGAAGGTGTAGAAAAAGAAAAAGGTAGTCTTCAACTTCCGACTGCAGTTGGGACCAGAAATCTGGCCATTAGTCATTTTGGTTGTAAATTGAAACACCCATGTACTGGAAATGTTTTTTTGTGACATTTTTTGCCACAGTTGTTAAGTGTGGCAATCATTAAGGTAATCCATTCATTTGAATGGCGTTTTTTTTTTTTTTGCCAGAAACCAAATCCAGATCACTATGTTGGTTTGTTATTTATATATCTCTTTTACCTATTAAGATATCAATTTCTTTTGAATGCCCAGTTTAATATCTTTTTCTATATTAGTCTTGGAGCTTGTCATTTTTTAATTCACTTTCGGATCAGTTTCAAACTTGCTGTGTAAAACTTGTTTCTCTTCCATAGCATCTTTTAAACACAGCCTATCTACAGAGGCAAACACTCCTAAAATTATTTTTATTTTTATTTTATTAGTCATATTTCTATGCCGCCCACTCTCCGAGGACTCTGGGTGGCTTACACCAAAGACAGTATACTAAATAGCATATTGCCCCCAACAATCTGGGTCCTCATTTTACCCACCTCGGAAGGATGGAAGGCTGAGTCAACCTTGAGCCGGTGAGATTTAATCTGCTGATCTGCTGAACTAGCAGTCAGCTGAATTAGCTGCAGTACTGCACTCTAACCACTGCGCCACCTCGGCTCATATCTGGGTCCATTGTTCAAAACTATTCTGGAATATGTCCAATGTTAAAATATTTTGCTCCATTGTGTATCAGTAAGTGAAATTTAAGTATTATTCTCCTTTAATTGTAATCTTTAGTTGCTTCTGGTTCCCTGTAGTGTCCAATTTTCAAAGTCCTGTCCTATGATTTTTTAAAAAAAGAATTAAAAACAAAAGTATTTTTCCAGAGGAAGCGTTCTTCTAATTCTATGGACCTCATGATACAATGGGAGTAACGCAAAGAACAAGAGGGATTCTTATAATTAATTCCTAAATTTTATACCTTTAGTTTGTAAAAACATCAACATTTTATACTTTTAGTTTGTAAAAAATCAATATTTTGATCACATTTTGGCTCTTTATTCCAGATTTTGTTTAAGTCCTTGAACTTCTATTAAAAGTTTCTTTTCACTAAGGATAGAAGGAACTCCAAAGTGAAAAACACTTTGACCCAAAGGTTCCTAATAGCTGAAAAGCAATTAACAAGCAATTTCTAAAAGTGATTAGAAAAGGAAGTACAGTATATCAAACCAGTGTCCTTAACAGTGCCAATAATGCCAATATCTGAACAAGACCAGATAGCTATTTCTTTGCTTTCCAGAATTTGTTGTCTTATGGACTCCTTTCAAGCAGCAACTATATGGAACACTTTTGGGCAAACTCAAGTCCACTTCTTGTCTGGAGAGGAATTGCTTTTCCTTTTATAGCAGTTGTCTAAAAGTGGAGGTGTCTTCAGTTCGTGTGTGTGTGAGAGAGAGAGAGAGAGAGAGAAGGAGAGGGAGAGGGAGAGAGAGAGAGAGAGAGAGAGAGAGAGAGAGAGACTGTCTGCCTCTGTGGGTATCATATGTATATGAATTTATGAAGTTTTTAAGGATTCAGTGGCAAAATACATCTGTGTTTTGTATTTATTGCTCTTCATCTTTTCCCCTCCAGGTTTGAAAGGCAGACTTTGAATTAATATGTTGGTTTTATATTGTGAACAAAGAAAATCACCATATAGTTTTTAAAACAAACAGCTGAATCAAACGATATAAATGCTGACTAGTAACAAAACTTAGCACTGACAACTTTATTTAAAACATGTTTTTCTGTAAAAACACAACTCACTATTATATTTCTAATTAAATAGCCTCACTAAATTTTAGTGGTAGTTAGGTTTTTTGTTGTTGTTGAACTGAGGCATCTCATTTTAGAGAACTCAAAAGGGAGAAATGTATCTCTGTTCCTGCTTCTAGAGTTGAGTGTTTAATTTAGGTTACTTCAGTGCTTAAAATGGGTTCTGTTAGGCACGTATAAATATATGTTCTACTCCTCTCTCCATATTTTTGAAGGAAATATGGATTACAACAAGCTATGTAAGGTAAGAACAGTTAATTTCATGTTCAAGTTTGCAACGTAGTGTAAAAATACGGTTTTTAAAAAGGTAAGAGACAAGGTATTAGAAGATCTTTTTTGCAGATGACATATTGAATTTCTGCCTAATGCTAGGCTAATACACTTACATGATTTGATCTCTGCTTCCTTGGCTTTCAGTAAGTATAATTACAGCCATTTTTACCCATTCTGTAAGCTAGGCAATTTCACTGCTGATGGCTGCCATACTCCATCTAATTTCTTTTATTAATTTTCAGAAATATTCTGATGAGGAACTCCTCACATTCCAGAGCTGTTGGCACTGGGACCAATTTCAAGTGAGCCATGATGGCGCAGTGATTAGAATGTAGTATTGGAGGCTAACTCTGCTCACTGCCAGGAGTTTGACCTTGACTGTCTCAAGGTTGGCTCAGCCTTCCATCCTTTTGAGGATCCAGATTGTTGGGGGCAATATGCTGACTCTGTAAATTGCTTAGAGAAGCTTGTAAAACACTGTGAAGCGGTATATAAGTCCAAATGCTGTTTAAGTGAGGGCAGAATTATGTCCATATTTGCTGGATTCCATGGGAGAATTTAGCAGGCTCCAAAGTTCATTAAAGTGACAATTTTTAAAAAATCTTGCAATAATTATGATTCTTGTAACCACTAAATAAGTATTTTTAAGAATCATAACTTGGAAGGGCAGACATGATTTATTCATTTATTTGTTCATTGTCATCTTTGTGATCTGATGGAGATCATTGATTGTCAATCATTAATTGGGTCTAAACAATTAAGTTTTCTGTTGACCTATCTTTGATTGTCTTAATTTTTTTTATTTCTGGGTCTTTTCCAGTGTCTTTCTGTCACATTATGTGTCCAGAATGTTTAAGCTTTAGCTTCATTATTAGTGCTTCCAGAATCTAGTGTTGAGATTTGTTCTTCTTGCTGTCCTATGTAGTTTTAGTCATTTTTCTATAGCACTGCAATTCAAAAGGATATTTTTTTTCTTTTTTTAGCAGGTTTGATGCTTCAGCTTTCACAGCACAGGTTACAAGTGGGAAGCCCAGTTGTAGAATGTTAGCCTTATGATAGGCTTGTTTAATTGTGTTTAAAAGTAGCTACTTCCAACATATAAATGGTAAGCTGATTATAGAAATAGATATCCTAAGAAGTTACTGTGTATTGTCTAAATTCTTAGGCAGAGATGGAGTACAAATAGCAGTGGTATTTTATGCATTTAGCCAGTTGATTAAAACGTTAAAGTCATCCAAAGTTTTGTATATGGCAAATTGCCGGAATTGGAGGCAATTAGATTTCTTTTGAAGACTCTGCTGATTGCTAGGAAATATTGCTCTCAGTCCCTTATCCCTATCAGATCAGCTGTGTGAAGCAAAATAACATTTTTGTCATGTTCCTGTTTAACCTGGCAGAGATTTTGCTTGAATAGATCTGTATTGGACACTAAATTTTCATGTTATCATTTTCAGCCGTTTACACCATGGGCTTCAGTTCTTGATAATGTTGGGATTTAAGATTACCATCTTAATCAGCTGGACTATTGGTTTTAGAAATTAAAATGTGATATAATTGTATAATAAAATGCAATAAAATCTAACGACATGAACAAATTGCTAAGCCAGAACACCTAAATACTGAGGAGTAAGAAACTTAAAACTCTAAAATAATATGAACTCCCATATATTATTTGTTCAAACAGGAGGAAAATTGCATCTTAAAATGAGGGCAAGAAAGCGTGAAATATGCCACCGTGTCTCTTTAGGATGGTGCCACTTTGAGAACTGTGTGCTTTTAATCAGTAAATTAATAAAGTGCAGATAGCAACAGTTTGAGTCACTTTATTCAACAGTGAGTGTTTGCTTTCTGTGGGCAGGACTGTACTTTCTAATAAAATTATTATTTGGCATACCGAGAGCAGCAGGTGACTGGTGGTAAATAAGAAAGAATGGAATTTTCCTTTTTTGAGGGGGATGGGAAAGATTTTTTAAAATAAGTTTAAAGCTTTCAAAGTGAGAGCTCATCAACTTTGTTTTCTGTCCTGCCCCAAGTCAGCAGGAAATTGTGCTATTGTTTTTTGTGCTTCTGAATGTTGGCAGCATGTTCCTCAAGAGGCCGCAAGAAGGATTTTAAAGGCTATACAGGTAGTCCTTAATGACTACAACTGGAATCACTGGAAAATGACTGGAATCTCAGAAGCTTTCCCAAGGATTGCAAGAATGATGCCTGCTCTTGTGTTTTGGAAGCCTCCAGGTCTGAGGAGAGGGGAGTACAGCTGGTACATTGTTCTGGGGCCCATGGAGCCCATGAAGGGGAATTTAAAAAAAATTGTTTTTACAAAACCAAATTTTTAAAAAGAAAAACATTATTGGATATATACTTCATACTCTATACTTTCTGTGTATAGCAAAACCGCCTTGCAGCCTTGTTTGACATAACCTTTATTAATCTGAAACTCAGTGAACAGTTATTTATGTAATTTGTTGAATTTTAATTTCATTACTTATTTATTTAAGTTTGCAAGTTTAGTTTCATTTCGTTTATGAATATATTTTATATTTCATTTCAGTTTATGAAATGAGGTGAGGGGGCCCATATTTGTCTTGTTCCAGCATTTAATAATCCTCTCGGTGGCTCTGGAAGCTTCCTTTGGAGGTTGCCTTCACAGAAGGAGGCTTCTGAATCACCATGAGAGCAGGCACCATTCTCGCGATCCTTCGAACGTCTAGAAGGATACGTCTGAACGATCGGGAGAATGCAGAAGCTGCTGTGAGCAGCTGTGGAGAAAGAGTGATGTTTACTGGGGTGCTTTGTGGGCTCTGGTGGGCCTCTAACTTGCTGTGGCCTCCTCGACAGAGAACAGCATGGGCTGTGGCAATTTTGCATACACTGGTGGGCCTGGTGCGTGGGGGAGAGATAGGCAGGTGGGGGAAGTTGTAGCACCCTGTGGTTGTAGGGTGGCAAACTGCAAGCACCTGAGTTCATCACATGACGGCAGAGGTGCTGTGATGGCTGTACAGATAGTCCTCAACATACAACAGTTCATTTACTGACTGTTCAAAGTTACAACGGCACTGAAAAAACTGACTTATGACTGTTTTTCACATTTATGACCGTCCCCATGATCATGTGATCAAAATTGAGACGCTTGGCAACTGGTTTATACTTATTACAGTTGCTGTGTCCCAAGGTCATGTGATCACATTTTGCAGCCTTCTGACAAGCAAAATCAAAGGGGAAGGCATATTCTTTTAACAACCCAGGTTACTAACTTATCAACTGCAGTGATTCGCTTAACAACTGTGGCAATAAAGGTTGTAAAATGGGGCAAAACTCATTTAACAAATGTCTCGCTTAACAGCAGAAATGTTGGGCTCAGTTGTGGTTATAAGTCAAGGGCTACCAGTACTTAGGGTACAGATCATAAATCTCTCTATTCAGCACTGTTGTAATTGTGAATGGTGCCTGAAACATTAAGTGAGAATAACAGAGTTGGAAAAGACCTTGTAGTTCATCTAGTCCAGGGGTTGGCAACCTTAAACACTCAAAGAGCCACAAAGGTCCTAACTGGAAGCCCCTGTTCAATTCTGGAGCCGACCGGAAGTCCGGTTCCCCCATCATAGGCTCCTCCTAGTGCGGCATCCTTTTTCCTCTACCTGTCCTAACCAAAAGCCCTATCAATTGTGGAGCCGACCAGCAACAGGGAGCCGCAGCAGAGGGATGAAAGAGCCACATGTGGCTCTAGAGCCGCGGGTTGCTGACCCCTGATTTAGTCCAACCCCCTGCCTTATGGGAAGAAACAGAACTGGAAGATTTGGGCAATCCTAGAATGGTTTTATTAATCCAGTCTTTGGCCTTGTAGTTCAAAAAGGACTGTTATAATTCCACTTTCTTCAGTGTTTCAGGGATTCTACTCCAGATTTCCACAGCCAATAAAGCAGAGAGAGAGATAGGCTTCTCATGTTTATGTAATTAATAGAAACTGGCCCCAAATTCCAGCCCCCAGTGGTTATTTTAAATAGCTCCTTTATGTGAAAGCTTTGTTTTCTCTTCTGAATTTCTTTTCCCTTTCTGTAAACAAATAGCCTTGGGTTGGCATGGCATATCAAATTATAAAGAATTAATTCTCATTTTCATAAGAAATGTAGTGCCGTAGCTGTTTTCAGACTTGTCAACAGTTGAAGCCTGCACTATTTTCACAAAACAAAATCTTGTCTCTTTTATACTGAAAAAGCTTGAGAAAATAAATGAGAATCTTGCCACCTTTAATCACCTATGTACTTTTCTCATCTGAAAGTAGAATATGTGATGGAATCATTATATTAAATGTTTTATCTTTATTAAAATTAAGACCACTACCAGAGTTCACTGGTAGGCTTGCTCTTTGACTTAACCATTTAACATCTCACTACAAAATAAGTTAGACAAAGTCTAGGAATGAGTTTGCATGCTATTTAATATCAGTGATAGCTTAGTGTGATTCATTCATTCATTTATTCATTTATTCATTCATTTGATTTATGTCCTGCCTGATTTCACTTGAATGCATGTTTGGAATATTGAGCTACACATGGAAAGGCAGGATATAAACCTAAGAAACTGAGTTTTAAAATAACTCTGGGGAAAAGGCCTTCCCCATTTACAAAATGTTGGCAATGAGGGGAGGGACATATTTGAGAATAAAGTATTAGTATGCCATAATTATTTTTAGATAGGTCTACCTACTACTGTGCTCTACGGAAGCTAGCAGGAAGCTTGGAGTGTACCAAAAGAGATATCAGCAGGTACTTTGGCAACCTTAGGCAGCCTGCTGGGAATTCCAAAGACAATCCCTTTTTAGCAATCCTATTAGGGCTGTAAAATATATTTGATGTGATTTCAAACTCTTGCCAATCTCCTTCCATTTGCTTATTTGAATCTTGAGTTCCTTCTTTAGTTAGGATTTGAAAAGTCCAGTGGAACAACAGTGGTTGAAAAATTGTTTCCACAATGGATAACTTTGCATCCTCTCCCAAGCCTATTTTCCTCCTATTGCTCCAACTTTTATTCTCTTTTGCCCTTTGTAAGATAAAGAATATAGTTAAAAATTTCAAGTGTTTCCATCATTTTGTAAGTCATCCTTTAATGGTGATGATGATTATTAAATGGCCATTAAAAGAGCAGTAACATGTCATGTAGTCCTCAATTTACAATCACAATTGAGCCCAAAATTCCTGCTGTTAAGCCTGTTGTTAAATGAGTTTTTCTCAATTTGCAACCTTTTTGCCATATTTGTTAAGCAAATCACAGCAATTGTTAAGTGAATCATTCAGTCATTAAGCAAATCTGACTTCCCCCAATGACTTTGCTTGTTGGAAGCTGGCTGGGAAAGTTACAAATGGTGCTTACAAGACCCCGGGACAGTGCAAGCGTCATAAATATGTGCCAGTTGCCAAGCACTCAAATCTTGATCATATGACCATGGGGATGCAGCAACAGTTATTAAATGTGAAAACCGGTCATGTCACTTTTTTCAATGCCATTGTAAATTTGAATGGTCACTAAATGAATGGTTTTAAGTCATGGATTACCTGTATCTGGTTGACCTTGACTGTTTGTCTTATTGGCAGGTTTTTAATTTTTAAAAAAGTTGCTTTACTCAACACTGTTGTATAGAAAGGCAGGCTATGCATTGAAATGATGAATTAAAAAAGTGAAAAATCCAGCCTAAAATATTTTGCAGAGTGTAGTTACCTCGTCCTCTAAAGGTAAAGGTAAAGGTTCCCCTCGCACATATGTGCTAGTCATTCCTGACCCTAGGGGGGCGGTGCTCATCTCTGTTTCAAAGCCAAAGAGCTAGCACTATCCGAAGACATCTCCGTGGTCATGTGGCCGGCATGACTAAATGCCAAAGGCGCACGGAACGCTGTTACCTTCCCACCACAGGTGGTCCCTATTTTTCTACTTGCATTTTTTACGTGCTTTCGAACTGCTAGGTTAGTAGAAGCAGGGACAAGTAACAAACTCACCCCGTTACCCGGCACTAGGGATTTGAACTGCTGAACTGTCGACCTTTTGATCGACAAGCTACGCATTTGAGCCACTGAGCCACCGCGTCCCTCTCAAAATAAAAGTGCAAAATGAAGATTGCATTTGAAGCAAGGTGAACTTTCTTTCAAAGGAAATTCAGCATGAATTTCTTTCATCACCACCCACCTGGCTTAAGAGGTGGGAGGAATAAAAAAATAGATCCTATTTGCCTTAGTAACCATTCACCAGATGGGAAAAGTACATATTTCCCCATAGGGTTTTGCCCATTCTTGTTTATATAGTGGTTAGGCAGGCATTCATCAAACCTTTATAAGGCTATTCATTTCTGAATCATAGCCTTAACAATGGCCCTTTCTAATGCTAGATAAAATATGAGGGGGTCCTCCCATTTGAAAAAGATATTGTAATCAGTTTGCATTCTTTTTAAAGGTGTGATCTATCTCCCTAGATAGAAGTGTAACAAAATTGGGTCAAATGCTACCCTAATAAGTCCCGCATTAGTAAACCTGTAATGGGAAAAGCATCTGGCATGTTTACTGGCTGAGATATTTTAATGGTTGTAAATTGAAAAAAACTGCAATAAGACAGCATTCTATATATAACACATACAAAAGTAATGCGGGATGGAGAATTTTTAATCAATGCTCTTAAAACTTGAAAACTGTTTAAATGTATAAGTAAAAAAATAATTAGGTAGCATGGTAATTTCTTTACTTTTGCATTTGTAATGGCATTTACAAATAAAGTACAAACGTGACTTTACATCTTGCTCCTTGGTGCGTAAAATACTAAGCCCCAAACTTTATCTATGCAGTGAACTGTGTAGGTTCCTCACTATCTCCTTTACAAGTATTTAGTCTGAATGTTGCTGCTTCTTTTGTGTTTACACATATGTGAGAAAATGAGAAAGTATATATGAGCCTCTGAAAGGCAGGAGAAGAAAGAATCAAGATACCTCTATTGAATTTCTTAGTTTGATAACGCTTGCTTTTGAATTACCCGACCGCTGTTTCATCATTCTGTTACTTTTGCCAGTAATTTGCAAAACTTTGAAGCTACATTTAAATCTGATTTGAAAAGTGTCATACAAGAATTGAGTTCAATAATTACAGATGGTTTTAGAATGATAGAAAGCATTCAATTAGGCAGGAAATGCCTGAACTGCAGCATATTCTTTCTCTGGCCTTCCTGAGTTTATGATACACTGATACACTTGTTGTCCTGGTGCTAAATTTCCTGCTCCTAAGTAGATCATATTTAGTCTAGGTCTGTGGTTTGCTTGCTATGGATGACTCAAAATATATATACTGTACTTTCAACATTATTGTTCACAGTGTTATTGGGATATAAGTTTCTTTACCAGTATGAAATAAAGATAGGTGAAAACGAAATTGAATTAAAATTGACATATATGAACAGTGAGTTAATAGCTAACTTCTTAAATGAAGATGTTAATTCATACAACATTATGTTGTAGGTTACCTTAAAGAAAAACTGGGACCCTCTCCTTTTAGCCAGGAACAGAGGACAAATACCCGTTTTTGTCTGTAAACATTAACCTTTTTTCCTTTGAGAATTTGCTAGGTCAAAGTTGATGAATCAAGTGTGTTCAAATGCCTTTTCTTGTCCAACTTGTTACTGTTATCTTCTTATCCATTCATTTTAGAAATGAAAAAAAAAATCTCCTCTGCCAACAGGTTCTTTGTTTCTAATTTTTTTACATGGATATGGAATATCTACAAAGGACAAAAAGTTAAAATTAAAGGGAATAGTCTTACCTTGCAATAATGCACTATATTAAAGGGATTAAGACAAGGGTGTCCTGGTTCTCCCTATTCATTTTTATCAGTGTTAGAATGATTGGCAATCCAAATATGTCAGGAAAATAAAATTCCTCAGTGAAATTCACTGCACAAGAACAAGAATTGGAACTATTTGCTAATGATATTGTACTAACAAATTGGTCAATCTATAGCCTCCTTAAAAATACTGATGGAATATATAAAACAATATGGTTAGTGTCGAGTTCAACAGAGGAAAAACTCAGGGTTGTTATGAAACTTTGCAGGAGGAAAATAACTTTTGTATCAACTAATAGCAGGAGTAGGTTTCAAAACCTGTCACTACTGGTTTACTCGTGGGCGCGTGCGCTCTTATGCGTGTGTGCGATGCTTCTGCGCATGCACAGAAGCATCCGGGCAGGTGAGCAGAGCTTCTTGTTGCCGCCGCCGCCGCTACTGGTTTGCCTGATCCGGGGCGAACTGGTAGCAACCCACCACTGACTAATAGGCTTTAATATTACTATATAAAGGTCAAATAATTAGGAGTGTTTCTTGGTAAAAAGGAACAAAGATCTCTTCAAAAATGTACATTCATCAGCCTGGCAACACTTAACATATATTTCTAGATGGAAGAAATTAAACCTGTCTTGGTTCAGAATTGGAGTGGGAAAAATGAATATTTTATTAAACTAGATATTCTATTTTAGAGACTTCAATCTTGATTGAAAATAAAGTATTCACTGAAGTACTAAATTATATATGGTGTAATAAAAGGCCAACTGTTACATTCAGAAACTTGTAGAATTCAAAAGAATGAGATGGTTTAGCAGTTCTAAGTCTCAGATTTTACTGTCATGCTAGCTGGTTAAAATGGATTTCAGAAAGGTTTATATTTCCTTCACATCTATGGAAAGGGTGTGACTCCATATTGGGGTTGATACACACAAAATTAAACAATTTTCAAGAAATCTTAAAATATTTGGTAACTCAAAGAGAAGTCAGTAATTTTTTTAGAATACAAGACTTTATTATTAATAGGAAAAATTAAGATCTTTTCAGTCTCTTGCTACACACTTCTCTTCCGTACTTATTGGTTTCAGTACCTTCAAATACATACCGTAAGCAGCACAGCAACAAAGGAGTTACAGAAACAAAATTAATCAAATTGAGTAATTTGATAGAATTTTTAAAATTTATTATTCATAACCCTGAATATTTGATAGGGATAATTTATAATCTGCTAGGGAAGTGTAACTCAGAACAAAGATTGTTTGATGAAATTATATATTTGTGAAGAAAGTTTGTATTGAGAGAATTTATGTTTATATTTGACCTATTGTAATGGCTTCTGGGAAAGATTTTGGAAAAATGACCAAATGAGATACTGTCAAGGGAACAGTTGGATAAGGAACAATGTAGCCCACAGATGGATATTGGATGGGGCAAGAGGCTCAGGAGAAACCCTCCCTAATTTCATTTGGCTGTAAAGGAAAATGGCGGAAGTGGAGGGGTGGTGGTAAAGATTGTATTTTCAGACTTGCAAGATTCTGTCAATGTAGTAGAATTAGCCCAACTGGTTGGCCAACTGCTTGACTGTCTCAGGAATTCTGGGAGTTGAAGTCCACATGTTGTAAAAGGGCAACATTTGCCCACCCCTGCCTTAGATGGTTGGCTTTCTGCCACAATTTTATTATTATTATTTTTAATCATCAAAATCATGTTTGCTATCTCTTTTTTCAGTATTCTCTTTGGTCTGTGTTTGTACAGGTAGTCCTATACATGAACTTACAATAGTTCATTTAGTGAATGTTTGGAATTACAATGGCACTGGAAAAAGTGCCTTATGATGTTTTTCATCTTTATGACTGTTGCAGCATCCCCATGGTCATGTGATCAAAATTCAGATGCTTCACAACTGACTCATATTTATGATGCTTGCACTGTCCCTGGGTTATGTGATCCCCTTTTATTACCTTCTGACATGTCAGGTCAATGGGGAAGCCAGATTTCCTTAACAACCATGTTATTAACAATTCCAGTGATTCACTTAACACCTGTGGAGATAAAGATCATAAAATGGGGCAAAACTCACTTAACAAATGTCTCACTTAGCAACAGAAATTTTGGGCTCAATTGTGATCGTAAGTCAAGGATTATCTACCGTATTTTTCCGCGTATAAAACGCATCTTATTCCCCCCTAAAAGGGGATGAAAATTTAGGTGCGTCTTATACACCGAATGTAGCCCCACCCACCCACTGGCCGCCACCCTTTGGCCTCTGCCTCGTAGCAGTTACCTCCTTGCAAGCAAACAGCAAAAAAAACAACAGCTCCTTTCAGCTTCAGCACAGCCTAATAAGCACAAGTTGATTGGATCGACCTCCCAACTCTCAGCTGATTTGCTCTCAGCTGTTTTGCACAGAGCTCTGCTGCTTGCTGCAAAGAGGTAAATTGCTGGAGCAGATTTCCCCCCCCTTGTGCTAATCAAGCTATGCTGAAAATGAAAATGAAAGTAAAGCAGACTGTTTGCTGCAACCTCCTAAAATTAGGCAGAGGCAGAGGGAGATTTCTTTTTCTTCTTTTTCCTCACCAAAAATGGTAGGTGCAAACAATGGGAAATTTAGGGCAAAAGAGGAGAGTTCAAGATTTTAAAACACAAAAGAAAAAAAGGAGAAAGAAAAAGGCAAAAGTAAAAATGGGAAGGGAGAAAAAGAAATGAAAGAAAGATGTAATACATATTTAGAACTGAAATATGAATAGTAGTAAGAAATAAATGGGAAATCATGATTGTAAAAATGAAATGAATAATAATTGGAATATTTGTCTTTGTATTTTTGAAATCTAGACAATGATAAGTTTTTCTTTTTTTTTCTTTTTTTTAGAAATATAAGTATAAACTGTAACAATTGAAATACCTTTAATGGTATATGGGTGGTAAAAATAAAAAGGATTAAGTTGTAGCTTGGATAACAGCTAGAACATTTTAAAATTTTATTAGGGAAATTGTAACGATTAAAATATTTTTAATTATATATTGTGATGAAAGTAGAAAGTAGAAATGATTAAGTTGCGATTTGGTGGATTATATGGGCAAACTATTTGGGTTATTGGGAGAGTTTAAGATGTGAGTAACATAAGGGGAAAGCTCTATTTAACTAGGGAATTGTAATAATTGAGATACTATTAATTGTATATTGTGTTGAAAGCAGAAATGGTTAAGTTGTGGTTTGGAGGAATATATAGGGAAAATTATTTGGTTTATTATTATTGGTAAATATAATTAATTGATTTGTAAGAAATTGGATTGCATGGAAATAATTGGAATATTCATGTTCATATTGATTAATATACAAAAATATAGTTATATAACTAATTGATTTATATTAAAATGTTGAATTTGTATTAAACAACTGTAATATTGCATAATTAACCAATGTGAGGATGGATATAAAAATAGATGACAATGGGAAGGGCTATAATATAGAATAGAAGGGAAAAATTGAATTTGATTAAGATTAGAGATGAGGATGAAGGGTAATATTGGTTTTTTAAAAAAAATAGATGAGGAATAAATATGGCAAAAAGGAAATATAGAAATTGTAAATTTAATTGAAATGACTAAACACTGTTTAAATTTGTGAACCAGCCAAATATTCTGTTCAAAGAAAATACATTGTATGTTTGTATGTGTCTTGTCTTAAAAAAAAAAACTTTTTATAAAAAAAAGAAAACAAAAAAGGTAGGTGCGTCTTATACTCTGAAAAATAAGGTATACATTTTCTTATCCAGCTTGTAAGAAATAGTAAATAAATTAGAACAGACTGATCCCCGCCGCCCCCCCCAAAATAAATCTTGCTGCCCTAATGATGGACATCTATTCTCTACAGAAAAAAGCTACTAAATGCCTTATTTTCTGTGCATAGGGCAACTTAAGGAAAAGCCTTGGGGGATTCATGAAACTTCCCCTTCCACAAATGTCACTAGGAAGTGCAAAACATCCACCAGTCACTTTCTTAACTGAGTTGGGAGTGATTAGGAGGCAAGTTTTGAGATATGGCTAGATTGTTAGATCCCAATATACAACACCTGGCAACTGTTTTCTGGCTACTTTGAAAGAGGGAAAATTGTTCTTTTGAAAGAGCACTTAACTTGGGTTGAGGCTTCTTTTGAACACTACCTTAGTATTCTTGCATAGGTCTTCCAGCCCCCCTCTTCAAAACTAGCCTAAAACAGTTGATGGACACTGGGAAGGAGATTGTTGCATAATCAGATAACAGAAGGCCTCTTTCTTGCTTAATCCTGCACTTCTTCCTCTTCTACTGATCTTCCGCTCTTTGGACTGATATAAATCCAGGATCTGTAGATCCTGGAGGGCAGGGGAGAGGATAATTGGTTTGAAAGACCCAGAAACATCTGCTTTGTAAACCCAACTGGCCATAGAAGGAAGGGCTCAGAGTTTGAAAGGCAATAAAGTGGTTGATTCCACTCCCGTAGCATCATCTGATAAAGTAATGAATGAGTAGTGGGTGAAATATAATATAATATAATATAATATAATATAATATAATATAATATAATATAATATAATATAAAGTATAATATAATATAATATAATATAATATAATATAATATAATATAATATAATATAATATAATATAATATAATATAAACAGAGTTGAAAGGGAGATCTTCCAACCCCCTGCTTAGGCAGGAAACCCTACACCACTTCAGACAAATGGTTATCCAATCTCTTCTTAAAAACTCAGTGTTGGAGATTTACAACTTCTGAAGGCAAATTGTTCCACTGATTAATTGTTCTAATTTCTCCTTAGTTCTAAATTGCTTCTGTCCTTGATTACTGTATTTTTCGGACTATAAGATGCTCAGGACTATAATATGCAAGAAAATAAAATCTGCCTCTGCCTCCCAGCAATTTGCCTCCTTGGAACAAACAGCCTGGTCACCTTCAGCACAGCCTGATTTAGCACGAGCAGCTGATTGGCAGTTGGATCAGCCTCCTGGAATACCACTGATCAGCTGTTCCAGGCTGTGGGGATGCATCACACTGCTGGCTCGTATTTAAATGATAGTCCACTAGGACTCCAAGATCCCTCTAGTGTCAGGATATACCCAAGTATCTTTCTATTTTAAAAAAGGGAAATGTTGCCTGACAGTGAATTTCAGAGCCTAAGGAGCAGCAAGTTCTTAGATCACAAGGTGTTTTAAATAAAACCATAAAGTGAAAGCAGAGTGAAATGTTTTTAAATGAGAGTTGAGTGAAGAACCTGTGAGCTAAATGTTACTGAAAAACATGTTGGTGAGGAAGGATTCTGAAAATTGTAGTTCAATAATACCTGGAAAGTTACAAGTTCCCCACTTGCATTGCAGAGTGAATCATGGTGAGCTTGTCGAAGACAAAGAAGAGGATTAGATATAGCTGATAGTAAAAGACATAATGAAAAAAATCGCCTTTTAGAAAAGGTGTCAATTTACAATACAGTACTCCTTTTATTGGCATTTAGTTTTGGAAAGTCTGATTCTCAAGTAATTTTTCTTTCAGTTTCAGTGGTCTTCCAGATGCATTATTTAGTGTACTTAATGGGGTTTTTGCCTCTTCTATAGATTTTCATCTTTGCTCTTTGCATTTTTCACTGATATGAAACACACATGCACACAGACACAATATGCTGTACTGGGGACTATTTTATGTCAAAGAAATGAAAAAAACCCCATCTTAAATTCTTCTAGGGAAGGATTAATTGTAGGCAACTGCAAATGAATGTGAGTCTAAAAACTGTTGGTCCTTTTCTTTGCAATATGTGTTTATTAGAACAAATAATACTTTTTTTGTTTGTTTGAAACAGTCATTTAATTTTATGAAGCTATGACCTCAGGTTTATCACAGGCTTTCTAAATTATTCTTTGCTTTTATATAAAGCTAAATTTTATTGGTTGCATGTCAGGTGAGATGAAGTTTATTAGATGTAGTACACTCTATGCATGGTATATTTTACAAATCAAGAGCCTATTCTTCGTTTTGATCACTAGAGGATTTGGGCTTCTCAGTTTTAATATGGATTCTCTTTAAGAATTCATTGGGTCTCTTGTAAGTTGCAGTGTCTTTGAATAGTAGCTTACATTACTACAGTGAGGTTGAGCCAGCCTTAGTATTTCAAGCTTTGCAAGAACGGTTTCAAAAGCCTCTCTGAGCTTGGAAAGTAGGAAATTTGATTCCCTTCCCATCCCACCCCCACCCTGGATAATTCTGTAAAGAAGACACAGTAAGAAGCATTGTGTCTTAAATAGTTTAATGGCCACACATTCTAGACATAAGATTGTTTGTTCAGATGCTGCACTTGGTAATGGTGCAACCAAGTGAAATGGTGTTGGGATGCTGAACAGCTTTCCTTACTTTCTGTAACTAGACATAAGAGAAAAATGGCTCGGATAGAAATCTCTGGGAAATATTCCATTCAGTACACAGATTCTTAAGCCTTGGCAAATCTTCTGCCGTGCTGTGCCAAAGGTGACTATGGATCTACCCTGATTCTTTTGAGAATCGCAGCCTAATTTGCTCTATTTACATGTTAAACAAACACCCCAAAAGAAAAGGGGAAATGTCTAAATTTCTTTATAGCTCTGCGGAGATGGACCAGAGATCTGAGAGAGGGTGAAAGTTGTTTTGTGGATATACTTGAGAATGGCAAATAGATATAACTAGCTTGCTGAAATAACATTTGTGTATGTGTGTGTGTGTGTGTGTATGTGTGTGTGTGTGTGTGTGTGTGTGAGAGAGAGAGAGATGGGATTTGGATCCAAACTCTTTTTCTTCTACCTCTCCATCCAAGGATATTTCCTCTGTGACTGAGCTTGTTTCTAACTTTGAAACACTTGGCACAATACCTGTTGGAGAACAACAAGTAGATAAATCCACTCCTTCATTCTGTCTCCACCCTTGCACTTATAAATAAGTGCCAATATCAATTCTGCACTGAAACAGTCTTCTGTTATTTTGTAACATTACTACAAAATTACTATGTTATTTTGTATATGTGCAAGGCTCCAGCAGTATTCTTCAAATAGCCTTTCCCTCAGGGCTAGTTGCCATCTTGGGTGGGCCTTCTTAGGATTCCTTTGTTTACACTTCCCTTTTTAAATTAGGAGTAGTAATAAATTGGCGACAGGTGGCCCTTGACTCATGACTACAACTGGGATTAGAATTGCCATTGCTAAGAAGGCAGTTATTAAATGAAGCCACACCCAATTTGATAACCGGTTTTGCCATCGTTATTAAATGAATCACTGCAGTAGATAAGTGAATCACATGGTCATTAAGAAAACCCAGCTCTCCTCATTGACTTTGCTTGTTGGAAGCTGACTGGGAAGGTTACAAATGGTGATCACATGAGCCCAGGATACTGCAGCGTACAGACTGCCAAATGCCCTATTTCTGATCACGTGATTTATAGTTATATTATAAGTTTGAAACTCACCCATAAGTAACTTTTTTCAGTGTTGTTATAGTTCAAATAGTCACTAAACAAATGGTCGTAAGTCAAAGACTACCTGTATTTAGAAATTACATAACTCACAAAACGTCTGACTACCTGCAATAATTAACAGTTAAATCATAAATCAAATACAACAAAGCTAAGAAAGCAATAATCGTATAAGAAAAAAATCCCATTTACCAAAACACCAAATGGCAACTACAGGACACGTGCTGCCATTTCACTGTACAGTTGATGGCATCTGCTGTAAACAAATTTCTAAACTGAGTCATGGTTTTAAACAAACATACGGGATAAATTAGATGCTTCGTAACATGAGCACGCTGCCTGTTCTTGGCACACTATTTTATTGTCTTTTTAAAATTTATTTACCGGTAATCCATTTATATGGTTGCCCAACTTGCAATAGCAATTTCGGGTATCTAACAGAGTTTAAAAACTAAGGATGCAAAATAAACAATGTAAAAAACACATAATGACAACCAAGGACAACATCAGCCAACAGTTAAGTTGACAGCTCCTGACAGGTTCATCTAACTAGTTATCCAAGCTTTTAAGGCTTTCTGAAAAGCCAGAAGGCCTGTTGAAACTCAATACTGTGTCTGATTTAATAAAAAGGAATTAGACTCCCTTTGGTTTTTCTTCACCTTATTGGTGAAGGTTGCTGTGCAATTTCTGTATGTTGCCATTTTTGCGAAGTCAGAAATGGGCATCTGGTGCTATATGCACCTTCCACACTTCCACACTTCTTTCCAATAATGTTTGGAGCTCCCTTTTCACGGAATCACAATGCATGCGATTACTAAATATGCCCTTACTTTGCATTTTTATCTATGGCAGCTATGCTTTAAACATTGTTCTCCTTTTCTTGATTGCCTTCTCCTTGCTTTAAATTTTTTAGCACTTGAAACGGTGAAAAGGCTGCTGAGCAATATCTTCAGGTATTAGCTATCTGCTTTGAGACCTGTTCTGAGAAAAGAATCCATTTTAACTCGACTATAACTCTTCAGCCTTTCTAAAAGCTACAGCTGCCATTGCAATATCTACAGAATACAAGATTCTGAAATAAATTCTTAATACCATTCTTTTACAACACAGACAGTTCCCCTGCTATCTATTTTATTGAAGAAGCTCATCCTCTTTACAGTCCAAATACAGCAAAGATTTGCTTTTTTTCTGTGTGCATTATTTGCAGATTTGGAACTTTTATTGTGAAAGTGTGAGTTAAAACCCCAATCCCAGCCCTACTTGAAACACATGAATACAGTAGTTTTCAATGAGTTCTTTTCATCGTTCTTCTGATTCTTCATAATGCTATAGGACCATGGTGGCGAACCTCCACCCCCTCTGTGGGCACGTGAGCCTTCGCCCCAGTTCAGCTTATACGCACATGCCTCCCACCTGCCAGCTGGTCTTCGGGTCTCTGCCGTGCATGCACCAGAAGGGGGGGTGTGGCTCATGTGGGGAACATGTGCATGCGGGGAGTGTGCGGGGGCATGCATACATGCACGGGGGCATGCGTGGAGGTGCGTGCATGCGTGGGGGCAGGGCACATGCATGGGGCCCATGCATACATTGCATTTTGGGGGTTCGGGTGCGCACTTGGGCATTCACGCACGTGCGCTTTGGGCACTGAGTCTGGAAAAGGTTAGGCATCACTGCTATAGGATAATGGCACAATAAAGTAGATAAGGGAAATCCACATTTTGGGGGGTGGGTGGGGGCATTTGTATCTGTTCCACTGGTGAAATCCTCCCAGGTTTGCCACTGGTTTGCTGTCCGTGCACGCGCAGTGTGCATCAAATGCATGCTGTACACGCATGCGCAGTGTGGGCCAAATGCACACTGCACATGCAGTGCGCACCAAACGCATGCTGTGCGCACATGCACAGTGCACACCAAACGGTAGCATTTCACCACTGATCTTTGATTGATTAGCTCTACTATATGCTGCAAGTGTGTTCCTGTGCTTCACAGTTCCCCTTTTTTACCCTGGAAAATATGATACTATGCTTACAGATAGTCCTTGATTTATGACAAATTGCTTAATGACCATTTGAAGTTACAATACTGAAAAAAGTGACTTCTGATCAGCTCTTCCACTTATGACTGTTGTAGTTTCCCCATAGTGTCATGTGATCAGAATTTAGGTGCTGAGTAACCAGCATGCATATACGATGCTTGCTGCATCCCGGGGTCACATGATTGCCATTTGCCACCTTCCTAGGAGGCTTCTGACAAGCAAAGTCAATGGGGGAAGCTGGATCCTCTTAAGAACTGTATGATCCGCTTAACGACTGTGGCAAAAAAAGTCACAAAATCAGGGGTCTTTTAACAATCACATCGCTCAGTAATGGAACTTCAGTCTCAAATGTGGTTGTAAGTTGATGGCTACCTGTACAGCTATAAATAATGCACGATATGGACCTAACAGAAATGAGTTAGTTATTTACCTACACTGTACTTGATTTATAACTATAACATTTATTTTTCTATCTTGGTTCAGTGAAAAAATATTAGGCAATACAATTCTTACACATCACCAACAGTTCTTTCCTTACATGAGTTTCACCCTATCGCCCAATCAAATAAAAATCATGATGTTAGTTAATAGTTAACTTTTTTATACTTTTAATTTATAAAGTGCTTTAATTATTGTTGTTGCTCATATTGTTGATGAAATGGTTACTTGGCATCCCACCAGTTCCCTCAACAATTCCTATGACTATCAAGTATGACTTTTTAAAAGTTTGCCACTGGGTTTGTTTTTTTTGTTGTTGTTACATAAACAGAAAATCAACTTCAACATATAATTATATGAATATTAATGTTTTTAATAATCATTGTCTCTTCTCCGCAGGTCAACTTTGTAGTGTGCCAACTGTTTGCCTTGCTGGCTGCTGTGTGGTTTCGAAGTTACCTTCATTCAAGCAAAACTAGTCCGTTCATAAGGCATGTTGTTGCCACACTACTGGGTCTTTATCTTGCACTTTTTTGTTTTGGATGGTAAGTAACTTGAGTTTTCATTTCAGTGCTTTTATTTCTTAGAGTTAGTATTAGAGTGCTGGATTTTATTCTCGAAACATTGGTTAGTGCAGGGGTTCCCAAACTTGGCAGCTTTAAGACTTGTGGACTTCGACTCCCAGAATTCTCCAGCCAGCATAGCTGGCTGGAGAATTTTGGGAGCCGAAGTCCACAAGTCTTAAAGCTGCCAAGTTTGGGAACCCCTGGGTTAGTGTATTCTCAAAAAAAAAAAAAAAAGGGATTGGGACAGAATCCATTTATTAAACTTGGATACAATGGGTGAAAATGGCTTTAGAGTAATTTCCGTGTCTCTGAAATTCTAATATAATTCTAATAGATAACAGTTTATCAACAAAGGAGCAGATCAGGCAGTGTTTTATTTCTCTCTATTACTTAAAACTGAATTGGTGCTTGGATTAATAAGCCATCATCATAATATTTCCTTCCTAGGTATGCCTTACATTTTGTTATACAAAGTGGAATTTCATACTATATCATGATCGTTATAGGAGTGGAAAATATGCACAAGTGAGTATTGAGCCATTCATATATCCTTAAGTGAAGCATAGAGGGTGATATAATTTGCAGGTGAATGGGATTTTAAGTGAAACGTTATATATGTTATCATAGTGCATTCCATATCATTAATATACATTGTCTTATGAGTATTTTAGAATTGCTTCCAGTGCCTAGATCAGTGATGGCTAACCTTTTTGCCATCGTGTGCCGAAAGTGGGGGGAACGCGATGGGGTCACATGCATGCGTGCCCACATCCATAATTCTATGTGCCCCCCCCCCCCCCCC
>WNWU01000017.1:15637500-15653962 GCA_012654045.1 Ptyas mucosa | reverse complement strand
CCCCCCCCCCCGAGGCCCTCCGGAGGCCGGAAACAGTGTGTTTCCTGACTTCTGGTGGGCCCAGAAGGCCCAAAAATCAGCTGGCTGGCTCACGCATACATGCCAGAGCTGAGCTCACGTGCCTACCAATATGGCTTTGCGTGCCACCTGTGGCACTCGTGCCATAGGTTCGCCATCACGGGCCTAGATTCACCTTCAGGTACCTTGTTTATGTAGAAAAGCATTGACCACCTTGTCTGCTGTTTAAAGTGCCAGAAGCTTATCACACTTCTGTTTGCAGATAGAAACCCCGGAAGGATGCTGTAATTCTCTGTACTGAGTTGCTAACATGTTTTCATTGCTTCATCATCAGTGTTCTGACTTCCACATTCTTACTCTATCTAAGTACAAAAATCTGTAACAATCGAGATTGTAAAGAAATTTGAGTTTTAATTCATTAGTTTGAAAGAAAGAAAAAGGCCTAGTACTTATATCCATAATTTGATTCAGCTCTGGGAGTCTTCTGGTTGTCTCTTCATTTCCAATTGCATAGTACATGCTGCATATTGCTTCCTTGTCTTCTTAATCTGAATTACTATAATATCTATCATCGTGAGCAATGTATGTTTATTATGTGTCTGATAAAGCAGAAATGGACCGTTAAAGGTCAGAAGAGCCTTCTCTAGACTTTTCCTGCCTTTTTTGTTCTGGATATGATAAGACTTCACCTCCTGAAATTCCCCAGTTATTCTGGGCTGGTATTGAAAGAATTTTAATCCCAATATATTTGGGAAGCATTTGATGGGGAATTTGTGGCCTTTGGTAAAAGTAGTGACAATATTAATGCATGTTCAGCTTTATACTCAAATTAAGATGCTTTAGTGCTTCAGTGTTGGTATATAGAATTTATGTAGCAGGGAGAAAAAAAATCTAGTGATTTTTTTTGTGTATTGTAATTATGGTAGCAGAATTACTGGTTATAATAACCTCATTTCTTCTGTATAATTAAGTACCAATTAAGTATAGTCTAAAATCAACATTGTGTTGAGCATCATGTTACTACATGAATTTGTATTGTAATGTGTAGGTTTTTGCTTCCTACAGTACTCTTGACTGTAAACTATGTTAGTTCTGAAAAGCAGTTGTAAGCAATTCTGAGGCACATTTTCCTGAGGGACATAATGTCATGTGGGACATTATGGAGTCCTCAGGAAGAAGAAATGAAAACCATCAGTTCTCAAAACATTAGTAAAGTGAAATCAATATACCTATATTGCAGCTTCTGGGATATGTGGCAGCAAAGAGATCTGAGAATGAGGGCCCTCATGTGCTATTTAATTTTTATCTCTTTTTTTAATCCTTCATTTTAACTTGTCAGAGAACCTGAATACAAACATCAGTGCTGAAATAAATTGCTACCTTCATTAAACACTTTGTAAGAGGGATGGTCTAATAACCGACTGAATGATTATTGTAATTCAGGGAAAAAAAAGCCCTTATGGAAAACTTGAAGTTGTCTTCTTAGATTAAGAATTTTTGGTCTTCCTAATAATGTTACCATACTGTTGCTTTTTTATTTATTTATTTAATTGGGAAATCTAGATGCTTGTATTTTTTGTTCTACCATTTTCCCCGAAAATAAGACCTTGTCTTATATTTTTTTTGAACCCTGAAATAAGTGCTTGGCCTTATTGCCATGCGCTCAAAAGCCCGATTGGGCTTATTATCAGGGGATGTCTTATTTTGGGGGATATGTCTAAAAAAAGTGAAGAGTGATATTTGTCAATCAATCAGTCAGTCAGTCAGTCAGTCACACTTATTATAATATATCTTCTAGATTTGTAGTTCCCGCTTGAAGAGCAAGTATAAGCTGTAGCTAGGAAGGGCTGTGCAGAATTGGTGTGCCAGATGTGTCTTTTTCTAGATGGGGGGTGGTGGTGGCTTCAGCCAGTCACTCATACCATAGTCCTCTTGAGGCTTGACTACTTCAGTGCTCTTTATGTGGGGCTGTTCTTGAAGACTATCTGGAAGCTCCAACTGGTCCAGAATGTGGTAGTGTGAAAATAACGGACATGGCTTGGTGTGTCTATATAACACCTCGGGTTACCAGTTTGTCTTTGGGTGTGATTCAAGGTGCTGGTTGTTACCTCTAAAGCCCTACATGGCATAGGGTCTGGTTGCTTGAGCCACTGCCTATCTCCCATAATATCTGCCTAATCAGTTCAGTCCTGAGGGGTTGGTACTCTCTGGGCTTCTTTAATTAAAAAATGCCATTGATCAGGATTCCAGAAGCACCCCTTCTCTGTAGAATAACCTGCCCTTTGGAACAATGCCGCCTCTTAAGACCTGGGTGGCTATCCCTCTGCTGTTGTTCAGAAGAGCAGTAAAGACCTGGATCTTCATCCATTCTCCATTGGCAAGGGAGAGTGAGACGCCCCTCACTTCATTGCACTTGCCATCTTCTATTGATTTTATTCTAATTTCTTCATTTGATTGAGGGGAGCTGCTCAAAGTCTTTGGGCATCATGAGTAACATTTTAATACATTATTATAAATTTAAATTTACCAACAAAGAATTAAAAGGAGACTAACATAGCTATTTCAAGCTGTTTAGCTCTTGTCAGCTAGCCATACCCTCCAGGAGTGGTATTCACTTACCTTCATATCAGTTTGCAAATGTGAGCTCAGGCGTGACACCTCTGTGCTTTTGCAGGACCTTCTGCACATGCTCAAGAGTGTCAAAAACGGGACGTGATGATGTCTGGGTGGGTGGGTGGAGACTCCTGCAGCCGCCGCTACCAGTTCACCCAAACCGGATAGAACCAGCTGAATACCACCACTGATACCCTCTGATGAGAGCTAAACAGCTAGAAATAGCTATACTAGTCCCCCTTTAATTCTTTATTGGTAATTTTAAATTTAAGACAAATAGTTTGTCGTAGAAGCGACTGCCTGCAAAAGCTCCTAGATTGGGACGGAAAGCGGAAGCAGTGTTCCATATTTGGGTAGGCCAGGTTGCCCTGATAGACGGGTCTCACCGGAAAAACACAATGCATTATTATAGCTGCTGCTGCTGCTGCTGTTATGGTTGGTCACACAGTCAGCCAGATGTTTAGTGTGGGTTTGCCATTTTTAATCCACTTTATTGAGACCTTCCCAAGGACCTGGGCTAGTAGGTATGAATGTTTGATAGTATTAGAGGTATGGTCATAGCAGTGGTGATATCCAATTTTTTTTTACTAGCGGTTCTGTGGGTGTGGCTTGGTGGGTGTGGCAAGGGAAGGATACTGCAAAATCTCCATTCCCATCCCACTCCTGGGGGAAGGATATTGCAAAATCTCCATTCCCATCCCACTCTGGGGCCAGCCAGAGGTGGTATTTGCCGGTTCTCCGAACCACTCAATATTTCCGCTACCGGTTCTCTGAACTACTCAAAATTTCCACTGCCGGTTCTCCAGAACCTGTCAGAACCTGCTGGATTTCACTCCTGGATCATAGGATGTAGGCTACTCCAAGTACAGCTGATTTTTGCCACTGACTGATTGTGATTTTGTCAAATTATTTTTAATATATTAATGTTGTTTATAATCTTTTCTCATTTTCTATTCTATTCTTATTTTCTAATTTGATTCTCATAACAATAACCCGTGAGATAGGTAGGGTAGAAAGAAAATGCCTGCCCCTGAATCACCCAGTGAGCTTTGTGGCTGTGTGGGATTTCAGCCTGTGTGTCTCAGACTATAGTAGGCTTTATAGGGAGGGAAAAGGCGACAAAGGAAGAGCAGTTCTGTGGCATTAGCATCGGCACTGGCAGTGACCGTGGTGCTTGGAGATGGTGCTTGGCAGCATGTCTTTTGAGGTGTGAGGTGCTCTGAAAACCTGGGTGGCAACAACAGATCCTTCCTAGTGGTGGCAATAGTTGGCAGCAATGGATTACTTATTTTTTCAGAAAATGCCATCGGGATGCATAAGGCTGTTTGACAAACTGCATATTGTGCAGGTCTAGACTGCAGCACCATTTTAACAGCACCCGAGGCATTGTAGCACTTTGCATTCTTGAATACTTAGGCAATGTAAATGATAATAGGATTGCACTGTTGTGTAGCTTGGTTTAGCAAGAGCTCATTTAGGAATATGAATGAATCAATTTTTTTTACATATTCTATTTTTTATTTCATACTGCTTTCTGAGAAGGAAAAATGAATTAATGAGTAATGTCAGGTGAAAGACTAGGTCCACAGGGGAAAATCCAATTAAACTGATGTATTGCTAATCATGCCTATTTACAGAAGTCTTCTCAACTATGGGTTAGCATCAGCTTGGGGTTAGGTAAGGGTCAATGAAATTCAAGTGGGGGTTGGACTTAGTTCGCTTGTGGCTACATAGGGATGCTAGGCTGAGCCCTCTTTTAACCCTGCGCCCAGATCCTGCCTCTCCTTCTCTACAAGTAACTTGCTTCTCCCTGCAAGAAAACCCCAACATCATTAATCAGAAATGTCATATTGACCAAGAGAAGGACTGTTACAACTTTTTGCCGTCTGGACAGTCTTCTAAATGTATGTTGCTGCTATTGCCTTCTGAGTTTTGTGTGTCAGTTATCTATTTTTGAAAAGTTGGTTACTATACGAAAATCTGCATAGAATAAAATAAGATCAAATTGGAAATATAATCTCAGTTCTACTTGGAGACCACTTCTGGACTTTGTGCTTGAGGTGGAAAAAAATGAAACTTTGATTTTGGGTTTTACTAATGAGATTGATTTGTTGTTCTAGAAATAGCTAGTTTATACTATTATGGAAAAATAAAAAGTTGAGGTTCAATGTTAATGCTTTATTCTACTGCAACAGAGGGAGTCGGAAGTCAACTCTCTTTCCCCCTCTCTTCCTCTCTTCTCTTTTCCCCTTCCCCTTCATGTCCTACTATTTGATATTGTATTTTTGTATTTTTATTCTATTCTATAAACTAATGAAATGTTAAAATGATAGGAAATATAACTTCAGGTTGTTTGTATAATTGGCTGGAGCAAATTATTCAATATTTCCTTGGGAGATGATTGCATTATTAAATACAACAAGCTTAGTAATTTATATTTTATCTTGTTCAAGATAAAAGTTCAGCTGGCCTGTCTTATCTTGTTTCAGATTTTTTAAAAAATAAATTGACAGTGCTGAAACAGGTTCTCAGCATCTAAATTGAACCAATGTACTTTATGACCTTCAGCCAGGACCAGCATACAAGAAGAATAAATATAAATTTAAAACAACGGGATAAAGATATACTGAGTGTATCTATCTCTTAACATGCTGGAGTTGGTGGGATGCGGGCCAGTGTTTTGGCTTGCAAGATGGTCTCCAGATTAGATATTCTAGTTTGAATGCATGTGAGCATGCTTGGGGTAACCTGGACTTTGGTTGTGTTAAAACTGACCATTGCTGTCTTAGCAGCAGAGTAATGCTCTGGTTTGGGTATGACTGAGGCTGATACAGTAGATTCTACCTTCTATACCTCACTAAAAAGTATTACTGTATGTGAAAAATTAGAAAACCAGTCATGATGAGTGGTGGAGATCAGTATCTCTGTGGTGATAACCAGACCCACAGAAAACTGAATTTTGGAATAGAGAGAGTAAATGATAAAAGTGTGCAAAAGTACAGGTCCTGCATGAAAACAAGATAGATTACAAGATAGATTATTCTCCCAACAGAATGAAAGAAAACTAGACAAAGAAATAGGATGCAGAAGCCTTTTGGAAAATGATGAAAAGGTATCATATTATGGAATGACACAAAAGTGCAGTTACACAAATGGAAAGTATGAAAATATCCCATCTATTTTAAATACAGATGATGCCATGTTGTTGACTGATAACAAAGTGATTTGCAGAAAACATTGGGTAGAAAATGTAAGGCAATGAGATATGTGAATTTGAAAATTAAAAAACCAAGAGCAAAATGGAATGAATGACTAGAAGATATGCATTATTTTCAAAAAACTAGATGAATTTTTATATGTTGTTAATGGAATGTTTGGAGGTACAGTGGTTCAGTGGTTAAAGATGCTGAGCTTGTCAGCTGGAAAGCTGATAGCTTGGGTTCAAGACCTGAGTGACACATGATGGGGTGAACTCCTGTTACTTGCCCCAGCTCCTGCCCACCTAGCAGTTTGAAAGTATGCAAATCAGTGGTGGGTTGCTACCGGTTCACCCCGGATCTGATAAACTGGTAGTGGTGACATAGGGAGGCTCCGCCCACCCATCCGTGTGTGTATGAGTGCCCATGAGCGAACCGGTAGTGACTGGTTTTGAAACTCGCCCCTGATGCAAAGGCAAGTACATTAATAGATACCACTTTGGTGGGAAGGTAACAGCATTCCATACGGCTCAGCATATGGTCATGCTGGCCGCATGACCGCAGAAGTGTCTTTGGACAATGCTAGTTGGCTTCGTCTGCTAAGAAACAGAGATGAGCACCACCCCCTAGAGTCGGACATGACTGGACAGGGAAAACCTTTATCTTTAATGGAATGTTTACTAAAAATGGGGAATGGGTGAAGAAATATTAAGACACGCAATTGCTAGCAGGAATGTAATGGGTGTGTGGTCTGTCACTTTAGTTGATGATTAATTACATCAAGACAAAGAAAATGTTTGTTGGGAATTTAATGAAATTTTTGTGGCTAATGAAGAGAATGGTTCTACAAAGAATAGGCATTGAAATGAGAGTGAGTGACTAGTATGAAAAATTTATTTGAGATGGTTTGGTCATATAGCACAAATAATTGAGGGTAAAATTGCAAAATACATTGAAGAATGAATGGGTTAAGAGGAAGAAAAACACTAGAAAGTTTTGATTGGATCAATTGATGAAACCTCAAAAAAAAAAGAGAGAGAAATGTTTAAAGAACAAAAGGCAGTGCAGGAAGGCATGTGCAAACATGCTGGAAGCAAGCGTGATGTGGAAGGCTAGACTGATAATGAGAGACTCTGTATAATAAATGGTGCTGGTATAAATTAGATCCCTTCCCTTCCCCGTACTTAAATTTCTTTGACTTTTATTTTTTTTTGCTTCTGAAAGGGAATTACATGATTGGTATTTTTATTATACATACTGTATATGCAGATGAAAAATGTGAGAATTTTTCACACCGATAAAAAGATGTGCAATTCTGAAACAAATACTCTTCCACCTTCACAATAGAAAATGGACAAGAATTTTATATGCACGTGTACTTTCAAGTTAGTCATGCAAACTGCCTGGATTAGTGTCTGCATTTTTCTTGGCAAGCTTTTCAGAAGTGGATTTCTATTCCCTTCTTGTTAGGACTTTGAGAGAGTGGCCCAAAGTCACCCAGGTGGTTTTGTGGCTAAGGAGACTCACTAGAACTCATGGTTTCTAGCCTGGTAATCACTGCACCAAACTGGCTCTTTAATAAATATTTCCAATCAATAATATTGAATAAACTATTTCCAGCCCAGACTGATTGGAGATAGTAGGACTAATTCCAGTGAGACTTTTATCTACAAGGGAGGTAAAAGTGCTTTAAGTTCTTAGACTTGGAGCATGGCAACTGATCCTCTTGCTATGCTGTTCAGTGCTGAGCTGGTCTCTAATACCTTCTAATAATATAAAAATTGAGTGAACCTGTGCCAGAATTGGGTAAATGCTCAGATTAGCCATTTGACTCAAGCAATCAACCAGGTGACTCAACTACTACTTATTGTTGTACTGTCTACTACACTGTTTCCTGTGTGACTTCAGTCTCTTCATTTCGTGCCTGATAAATAGGTCAGATGTCCAGAAAAATTCAAGGTATTCATCATTCAAAAAGATTGAAGTGTATGTATCTTTTAAAATTGTGATTTATCTCAGATCATTCTTGGGTGAGATTTATACTTGGACTTTTGACAAAGCTGCCAAATGGCTATTCTAAATCTAGAAAATAATCCTGTTTTGGATAGTTATGCTAATGTTTTGCTTAAATTTACATCTGCCTTTCGTGACTCGGCCAGAATGGCAATATCTACTGATGAAATTACACTTATAAAGTATGGACATTTATTGTTGATTTCCATTTTTTTTGGCTTGGAATGGAGTGTAATGAACTGGTTTCATTTGACTAATTTAAAAAGAGAGTAGCTAATGAATTGTGAGATGAGTTGGTTTTAGAGGATATGCCAAACATTAAAAAATTAAACCAGTACTTGACTGTAGATGGAAGACTACAAGAATTTTATTTTTCTTTATGAAATTTATCCAGTGCCTCAGTCTTGGTGAACTCTAGACAAAATACACATTCAAATTATAATAAAGCAGTAATACATTAAACTAAAGCAAAAATTAACAGTGATAAAACAGTTATAAAAACACTCTGACATACATGCCTTGAGTAATCAGTCCCAAAGCTGTGTCGGAAAGACCAGTTCTTTATAGGTTTCTGCAAGACCTTGGAGCTACCTTTGCCTTATGTGGCTAGTTGTTCCAGAATAGGAGAGCCTCCATGGAGAATACCGACCATTGTCCTTCAGCTTTTGAGATTTTACACTGAATTTTTTTGGGTCCCAGGTGCAACTCCATAGAAAACAAATCACTGTAATCTATGTAACAAAATGACAAAAGCACAAAACAAAAGATTGTCTTCAAGGAGGAATCAGTCCCCAGTTTTCAAGCATGCTCTCCCTGAGAAGCATAACCCCATCAAAAATCAATATGGATAATCCCTTGAAGTCAGAAGACTTTTGAATCAGCAGTCCTTCCATCTTGCCTGGGATGAGTCTGAATCTCTTTCTCCTCATTCAGACAGTCTCCAGTCTCCAGTTTTAACTGCCTTATATCCCATTTGGCCTAGGGTGGAGATGTGCAATTGAATATCATTAGCATATCAAATGCATTTGACCTTGAACCAATAACCCTCCTAGAAAGTTCCTGGTGATGTTAAACAGAATTGGGAAGAAGAATGAACCCTTCATTCCATACATTCCATTCCCAGCCCTTGGTGGCATTCTAGAACATATTATGGTTGACAATAATGAAGGCTGTTGAGAGGTTCAGCAGCACCATAATAGTTTGTTTCTGTCATCCAAGCTTCTCCAGCCATCAATCATGAATGTGATTGGTGCAGTTACTGTTTCATATACAGATCTGAATCCAGATTGTAAATCCAGATAATTTTACAACCCTTTATTATCTCTTACACTCTTTCTCAACAACCTTCCTCCAAAAAAGGGAGGCTTGAGATGGAAGAGTAGTTGTCTAGTACTGTTGGATCTATGGCTGGCTTCTTCAAGATTAGATGAACTAATCTTCCAACCCTTCTTCAAGATTAGATGAACTAATCTTCCAACCCTTCTTCAAAGTGGTTGGAACATCTCCCTCTTTCAAAGTGGTATTGACTACCATCTAGAACCATCTCATCTCTTGGCTTGTGGAACAAGTTCCATTATTATTTGAGGGAAATATTAGGATTCAGTTTTTTGTAAATAATTTAATTTGGCAAGTAAACGAGAATTCGATGAGAAATATTTTTTTGTTGCTTTTCCCCCTTACTGTTCAGTTTCTATAGTGGCTTTTAATTCACTTGTGCTGTGCAATGTTTTGATTGCAAATGAATTCTAGGTTATATGTATGCTTTTTAAACAAGAGTTCTGTGAGACAAATCAGTCTCTAAATAGACAGGATTAAGACATTTAGGGAAAAAGTGGAAACGTACATTTCTGTTCATACTAATCATGGCATATGAAGTTATTTGTGAAATGAAATTGGGGGTTATTTGTGAAAGTTGCTCTGTATGTAATGAACAGACCTGACGCTTCTTGGAAATATTGATTCCTTAACTGAGATAATCTTTGTTGAGAAGGCTTCATGTGTTTAGAGACGCACATGATACTTGCTGAGATAAAAGTTGTAGGTAGTTCTTAAAATATTTTTTTGCGTGATACATTATGCTTGGGGCTAGCTTAACAAAACAAGTGTGAGTCATGCAGCTAATACAGTTCCTACAAATACGGTACTGGAATAGAATTGCTCTAGCATAAAACTTCGGAAGATCTCAGTTGTGGAAGAAAGGAAAAATGTGTGTAATATGACATTTAATAAATATAACCTCTAGAAAACTTCCTAAAATTTGGTTTAGGCAGTAATAACTAATTCTTTTAAAATATCTTAGATTTGAACACTGATATTTTATATGCATTTCTTGAAGTATTAATTGACTAAGGTTTTAGCCAGCCCAAGACTAATTTAGCTCTGTAGAGTTTTGAGATGAATTGTGATTTCCCAAATGAGGATAAGAGAGGTTCAAAATAGCTGTTGTAACTGATGCATTTATTTTGCGAATGTTGTAATTGTGTGCTGTTCAAAACATCAAAAACTTGAATTTTTTTTTTAAATTTGATTTATATGCCGCCCTTCTCCGAAGACTCAGGGCGGCTTACAATGCGCTAAGCAATAGCCTTCATACTTTTGTATATTTATACAAAGTCAGCTTATTGCCCCCACAATCTGGGTCCTCATTTTACTCACCTTAGAAAGGATGGAAGGCTGAGTCAACCTTGAGCCTGGTGAGAGTCGAACTTGCAGTAATTGCAAGCAGCAGATGTTAATAGATGTTAATAACAGGGTGCTTTAAACCACTGTACTACAGGCTCTGTTATAATTAAAGTGTAGAATAAATAAATAAGTTATGCATTTTGTTTTAACTAATTTGAGATTATAGGTTTTTAAAAAATATTTCTTATTAATTTTAATTAATTTTTACATAAATTTAAAAAGAGATAAAAATAAATGAAAACTTAAGAAAAATATAAAAAAGAAAAAATGCAGGGAGCAAAAGATGGTAGGCGGAAAGGAAGAAAAAAATATGTAAAGGGAAAAGTAGGGGAAATATAGGTAAAGAAATGACTTCCCCTTTCAGCAGGACCAAGTACAAACAATTTGAGTAACTTTTTACCTTTTCCAACATTAAAACATAAAATCACTTCAGTCCATATCTCATCTTTTATCTTTTAGCAAATAATAAAACCTCATGATTTAATCTTAATAAGCAAAAGTCCATTAAGAGTTACCAGAAATAGCAATCTATATCGATAACCTTAAGCAAGAAAATCAATTTCATATTTCTTTCTTTTCCACAGTAATTTATCATTTTTTAATAAAAATTCAAAACCTCCCCACTTTTTTTCCCATATCTTATATCTATACACAAATAAACCCTCATCATTCCAAGTTCATCAGAAAAGATTCCTTCAAGAGCTACCAGAAATTGCATGTTGAAATTTAATCTTATCAAATATGTCACAAATTAATTTCTTATTTCTTCATCTCCTCTCAGAAATTCCTTCGTAAGTTTAACACTTCCCTTCCATTTCAATACAGCTAGTCCTTGACTTACAACCATTCATTTAGTGACTATTCAAAGTTACAACAGCAGTGAAAAAAGTGACTTACACCAGTCCTTGTGCTTACAACTTTGGCAGCATTTCCTCAGTCAGGTAATCAAAACGTGGGTGATTGGAAACCAGCATGTATTTAGGATGGTTGTAGCATCCCAGGGCCATGTGATCACCATTTGTGATCTTCCCAGTTGGCTCCCAACAAACAATAGAAGAAGTTGGATTTGCTTAACGACCATGTGAAACACTTAACAACTGCAGTGATACACTTAACAACCATGGCAAAAAAGGCTGTAAAATTGGGTGAGACTCTTAACACCTGCCTTGCTTAACAATGGAAATTCTGATCCACATTGTGGTCGTAAGTTGAGGTATACCTGTATATCTCAGTTGTTTACCATTTTCTCTAAAAATACCACAAAAATTCTCTTCCCGTATCTTATCTAATAACAAATCTTTAAAGCCTTATTATTCAGTTATGGTATTGAAAAAAAAACACTCAAAGCTGCTAAGAAAAGAAAACCATACACATTTTAACCTTGGTCAAAAAAGTCAACTTTATAAATTTGCTTTTCACTTTTAAAAGTCTGTGTACTTATTCTTTTACAGTAGTGTCCCAGAAGCTGATTTCTTTTCATTCTTTCTTTATCTTTTCTCAGGAACTCTTTTGTGAGTATAACACATCTCTTTTGTGCATGCCAAGTGAGAAAATTGTCCAAGTCACTCTTCTGACTCATTATTTGTGTGTCCTTTTAAGCTATGAAACTTCCAGCAGTTTCATTTGTAAAGCCTGTAGAGCATCTTTGTCAATATCATTCCTGTATCCTGTCAATTTTAAATCCATATCCGAAACAGCCTGATTTTCTCTTCTGTGTCCTCTTTTGAAACCATTTTCAGAGGACAATCTGAACAGAAAGTTCTGAGTAAATTATCGATAAATATCCTTGAATTCTTTCAGAGTTGGCACAATTTTCTCTATTTTGTATTAGTGGGTCTTCTTTCATTATCTTAAATCCGTACTGGTTTCCTCTAATAACCAGCTTTCAAAGTCTCACCTTACCATGTTTTTTCCTAATCTGCAATATTTTCCTAGAGAAATATATTTTTTTACTTAAATTCAAAATCTTCATGTCATTTTAATAGGGTTTTAAAAGCAAAGGAATTATTCTAACTATTTCATAATCTTATTTCCAGTTAATCTGGCCCCTTAATCCATTTGTTCTAGCTACTGTTGTGCTACTTATTTCCAAATAACAAAGTTTTTCTTTAAGTTCTGAAATTTAATGAAACCTTTTCCACTGAGGAGTAGAAGAAATCACCCTATGTAATATAATTTATCTTTCTGAAGATTCTTAATATCAAAAAAATCAATCAATCAATGTCTTTTTGAAATCTAGCTTGGTCAGAGCTGATTATTCCAGCTCCCAGTGCTCTAAAGCCCTCCAGAAACCGCTGTTTTATGATCTTGTTGTGGGGAGCATCTGTATGAAGCAGCATGAGCGATCCCCTGGTCCTGTCCTTATTCAGGAAAGGATTCTGGGGAGCTGATTCATTCACTGGCTTCTCTTTCCCACACAGTTGTCAGCTCCGTTTGCGCAAAGACATATTTAGTGCACCATGCTTCCCTGGAAGACTGACTAATTTGAGACTGCAGTGATATTTTCAAGCAATTATTTTAAGAGCTGTGGCATGATTGTAGCATTATTGATATAAAAATTAATTCTAGCTCACCCTTGTTGAACTCTGCATCTCCTAACCCGAAATAATTCCAGTTCTGAGTTTAGTTTTGTTTCAGCCACTGCTGGTAGGCAGTGTGATCCTTGATAGGAATGTCTCCTGTCCTATTTTACTCATTAGTGTTATATTTTTGGCTTCAAATCTTCAAAAGAGTTCAGGGAATGAAAGTTTGGCTCCAGTTACCAAAACAGTATAAATGACTGCTGGTGCCAATCCCTCACAAAACCAAGAAGAACATTTCCAAAGGTAATAATGAAATGCTGTTTATTTGCAGAAATGGCTCTGCATTTCCTAAATGTATCGGCTCTTTTCCATTCTTTTTTCCCCGCAGAGAGAGAGAGTGAATTCATTCTCTTTTTTGTTTTGGTTTCTTTCTTTTCCCACCTCTTCTTTCCCAGTTGCATTTTGTGACAGCATACACTGAGCAAACTTGCAAAAAGGTAGCACTGCTTGGAAACCTGCTTTAAAATTCATGTCTAATAATAAAACTGTTTTTTTACAAGGTAACTTGAAATATTTTTCATGTGGAGAATATGATTATATTTGATTAGGAGCCATCATGCTTTTTCCTTACCCAGAAATAAATAACTTAAAAATGTTTGAAGATGTTCAGTTAATGTGAAATGGTCCTTAAAATGTAAAAAAGAGAATGTTGACCAGAGGACATCAAAGAGAAGTAAAATACAATGATAAAAGAGTTTATATTCTGTTCATATCTTTAAAACAAAATAGGAAGAACTACTTTAATATTGATTGTAACTGATTCAGTTCCTTCAGAAAGCATATTTAGAGGTAGTGTTCTAAGTACATTCTCTGCATTTCCTGTGTTACAGCCAATGATCTGTTTGGCTGCTTTCTTTAATGTTACAGAAGCTTTCAAAGTATGAGCCAGCTGTTTTATGTGCTGCCATCCTGAGGCCAAATTGTGGACATCTTAAAACACATGGAAATGAAAGATGAGAACAGGCTGGGATGGAATTGCATGTGTAAACATAGAACGGCATCTGATCTTTTTTCAATGAGAGAATTCAATACAACTATTTGCACAAATATGTTGTTCTCTGAAACCCTGTAGCATCACTAATGAAGTGGGCTTTAGTCTATACAAGTTTATTCTGTAAGATGTTAGTTAAACCTTCATATGTCACAGGATTGGTAATGATTTGATTTTTCCTATACATCAATATTCCCCCCTGCCCCATGTAAAATTGACTAGCTGTTTTCTAAGGTGTCAAATTCTCTTTACCTTCTCAGCTGTTAATTGCTCAGAGATGCCCTATCCTAAAGTTATACATACATATTAATTATTAATGATTATTATTTTGGAGAGCAGAGTCTCTGGCAGATCCCTGCTATGACAAAGATGCCCTGATCAGACACAGAATTATATTTTGGAGTTATAGGGGCAATGTCTGTTACTTTTCAAAAGTTGATTTGGTTTCATTCTTTTCTTTTAACCAATTTGCTGGTGGCTTTGTGTTCCCGGAGAGGACAGAACCAACAGAATGCCTTCAGTATGGCAAAATAGCATTCTTCCCTTTAATTGCAAAAAAGAAAAGGGTAACTCTGTCTTGCCACACAGTTCTGGCAGACAATCAGTCCCTATGAACCGGCATGCAAAAGGCTATGCCATTGTTCTGTTTTTGCTGCTGTTATTTCTCAAGATCTCAAATGTATGTGTTTAAACTGTCATAGACCCATGTTGCATTACTTGCAGTGGAATATATGTGGAATATAGCAATAGACAGCAAGGGATATTCTTATGCAGCTCCTATTGAAAGCAAGAAGCCAGGCTTGGGAGACAATGAGGCTACTAAATTTTTTCAGCATGGTTGATTGTGGGTCCTGTCTTTTGATTTAGTGCTGAACTCCTTATGGAAATCATTTCTTGTTTGCTTCTGAGAAGCCAGTTGTTAAAAAGAAATAACCATTTGGGAGAAAAGATTGACTGAACTGCAGGGACACCGAACAGTGTGGCAAAGAAGAGACAGAATAGAAAGGACAGCCAAGGAGAAGAGAGATTGCGGACTGTAGCTGCTGATTGTTTGCTAGCTGCTGCTAATCAATAGGCAGCTCAAGAGGACATATAGAGTATGGAACCAGTTTTCAGATTGCAAGGTCAATGACAGAATGAAGAAATGTCCAGAGTAGTCAGGAGGTCATGGGGAATACCTCTTTTTCTGTCCCATTCCCTCCCCCCCCCCAATCTTCTTTCAGTCCAGATTAGTTCTTGTCCAGAGAAGCAGCAGCAGACTAACTAGGAAGATTGGTATGGAAATTTGGCTAGGGAATTTGCAGGGGAAACTTTTCAAGCAACAGGAACAGCAAAGGAAGCATGACTGTGACCTGCAGAGGACATGTAATGATTGTATTTCTACCTGAAGAGGAATCAGACTATACCTTCTCCAAGGGCAACCTTATTTCCTTGTTGAAGGAGAAAGTGGAGGGACTAGAAGAGAAAGTTGCTCCACTGAAGTGGATCAGGGAAGATGAGAAATTGATTTTAATGCTGGAAAAAATCCTGGCAGATCCTCACCCTGTGTTATGGGAGTCAACAAGCGGTCAGCCACTTGAAAATAATGGCTCCGAACAGACCCAATGCTGGTACCTGCTGATTGAGAGAACAGGGACTCAGATGCTGAACTTGGGTGATTGTCAAGGGCTACAATAAATAATCAGCTAAGTAGGGCTGAGGAGTGCAATCTCAGTGGAGAGGAAGGAGTGTCAGCTTCTCTAGGGAAGGCTACACACATTGTAGGCTATCTGAGGTTCCCCTTCCTTATGGAAAATTTACTTTCTGTTAGTAAACCAGTATTCTTTAATGCTCTCATTCTTGGTTTCTCCTCATTCCATGCCTTACAAATAGATCTTTATCTTACAAAGCCCAGACTGGACATCTGCATCCACGCTGTTGGATCTGCTTTTCTTGATTGTATTTAAGTTACTGCTATGAGTTACAGACAAGAGGTACTTTCTCTGCATAGCATTCTCTAATTAAGTTACACCATTCAGCTCTAGCAATACTGTCAACTGATTTATGGCCAGGCTAATAAGTTCACTGGAAACCTGCTAATTGCTTCTGTTTTCCTGCCTCTCAGACTAGTGCAGGAGGCATGCTTAGATAATTTGGATAGGCATGCTACAATTAACAGGAGCCAACATGCTTTTGCCTCAAGTTTAGAATCCTTTCAATCTGTGATTCGCTTCTGGTATTACTCTACCTTTCTTTCGTCTTTTTTTTTTTAGTAATGATGTAAGGCAGGGGTTCCCAAACTTGGCAGCTTTAAGACTTGTGGACTTCGACTCCCAGAATTCTCCAGCCAGCATAGCTGGCTGGAGAATTCTGGGAGTCGAAGTCCA
>WNWU01000017.1:15596004-15637100 GCA_012654045.1 Ptyas mucosa | reverse complement strand
GCTGGCTGGAGAATTCTGGGAGTCGAAGTCCACAAGTCTTAAAGCTGCCAAGTTTGGGAACCCCTGATGTAAGGTATTTCATAATAAATGGATGGGAAAAGAATATAGAAAAGAATATTCTATATAACAGCTAATGAGTATTTTCTAATTTCATGGCTATTCATTTTCACGATAAATACATTTTACCCTATCTATATGAATAAAAGGCATTCAAGTGGGCCAATTCAGAAAAGTGGTCAGATCATGCCAGTGCAAAGAAGGCTTGGCCCATTTGCACCACACACAAAAACCCCTTTCAGCATTCAGATTGAACTAGTATGGCTGCGGCATTGTAGTAAGTGAATGGAGCCCCTTTTCATAAGGTACAATTGTGTACACTTTTATGATAGGCACAGTTCTGTCAACAAAAGATGTTCTTTCTTTCCTTTTTTTTCTTTCCGTTTCATTCTTAAACAATCTGGACTGGGATGATTTCTCAAATGTATAATCACTGAGGGACAACTATTCATGCTATTGTTTTATTGCTGAAATAGTTTACTATAAACAAAGATTGTAATTAATGCAGCTTATTATTAACTATTATAAACATTATATTGGTACTGCAAGTTTACTTTTTATGGAAAGCACGCATGTCCATATTAATTTTCATAATAGAATTTCTAGTAAAGAAATTCTAATAATTGTGTAAAGTTCTGTGCACCCAATTATTATGCATACAGGAAGTCCACTAAGTGATGCGGTTGTAAAGCATGATGTCACATGACACTATCATTTAGTGACAATAATCCCAGCAGTCCTGGTGGTTGTCATAACCCAAAGATTAAAGTCCTAGGCAAGCAAGCCAATAGACGAGTGCTTAGATGGGTAGGTGAATGCCGCCAGGGGGAGCTACTAAGTGTGGGCGGGTTGTAAGGATTGTGGATGGGCTGGCAGAGGCCATTATGGAGTTTGGGCAGGGAAGGTTGTGCTACGGAGGATGAGAGCCCTGTGATCCCATACCATGTAATGCGATTGCTCTGGAGAAAAACCAACATCCACTCTTTCATCCAAACCAAGTAGCAAGCTGCAAAATACAATTTCAAATCAGGTAAACCCAATCTTCCTTTTTTCCTTGTGACATCTTAGATTTAATTTGTGGGTTTTTCCCTTGCCATAGAAACAAATTTAAATAAATCATTTTGCCACTCTTTGAATGGTGTATCAGTTTGAAACAAAAGCATCACTCTTGGCAAAACATTCATTTCTATTACAGACATTCTTCACAATGACGATTGTAATTTTTTAAAAAATTCTCACTATTATTATTCTGTTTCCTTGACTCAGATGCCTAGAGAAATGACCAGTCTTCTTCAGTGCCTTCAGAAAGGCTAATAGACCATCCAAATCTCCAGGAAACATATTGTTCCATAAGGCAAGTGTGGCCACCTAGAAGGCATGATTCCAGCGTCCAATAAGACTATATTGTTTGATAGAAAGGAAATAGAGCTTGTCCTCTCTATTGATGTAGATCTCTGGCAGAGCAGAGACAATGGGAGAAGAGTAGTCTCAACAAATAGCCTGGCCTTATGACATGTAGAGCTTTATAAACAGCTGTGGTGGCACAGTGGTTAGAAAGCAGCTGACTCTGCCCACAGCCAGCAATTCAATTCTCACTGGTTCAAGGTTGACTCAGCTTTCCATCCTTTTGAGGTGGGTAAAATGAGAACCCAGATTGTTGGGGGCAATATGCTGATTCTGTAAACCACTTAGAGAGGGCTGTAAAGAACTATACATAGTGGTGGGATTCAGCTAGTTTGTACCACTTCGGGAGATTGTTGGAAGAAATCAATAGGCCAGAGAACCGGTTGTTAAATTACTTGGATCCCACCACTGACTATACAGTATATAAGTCTTAAGTGCTATTGCTATATTTAAAGACTGTACATCAGGATGGGCAACCCATGTACTGTTGTTACTCCATCATCCAATTTGTGGCCTCTCAGATGGTGCTGCCAAAATGTCATGTTAAATCTCATTGGTGCAATTTGAGGCTATTTTATCTGTTAGCTGGAAGGTTAGGGATAGACAATGGAGCAGTTTGTCTCCTAGAAATTTTCTACTTTTATTTTAAACTTAATCTACCCTCAATAAACCTAGGGGGAAAAAATCTGAAAAAAAATGCCCCCATTGTGAGATTGCCAAAACATTGTGCAACGATTTTCTATAAATTCAGAGGTCAAAATACAATCTCTCACATATTATTTTTATCTACAATTTATTAACAATTGTCATTACTTATTAACAATTCCCATTAGAGTAGCTTAAAGAAAAACAGAAACACTTAATGACATTAAAAACAACGAGGAAAGTTTGTGAAGCTATAAAAAAATTAAAATAAGGAAAAACCTGGACTAGATGGTACCAGCCTCTTATTATAAACATTTTAACGATGAGCTACTACAACCATTGTTAGACATGATGAACTCTATTTTAAAGGCTGGAAAGATACAGGACAGTTGGATAGAGACTAATATATCATTAATACATATTAATTTGACCTCATCAAAAAATTATTATCCAGTAACATTACTAAAGAATGAGTCACTGTAACAGAACCTCTGTTCTGTGCACGTGTACTCAAGATTCAAAGCTGGTTGGTTAAAGTTCCAATTAGTGTTTAAACTATTTTGATAACAAATAAAAAAAGTGTCACTACTCTGAATAAAGCTGGTACTATCTTATATTATCCACATTACATGTTGTGTTTACCAAGAATGCCAAAATTGAAATCTCATTAGAACAGTTTTTTTTCAATCTTACAAATAAATATTGCCTGATAATAGAAGTTCCTTTTTCATGTTACTCAGTAGATTTCACAAATTAATATTTTCATGTCTTTATAAAACTGTATGCACTTTAAAAGATTTACCTGTTTGTTGATTTTTTTTGCACTGTCATTTCATATGAATCCCAGTTTACAGTAATAAAGTAGAACATGACACAGTATAGAAAAATAAAATAATTAAAACTACGATCATCCAAGAAAACAAAGATAAGTCAGTGATGCCGAACCTTTTGGGCTTGGCATGTCACAATTTTGGAAAATGCCTCACTTGACTCAACTGGTGTGTCTCCCCCCCCACACCACAAAAAAAGGAAAAACAGTTCTTTATCTCCCCTTCCCCATCTAGGCCACCCTGAGACTGGACCTGAATGAGAGGCCTGGTGCTCAACTTCAGACCCAGCACTACCACTGGTACTTAGTAAGGCCACTTTGTGCTGTTCCTCAAGGCGCATGAGCCTTGGGCAACTTCACAAGTGCCCCTGTGGCCCAGCACTCCACAGGATCTGCTTCACACTGCTTACTTTCAGGAGGTGTTACATTTCTGATGACTACCCGAGGCTACTCCAGGTCACACGAAGCCTTCATTCTTGAAGCAGCTTCGAAGAATGTTCTTCCATGACATCAGCAGTCTCTGAAAACCATGCAAAAGCATACCCCATTCTTGTATGACTTGTGGAGACTGCATAAGAGCACACCCCATTCTCATGCCGCCTCTGAAAATTGTGCATGAATGGGGCATGCTTTCAAGAGTTGCTGCTGTTGGGTTTAGTGAATGCTTGTGTGACATCCAAAAAATATGGCATGTCATCGTATGTTTGCCATCAGTGCCTAGTATACCAAGTAGGCTACTATTAACACAAGTAGTCTTAAATAGCAAAGGCATATGGAACAGTTCAGTTTTTACTGTTTTGTAGATTGCTGTTAAAGTATATAGAAATAAAAAAATCAATCAATCAATCAATCAAACAAACAAACAAATAAATATACCATTCTAGCCTCTGAGGAAGGTGGTAGTGTTACTCTCATTCTTGGTTTCTCCTCATTCCTTGCCTTGCAAATAGATCTTTATCTTATAAAGTCCAGACTGGACATCGGCATCCATGCTACTTTTTTGCATCTCCGTTTTTCTCTTTTGTATAAGGATTAGATAACCTCATCTCCTGAGATGAGTTCACTGGACAGGATGGTTCTGTCTGGAGAAGGTGGTCCTGAAGCCAAACTATGCAGGGCTTTCAAGGTTGGAACTAACACTTTAACCTACTTGAAAGCCTACTAGCAACCGGTGCAATATTAATGTGATGTGATTGAAATTGATCTCTTTCACCACTATGCGTGCAGCTGCATTTGTATTCATTGTAGTTTCTGAGTAGTCCTCAAAGTTAATCATATAGAGTTAGTTGCAGAAGTCTTTCCTGGTAGTGATGAGGGCATAAATTAAAGTCACCATGTCACCTCAGGACTGATATGGCTACATCTGACATAGAAGTTGAAGCTAGGTAAAGGTCCTCCTGGTTGCAGCCTCCAGATAGCAATAACCATAAATCCAGGAAAAATCTCAGTCACAGGAATTTAAGGAGGAAAGCCACCCATCCACTGTTGCAATTGTTACAGAAAACAAAATCATTTGGGGGCAAATAACTCCATTTTGTTAGGATTTCATTTCAGCTTATTTCTTCTACCTGACCCCTGGCTTTCAGGCCCTAGATTAAGACTTTCATGGCATCTCCAGCTTGACCCAGGGTGTAATATACGGTATCATTAGCATGCTGATGGCATTTCACCAATGATGCCCATTAGCAATAGATTCGTTGAAAGCCACTTTGGTGTAGCACAGGGGTCAGCAACCTGCAGCTCTGGAGCCACATGTGGCTCTTTCACCTCTCTGCTGCGGCTCCCTGTTGCTCAAAAAATGCTTCACAACTGCCAATGTGCGATACCCGTCGACACGCGATTTATTGAGCTTTTCAACACCCCCGGGAGCCCAACCATGGATAAATCCAAGAAAAGAAAAGTTTCAGAAGAAAACAGAATGTTTAATTCAACTACATATGCTAGTTTTGTGGCCGCTCAAGAAATAGTCAGGCATGGGAAAGGTTTTGTGGCTTCCGGTGTTTTCTTTTCTGTGGGAAACGGGTCCAAATGGCTCTTTGAGTATTTAAGGTTGCAGACCCCTGGTGTAGCAGTTAATGTCCTTGACCAGAGACCATGAATCCTACCTGTTCTTTTGGTTATAAAAGCTGGCTGGATAACTTTAGGCCAAATATTCACTCTCAGTGAATATTTCACTTCACTGCTCCACATGACAATTGTTGTGGAGAAAATAGTAGACAGGGGTATTATGTTCACCACCAAAAATTGTACAAATTAAGGTAGGATATGTATAAATTAAAGATTTATAAATTGAAAATGTACAGTATATACAGAAGCGTAGGAAGAAAACGATCATGCCTTGTGGGACACTTCATGGAAAACTTCCTATTGATCCAACTTTTCTGCTCAAGAAAGGGGACGATTAATGTAAAATAGAGGTTCCTAACTTTCATCACCAGTCTTGATCAATGATATCAACTCAAGAAGGTCAGGAAGAATGCGCTCCCTTCATCTAGGCCCTAACAGAAGTCAACTAGGCCAATATTACATGCCTGAGCCTTACCCTTGATTGAAAAGGATACAGATAAACTTTTTTTGTGGGCATTTTGCAGTTGAAGTCACACCATGAACGACTTTCTCTAAAAGGGTGAGGTTGGAGGCTTAGGGTGGTAGCGGTCCAAATAATTCAATCCAGGGAAGTCTTCTTCACAAGAAGACACACCAACACCTTAAAATTATCAGGCATATTTCCTTTCCCCAAACAGGCATTGATCAGTTGCTGGACCCAACCACTCACACCTTCCTGAGCTATCTGAGGAGGGCCATGGATCTAAACAGCAGATGATAGAGCCATGCTGGAGAGCGCCCTGGCACTTCCATCAGAGCCCACAAGCTGAACAGCATTCCAGATAACAATGTAAGACGCTGCCCAGCCACACCTCAAGACTCCAGCCACTAGAACTTTGCAGATACCAGCTTTACAGGTAGTCCTCGACTTAAAACCACAATTGGGACTAGAATTTTGATTGCTAAGCACTGTGATCATTAAGCAAGCTATCACATGACCAAGCCCAATTTTTATAACCATTTTACCATGGTTGTTAAGCAAATCATCACAGAGAATCACGTGGCCATTAAATAATGCAGTTGTTAAGCGAATCCAGCTTCCCCAATTGACTTTGCTTGTCAGAAGCTAGCTGGGAAAGTTGCAAATCACAATCGTATTCACAAGATATTGCAGATGTCGTGTATGTGAGCTGGATGCCAAGCGCCCAAATTGCAATTTGACCGTGGGGGGTGTTATGAATGTTGTAACTTTGAGAATAGGCAATATGTTACTTTTACCAAGGCTATCATAATTTCAAACTGTCATTAAATAGTTGCAAATCAAGGAGTACCCATATCAGCAAAATGTACAAAAGCATCCAAGCACAGTTCCTGCCTATCCTTCCCAAAAAGGGTCCAAATAACTATAGACAAAGTTATCCTTATGACTGTAGTACAGGCTGAAATATGAGCTCTTTGTTTAGTATTATTTGTGTATCCTTATTTTTGTGATGCTTACTGCTGGAGAAGAATCAGGTGAAGAAGGTGGAAATTTGTTGTCCATATGTTTAATTATAACGAAACATTCCATATACTCCAAGCCTTAATACATTACATTATTCTTGTAATTTATCTGCCAATAATATAAAAAGGGTGGTGGTTGTATTGGAGTAATAAAAAAATTGTGGAAATGGCTTCTTTCCACTTTGGTTTAATTATACAGAATGTGAATTTGAGTGACAAATGTCTTTTTTTTGGGCAGAATAATTGATTAAAATAAAGTGGTGCATTATGATTAATTTTAGTTGCATGCTTCTGTTTTATTGAAATTGCTTCAGGTTGTATGATATCATTTGAAATGTGCTTTTGCTATTGACATGCCAAATTTTATAAACTACATAGTCCAATATGTAGTATTAATATCATCCTCCTGGATTTACTACCGTTTGATCTCTTTCTCCTCCTGCTTCTGGCTGTTTTATTCCTGCCTCCTGACTACTGCCTTTTGGCCTTGGCTTGGGGGAAGGGAGATTGCAGGCTTGGAAGGAGAAGCTGAGAGTCCAGGACAATGGCTGCTGTTCCATCTGCAGGAAAAGAGTGAACTCTGTTGGTCTATGACATCCAGCCGCTGTGAGAGAACGGCTGTGGCCATCTGCCTGCATTGCAACTATTTGATCTGGATGCCACACCACTGTGAGAGAGTGAAGGGGCCCCAGCTTTCTCATGCCCAACCGCATTGCTATCTCTCGCCTCTTTGACTATCGCTGACACCCAGAGTTCCCCTCCTTTACCTCATCACACTTGTATGGCTTATACCTCAGCTGGCCCCCTCTTGTGGCAATGGCCTTCCACTTTATTGAAGGCCTACCTTAAGGATGGGCTTTGGAGCCCCGAGAGGTGGCTTGTTCTAAAGCGGGGATTGAGGAGTTTTTTAATTAGGGCTTTTAATAATTTTTTAAGGGGAACTGGGAGGACGACCAAAGGGGATTGGGGGGGGAATCTACCAAGGTCGGAGCCGAGCCCGGCACGGGGTAACAGTTTGGAAGGTGCAGGACGAGGGACTGGGGAGGGGATGGAGGGCTACCCTAAGGAGGGATGTACCATCAGCACGGTGGATGGGAGGGGCAGATATGGCGGAAGCAGGGGCCATATCATGTGTTGGGGGTGCGCACTCGCTATTTGAGAGCAATTGTGTGCCCCGGTCCCCAAGGCTCCTCTCGGGTACTAGGTGGCACAGATACTCAGGACCTGGGCCTTCGGCTGATGCTGTGCAACACCAGGTCCATGGTAAATAAGGCCCCCCTCATCCACGATCTTATACAGGAGGGGGGAGCGGACCTGGCAGGTATTACGGAGACCTGGTTGGGCCCGGAGGGAGGGGTCCCTCTGGTTGAGATGTGCCCACCAGGCTTCAGAGCATTCCATCAGCCAAGTGCCCAGAGTAGGGGCGAGGGGGTGGCGGTTATTATTAAAGAAGGTCTTGGTCCGAGGGAGACCACTGTGCCATAGATTGCCGGATGTGAATCCCTCTTTGTGAGATGGGGTCATGGGGTTCAGATGGGCCTGTTGCTTATGTACCTGGCTCCCTACCACGTGGCAACAACCCTGCCTGAGCTACTCGACGTGATAGCCACGGTGGCAGTTGATACACCCAGGCTTATGGTCATGGGTGATTTCAACTTGCTGTCCATTGGTGAAACGTCTGAGATGGCTCGGGGGTTCATGGCTTCCATGACGGCCATGGACCTGACCGTCATGGCCAGTTCATGGCCCCACTCATGGGGGGGGGGGACACACTCTGGACTTGATTTTTGTCTCTGGCCAGTGGTTGAGTGGTCTTATTATAGGGGATATAGAGATGGAACCCAAGTCATGGTCAGATCACTCGCTCCTTCACCTGGACCTTCAAACCGCTACACCCACCGCAGGGAGGCGGAGCCAATAAGGTGGGTCCACCCCAGGCACCTGATGGATGTTGATAGCTTCCAGAAGGAGCTTGGGCTATTTCCTGAGGACCTGGCACATGACTTGGTCGTAGACCTGGTAGCTGCCTGGGATCGGGTGGCTGGTGGGGCTTTAGATCGAGTCGTGCCTTTGCGGCCTCTGACCCGGTGCCGATCCCTCATGGCTCCTCGGTTTACCGAGGAGCTGAGGGAGGTGAAGCACCAGAAAAGACGCCTGGAGGAGGGCCAGTCTTGCTGAATCTGACCGAACCCTGGTAAGGTCATATATTAAGACCTACCTAGTGGCGATAAAAGCGGCAAAGTTTAACTACTTTTCCGCTCTTATTGCGTCATCAGACAATCGTCCGGCCGCCCTGTTTAGGGTGACCCACTCCTTGCTCCACCCGGGAGTGTAGGAGGACCCCTTGGAAGGCAGGGCCGAGGATTTCGGACAATATCTGTATGACAAAATCACTCAGATCTGGGGGGATTTGGACTCTGACTGGGTAGATTCAGGCAGGGTGATGAGGAATAGTCTTGAGAACGTTATTTGGGAAGAGTTTGACTCTGTGACCCCTGATGATGTGGACAAGATTTTGGGGAGACTTAGTGCGGCCACATGTTTATTGGACCTGTGTCCATGGTATCATGCTGCACCGGTTGGTAGAGTTGGGGATGGGGGGCACCGTGTTACGGTGGTTCTCCTTTCTCTCAGACTGGTCACAGTTTGTGTTGGCAGGGGGGCAGAGGTCGACCTCGAGGCCTCTCATGTGGAGTGCCTCAGGGGTCAGTCCTCTCGCCCCTTTTGTTCAACATTTATGTGAAGCCGCTGGGTGAAATCATCCGTGCCTTTGGGGTGACGTACCACCAGTACGCTGATGACACCCAGCAGTACATCTCCACCCCAGGCCACCCCAACGATGCCCTTGAAGTGATGTCCCAGTGCCTGGAGGCTGTGCGGATCTGGATGGGGAGGAACAGGCTCAAGCTCAATCCTTCCAAGACTGAGTGGCTGTGGTTCCCGGCATCCTGATATAGTCAGTTGACTCCATCACTGACTATTGGGAGCGAGTCTTTGGCCCCCGCGGAGAGGGCTCGCAATCTGGGTGTCCTCCTGGATACACAGCTGTCCTTGGAGGAACATCTGACGGCTGTAGCCAGGGGGACTTTTTGTCAGGTTCGCCTGATCTGCCATTTGCGGCCCTTCCTTGATTGGGATTCCCTGTGCACAGTCACTCACACCCTCATCACCTCTTGCCTGGACTACAGTAACGCTCTCTATATGGGGCTCCCCTTGAAGAGCACCCGGAGGCTCCAACTGGTCCAGAATGCAGCCGTGTGGGTAGTTACGGGAGCTGCATGGCGCTCCCACACAACACCTCTCTTGCATGAGCTGCACTGGCTCCAAGTGCTCTTCTGGGTGCGCTTCAAGATGTTGGTTATCACCTTTAAAGCGCTCCATGGCATAGGACCTAGATATCTTCGAGACCGCCTGCTGCTACTGACGGCCTCCCATCGACCTGTGCACTCCCACAGAGAGGGCCTCCTCGGGGTGCCATCAGCCAAACAATGTAGACTGGTGGCCCCCAGGGGGAGGGCCTTCTCTGTGGGGGCACCTACCCTCTGGAATCAGCTGCCCCCAGAGATAAGGAGAATCCAAGACCTCGGTGCCTTCCGTCGTGCCCTTAAGACCTTTCTTTTTCAACAAGCTGGGCTGGCTTAACACTTTTAAAATGTTTTTAATTGGTTTGTCATTGTTTTTAATTATGGGGCCAAACACATATATATCTTTTTAATTGTATTTTAATGTTTGTATTTTATGTTTTTATTTTGGCTGTCCACCACCCTGAGTCCTCCGGGAGAAGGGCAGTATATAAATTCGATATAAATAAATAAAAATAAATAAATAAATGTGTGCGAGAGCCCTATTTTTAAGTGAACTGTGCTTATTTCTTCTAGTCTGTGGCATGCTGAGTCCCGAGTTGACAGTAATGTGCATTAGAGTGCTTAATATCTAAATCTTAGTCATTTCAATCTGTATATGAGATATTGCAGCTGTGGATTAAAATAACATCTAATTGCACTTATGTATGTTCATGCTTCTCTATTTATTTGCCTTGCAAATATGTTATGCAGTGTATGTGTAGAAGAAATTTCTACTTTATGAATTATTTTAATAACAGAGACCAGAGTACTCCTCAATAAAGCATAGAGTGAGTTAATTTCGATACTGGAGCTTCAAAAGCAAATCTAAAAATGGGCCTTATGTGGGTTTTTGTAAACAAAGTATACATGTAATCCATAAGGTCAGATATAATAATGTAATGAAGGTGGAAGTAGAAAGACAGTGATTTTATTAATACTACAGAGATTGCATATTAGAATAATAGTTATCATCCAAAGTTTCTATTTCTGTTATCTTCCCTTGTCCTTGGTTCACATCGCTTTCTTCGATTGCAAGTATCCTTTTTTATTGTCAACATTCCTTTCCTTTCTAAGCACTTTTGTGCTTGTGCCAGCATTGTTAATTGCTTCTCTAAGGGATCTAGGGAAAACAACTGCAGAATAGGGAACTGATCTGTTTAGCCTAGCAAACTCCATTTTGTTTTTACTTCATCTCTTTTTCTCTCTCAGACATGTGAACCCCTGCTGATTTTAGTCAAGTAAATCATATTTCAATAAATAACGGCACATAGAATTTATTATGAAGTAACTTCAGTCTGCAAGGATTTAGGTTTCTCACAATTGAAAGTGGTGGCTGATATTAAGTTAATATATTTGTTTTCGGATATGATGTAGGAACCTTTTTTCAAAGTGTGGTGATTAAGTTTTGATGTCAAAACTAGAGCTTTTTAGTAGAATTTTGTTTTTGTTAGTAGAGTAGTTCTGAATATCACTGATTTTAGTTGTTTGAATATATTCTATCCTACTTCTTTTTTTTTCTGCAGGAGCTTAACTTTAAGTCCTATCTCAATAACAAACGGTAGTGGCAAATATCCCCTTAGTGTGTTAAATGATTTTGCTATATTTTAACTTAGAGTGGACACTTGTTCATATATTACATTTTTTCTTTGATTTTCCTTCTGGGAATTCAGGGTAATGCACATGGGGAACTCCCCTTGTTTTTCATCCTCACAAGAACCACACTGTGATGTAGTAGGACTGAGAGGTAGTGAACTATCTAGTCGTCCAGTTTGTTCATGGCCAAAACAGATTGGGGTGTCTTTTGACTCTAGTTTAGAGCAGGCTATTTTAGAGCTCTTCATATATCTTCTGAAACAGAGTAGCTCTTAGCCCTAAGACATCTGATTTTTTACAAACCTTTCCTTACTTGTCTGATTATATTTGTGATCTTCTAATAAGCTCCTTCTAAAAGGAAAGCATACTGCTACGATAACCTCAACCTGGAAAACTGGTCATAAGTTTTGTTTTTCAGTGCTGTTATAACTTTGAATGGTTTCTAATTGAGTAGTCAGTAAGTGAGGACTACCTGTAATTTGAGCCTTCTTGAAGTTAAACATTAGTTTGATTCAAAGCTGAACTAATACCCAATTTTCTAAATTTGTACAGTGACCTAAGAATATTACACTTGCTTTAGTTATGCATAGAAAAAAATGCAAGGAAAAAAATTAAACATAGCTACACTTTATACAGGTATTCCTTAACTTATGATCATAATTGAGCCCAACATTTCTGTTGTTAAGTGAGGCATTTGTTAAGTGAATTTTGCCCCACTTTATGACCTTTCTTGCCTCAGTTGTTAAGTGAATCACTGCAGTTGATAAGTTAGTAACATGGTTGTTAAGTGAATCTGACTTTCCCATTGACTTTGCTCGTCAGAAAGTTGCAAAGCATGATCACATGATCTTGGGACATAGCCACAGTCATAGATATGAATCAGTTGTCAAACATCTGAATTTTGACCATACGATCATGAGGATGCTGGAAAGGTTGTAACTGAAAAACTGTCATAAGTCACTTTTTTCCAGTGCCATTGTAACTTTGAACAATCACTGAACGAACTGTTGTACAGTAAGTCGAGGACTACTTGTATATCTCTTCAGAAAACAACCGCTCCTTCCCCCCCAAAAAATGGTTCTTTTGCTTAATTTACCGTATTTTTTGGAGTATAAGACGCACCGGAGTATAAGACGCAACTTAGTTTTTGGAGAGGAAAATAGGGGGGAAAAATCTACCTACCAGGTATTTATCTGGCTAGCATACTTAGTTTGGTTAGCTACAGCACATTAGTTTGCTATTTTTTTATCCCCTGCTTGAGGATAATAAACAGCTTCTAAGGCACAGCTGAGAGGAAGCAGCAATGAGAAAAGCTGGCGAAGCACGGGGAGATCACTTCACTCGGCTAGTACCTCGTTAGGGCTGAAAAAAACTTCGAAAAAGCTACATTTGGAGTATAAGATGCACCCAAATTTTCAGCCTCTTTTATGGGGGGAAAGGTGCATCTTATACTCTGAAAAATACGGTACTTAGACTTTCTCTAGCAATTTAGGGAGACTCCACTTCATTCAGAGGCTGCTAAACAGACGGTCAGCCTCCATTCTTGACCAGCCTTGCTCCTGGCTTGTCCTCTAATTCTGTACATTATTAGTCTCACTCATGGAGATGGATTGATTGTCTGGCATGAGGCTGGTAGCTGTGAAGGTCAGAATTCAGAGCCTGCTCAGTTACAACAGCAATCTTTTAGTTAGTGAGATGAGGAAAATGGATGATCAATAGGGCTTTTGCTCCCTCCACTTTAATTAAATGATTTGTGCTTTTCTTTCCCATTTCTGACAATACCTCAGAGGAAGTACAGCAGAACTAACTGCTGAGGAATAAGATGTATATGGCCTGAATGTGCAAGTGTATGTGGGAAATGTCAGTTGATTTTGGTGGTAGTTAAAACAACTTAAATGGGTGGTTATTCAGTCATTATAATTTGGTCATGGTAATAAAATATAAAAAGAGGCATGTATTCTAGTGCAAAATGCTTTAAAAGTACATCAGAGAAGAAAGGATATGAACAAAAGGTTGTTCTTTGTTCAGCAAATGCAACAGTTTGCTAGAAAAGTTGATAAATGCTATTTAATGCAGAATTAAAGTTTGCTGTCTGCATATTAGAAAAAGAAATATTTATATTTTTTAATTTGCTGAAAGAGGGTATTCGTATGGATCTTTTTCGATTACATGGATTAATAAGATCTCTGTAAAACCATTGTTTTATAGAAGTTTCAAATATGCAGATTGGAGCTCTGAATGCTTATTTGGGTGTAAGACTCAGTAAAATTTAAAATAGTACTATGACTTACAGGCACAGCCACAGCCACAGGCACATTTTAAATCTTATTGAGAGGTGTTTCAGAGAGTCCTTACTTGTATAGGTAGTCCTCATCTTATAACCACAATTGAGCCCAAAATTTCTGTTGTTAAAACATTTGTTAAGTGAATTTTGCTCCATTTTACGACTTTTCTTGCCACAGTTATTAAGTGAATCATTGTAGTCGCTAAATTAGTAACACGGTTGTAAAGTGAATCTGGCTTCCCCATTGACTTTGCCTGTCAGAAGGTCACAAAAGGTGATCGCATCACCCCAGGACACTGAGCCCAACATAAATATGAGTCAGTTGTTAAGGGACTGAACTTTCATCACATGACCATGATGCAACGGTCGTGTTAAAAACAGCCATAAGTAAATTTTGTCAGTGCCATTGTAACTTTGAACGGTCACTAAATAAACTTTTGTAAGTTGAGGACTACCTGTATTGATTGTTACTGCCAAGGAGCAAATTATACAGGATGTCATTTCCACACTGTACCACATTCCAGAATGTTCTCTGAGCTTTCAGACTGTAGCGAGAAAGTCCCATGGTGACAGCTGAGCTCTTGGCTTTCTGATTTTTAGATCCAGTGTATGTATAATGTATAATATCTTTAAATTTTAAAATAGTGTGCTGTAATGACAGACAATGCAGAATTTGTAACGGGTGGCAAAATACTGAACAATTTGTGAAAGCATTTTTAAACCATTACTAGGTTAACTTTTTTCACAGTGCAGTGCCACTTTTTTCTTTTCTTTTTGCAAAGCAGCTTTACTTAAAAGAAATGAAAATAAAGGTGCTTTTCCAAAAGGCAACTGGACTTTTTTGTTTTGTTTTTTCCTTGAAAAGGTTTTGCTTCTCATCCAAGAAGCTTCTTCAGTTCAACATTTTCAAGGAAAGGAAAAAAAAGTCCAGTTGCCTTTTGGAAAAGCACCTTTGGGACAACCATGGCATAGATGATTGAGAATCTCTATAGAAATTTAAAAAACATGCTTAAAAATACAAAAATGTAATGTAGATTCTGTTGTAACTAAATGGGGGGAGTTTAAAAATAACAGTGATTGGCTTTCAAAGGCTTTGAGGATATTGAAAAAGTTTGGTCTTTAATCACCATTGTGTGAATATACCACACCTCTTGTGTCTGTTTGTTGGGCAATACTGGGAGGTATAGAGCAACAATAATTGAACCAAAGTAACTTAAATGAACTATAAATTACCGAATGCTGGGACCCGTGACTCTATTGGGAATTACATTTGGAAAGGTTATGGCCACTTCAGCACCACTACCGTGTTTCCCCGAAAATAAGACCCTGTCTTATGTTTTTTTTGAACCCTGAAATAAGCACTTGGCCTTATTGCCATGCACTCAAAAGCCCAATTGGCCTTATTATCAGGGGATGTCTTATTTTGGGGGAAACAGGGTACATCTTCTGGCTATGCTTCCCAGAAACCTATAGGCTGCATGGCAGGGGGGCAAATGGGAAGGCCATATCCCCAGTCTCTTCCCCACCTCCCTGTGGCCCCTGCATCTAATGGGCTGATGGCAAGGTACAATTGGCAAGTGGCAATTGGCCGCTTTGGATCAGAGGCTGAAACATGAACTCTCTTAATGGCAATGGCTGGTGAGAGAAGGGTGAGGAAGCAATTCAGATGCCTGTTGGCGAGATATGGCTGGCTGGGGTAGGGTGGGGCTGGCAGTCAATGAATGTGCCTCTTCTTCCCTGGAGGGAGGGGGCCCTTGCTGCAGTGGTTTAAGGAACAGGGCTGCAATTTTCCGTGTGGTCCATGGCTTCTTTTGTTCGCCCTTCCGTTAGCAAAATGTCAGAATATTCTGTGGGTCAGCTACAAGTCCCTGCCAGCTTCCCACAAAGCAACTCAGTGGGGAAGCCAGCAAAAAGTTGGAAATTGCTCCTGCTCCCTTTGCATTTTTGCTGTCTGTAGTTATTCTGTGTCTCTGTTTAAGTAAGGAAATATCTGTGAAAGGAGATCCAATGAGTCACAGGTTGTCTAGCTTTTTATATATGTTAATACCTATAGATTCTGTGAGCCATAACCCAATGACTTTTATTTTTCTTTTCCAGATATTGTTTTGTTTTTGCTTTGGGATACCTCACTGTGTGCCAAATTTCTAGAGTTTATATATTTGACTATGGACAATATTCTGCTGATTTTTCAGGGTAAGAATAACAATTTTCAGTACTCACAATTATTTTTGTAGATCGATATAGTTAAGTCTGAATTAAGTATAATTTACCTGAGACTTCATAGATGTCTGACTTTTTACATAAAAAAATAAGAATGTATACATGTTACCTGTTCGTTTATTGCAACAGAAGAATATGAGGTAATATAACTCAGGGATGTGACTTAACATGGAAAAATGTGTATACGTGTGTATAGTAAAGGCTGCCCTATCACAATTTTCTATCTAGCTCCTTCATAACTATATAATTCAGAATAGAATTATATCTGAAATAGGATGTTTGTGAAAATGATTTCTCTGTGGGCTAAAAGTCCATCCAGCTGATCTAGCTGATGCTGGTTGGACAGGAGAAATTCAGATCAAACCACTTGTGACATCTCCTGATTAAAATATACAGGCAGTTCTTGACTTATGACCACAGTTGAAAATAGAATTTCGGTCATAAGTCATTGTGGTCCTAAGTTGAGTCACCACATGACCAGACTCAATTTTACAATGTTTTTATGATGGCCATTAAGCATATCATCGTGATCATTAAATGAATTATGTCAGTCTGAATTCAGCTTATCCAATGGGTGTTTTTTTGCCAGAAAATGGCAAAAAATTCACATAACGCTATCTCATATGACTGCCGTATGCTGCAACCAATCATAAATGTGAACTGGTTGCCAAGCACCTAAAATACGATGATGTAACTATGGGGATAGTGTGGCAGTCATAATTCTGAGGATGGGTGGTAAGTAACTTTTTTCAAGTTAGTCATATCTTCAAATATTTGTTAAGAGATTGGACATAAGTCCAGGACTGTCTGTACCTTGTCGCATCTGACAAAACACCTGTATATGTCTCTGGAAATGTCCAGTGCAATCATGAACATTGAGAGATTTCCTTTCTGCAGTTCCTTTTCCCTTCTTTCCTCGTCTCTCCTTTTTAAAAGTTTGGATTTGTATTTGAGTTCATAAATTAATATTTTTTGTACTGGGGAAGTGCATGAAAGCTAATAAATCTTGCCTGTTTTCCTATGATTCTCTTGGAACAAGACACCAAAGTTACTTTTAGAAGAAATCATTTATATTGCAAGACGGTGTCTTTATTTCTCTACTTTTGAGTTATGTAATTGGAAAACGGCATTCTCTAGGGTACTTGTGAATTTCTGTTATATTGCTTTCTCTGGTGTTACCATTACGTATGTGTCTAAAAGAAAATCTTCTGTGTGATGTAGAAATGGCAAAGTACTCCTTGCAGACTGGTGGTTCAATTTTTTGAGGTTGATTATGTTCTAATATTTATGGAGCAAATGTATGTGCAATTGAAATAAAATTAGATTTTAGTGGTCCATTATTTACATGGGCCAGTGTTATTTTTTTCTGTTACTTCTCTGTCTGCTTAATGATATTGTTTTATTCTGGTTTGATTAACAAAGTTGGTGAAAATCTTTAGATTTTAATCTCAAACGTGTCAAAGGGCAAGAGCAATAGTGGGGAATGGTGCATATGCATGTAGCTGACTGCTTACATAATGAGAATAAGCATATCTGAAAGTCAAGCTTGTGCATGCTTCTCTTTCTCCTCTCCTTTTTGTGCCTGAAGGAAAGAACTTAAAATGTCCTGTTTTTAATTTGTGATTAATTTTGTCCTCAAATCAGGATATCCCCGTTTGAAACATAATTAGACATTTTGTGGACTTAATCAAATAATGCTTTGTGATAAAGGAAGGATGGAAGCTTCTTCCATTATGGAGGGAGGAATAATTAAGCTGAAATGTGTTCATTTTCTGAACAGGCTCTGTGACTTCTCAAGCAAATCAGCTATAAACCTTTTGAAAATATATCATTTCCTGTCAGTGTAAATGCCATTGATTTCTTTGTTTCTCTCTGCCTGAGCCTACCAATGAAGAATTCTTTTGAGTGGCAAATAAAAAAAAAACAACACTCATGAATATTCTCATTCAGCCTTATCTTGCCATAGAGAAGTACTATTTTATTTTTTAAAAATCTAAATTTCCTGTCCTTTCTCCATCTTTGTTACAGCCCAATGATGATAATTACCCAGAAAATTACAAGTTTGGCGTATGAAATTCATGATGGTAAGAATTGGGGGTGAGAAAAGACTTCCTTCTTTAAATTTTTAACACAAATTGGGGAGGAGAATTTTTTCTTTAAATTTTTGGGTAGAACAATGTGTTCTGGCCAGCTATTGTTTTAACTTTCAGTCTTGAAAAACCCTTTTATTTTCTATCCATATACCGGATATTCAATCAGTTAAATATATGATATTTTTCTTCTTATAAAGCCAGTGTAATTTTATTGACAAAACCAGTATTTGTGATGATTTCATTAAACCAATATTTCTTTTATTTAGTTCTTGCTGTCTTGTATAATTATTTTTAAATGGGCAAATTGTATTGCTGAATATTTTTATTCATTAAATCAATAATGTCAACTTTTTTTCAGATTTAACACAAGGAAGTTTACATCTTAAAATCTCCATAGAATACAAAAGCACCGTAGATGAAAATTAAACTAAGCTACAAGTTGGAAAAAATAAGTAGCAAAAATTGTATAGAGTTATGAAAATACTTACAAGTCTAAATAAATAATGATAATTAGGTGTTTAGTTTAGACAACTGAAAATCTAAAAAGAGAATGCTTTTAAACCAGAAAAGTCAATTGGTTTTATTTGTAAATAAACAGAGATAATGGCTGCATTAGAGTATAGCATTAATCATGGATCAGCATTAAGTAGGTAGGTTGCTGTAAGCCTCATGCTTGCATCCTCCCTCCCTCCCTCTCTGAAATATTAGAGGCAGCAATGGGCAGTTTTCCAAGTTGCATTAACATTAAACTAGAAAATTTCTTATAGTAGGTGTATCCTTTTTTAGCTCATGCAGAAGCATTAAGAATTTGGGAGTCTTTAATGAACAGCAGGAAGTTGCTGTGCTCTCATGAAATCTGAATCATTTCATTCAAATAATTTTTCAGTTCTCCACACTAATAGTGTAGTCTCTTGCCACTTAAGGCTGTCCTTTATTGCAAAAATCTGGACAATTATTAGATAGCAGCAGAGAGTTAGGATTTTCATGACTCTTTGCTCCCAGTTAGCAGTCATCTGATTATATGGAGCCATGTACATTGGCTCTACTTACTGTTTTAAATCAATCTCAGTTTACATTTCCAGTTGTGTGGTTTCTTTTCCCTTCTGTTCAATGGTGTCTGATTCTTGGAAAGTGCCTGGACAAGTCCCTTCAGTTTTCTTGGCAAAGTTTTTTTTTTAAAGTGGCTTGCCATTGCCTCTTTCCTAGGGCTGAGAGAAAGTGACTGGCCCAAGGTCACCCAGCTGGCTTTGCTTAAGGTGGGACTACGACTCGGCCTATGTTTCTAATTTGAGGCCTTAACCACTACATCAAACTGGTTGTCAAGCTATATTGCAACATGCTTAAAATTACATATGATTATTTGAGGTGGGACAGAAACATACACTAGGAGTTTGACATTGTTTTGTTTCAGTTAATTACTTAAGATTAAATCATAGTCTCTCTGATCCAAAGGTACAAGAAATAGCACTTTTGCATGTTACGCTAAACCATGTTTTGATTTGGCCTAGCTTGTCATCTGAAAACAGATTGTGGAAGCGATCATGGTTAAGACTGAGTCTGTAGCCATGGCATGTTTTGATTAGCTTGCTTGATCTGAACATGCAAACAAGAAATAATGGCAATCTTTTCATTAAATAGCATTTAGACCTTGAAGAAAATAGCCTGATGATCCAGTGGCTTCTGCTCATGCACAGAACAGCCTTTTCCCCCTAAAGTGAATCAAAATTCTGAATCATCTCAATCATCTGGATGTAATAATCTGATTAGGAAATCTGGACTGATAATGCTGTCCCAATCTATGCCTATCCTAGTTTAATCACAAAGAGGATTAGAATGCTGGCAAAGTGTCCTCTCAAATCCCTGCTAGCATCAGTTGCTCTTATTGTTTGGCCTCAGATTGCAATTACTTCTCTTCATAACTATCCTGCAAAGAGAGAGAGAGAGGGGGAGAGGGAGGGAGGGAGGGAGAGAGAGAGAGAGGGAGAGAGAGAGAGAGAGAGAGAGAGAGAGAGAGAGAGAACGAACGAACACTATCCCAGCTCAAATGTGTCTGCGGTTCTTGCAGCAGCCCCCAATGGATTATCCTTTTCTTTCTTGCTCATGTGCAGGAATGTTCCGAAAGGAGGAAGAACTGTCGCCATCACAGCGATGCTTAGCCGTGAGGTAAGTGGTTCTCTGTTTTAATGTCAACGGCTGCCTCAGATTCCATCTGTCAGTCAGCCTTTCAGCAGCTTCGCAGGAGACAGATGCATTTGGATTCCGTGCATTTGGGTGCTTTCCATCTTTTTTTACAATAATATGAAGATAGCGCTTTGGACCAAACTAAACAAAGCAGCATAAAGGCAAACTAAATAACTACTTGGTGTGCTACAAGTAGTCGTCGACTTACGACCACAACTGAGACCAGAATTTTAGTTGTTAAGCAAGGCAATTGTTACGCTGATCACTGCGGTTGTTAAATGAATCACATGGTCATTAAGCAAATCTGGTTTCCCTTGACTCCGCTTGTTGTGAGCAGGGCTGGGAAGGTTGCAAATGTCAATGACATAACCTTGGGACACTGCAAGCATTGTAAATACATGCCATTTTGATCATGCGACTATGGGGATGCTTCAACAGTTCTAAGATCAAGGACCAGTTGTAAATCACTTTTTTCAGGCCACTGTAACTTCAAATGGTCACTAAACCAATGGTTGTAAGTCGAGGACTACCTGTATTAACGCCGAAGAAAGATCAATTTGCATTTCATTGTTGGAGTGTGACTCCCATGTCCTTGTTTTATTGAAGTAAATTTCTAGTAGGATGCTACCGAATTAGTCTGATTTCCTGGGTTTTCTCCAGTAACGAGAAATCAGATTGCCTAATGAATCACGTACCATACTGTGCCTATTATATCCAAGGAGGAAAACCTGTGGGCTCTCCAGAGTGATGAACCATAACAACCATTAGCTAAAACTGATTGAGATTGTTTAATTCAGCAATCTTTATTAGGGCCACAAATTTTCCATTCCTGCTTGATCTTTTGACTAGTACAGGATCCTTTATAGACAACTAGTTTTGAATCCCAACTTTTTTATCTATGAAGTTTTCTGTCAGCTAGATAGTTCATCCTTAACCAATCACTGTATGGTATTTTAATATCATCTTGTAGCAGAGTTCTTGTTACTAAAATAGAGGTAAAATCTCACCAGTTACTTGTCTTTGAATTACAGACGCATGCCAAGTCTACTGGAATATTTAAGTTACAACTGTAATTTCATGGGTATCCTGGCAGGCCCATTATGCTCTTATAAAGACTATATTACTTTCATTGAAGGCAGATCATATCAACTGACACAGTCGGAAGCAAATGGGAAAGAAGAAATAAAATATGAACAAACAGACCCCTCCCCAAATGTAAGATCTATTGTTATTGCGATGGTGCTGTTGTGTTTGCATGGGAAGTCTAGTTTGCATTCTGCATTTTTCACAGGCATAACTCTCAAGCTGTATCTGGATCATTTTCATAAATGACATTGTTCTCTCTTCAATAATCAAGCACTGAGTTCATCTAAAAGTCAATATTCTCCATAGATACTTAATTTTGGACCTTGTGGGCTGTGGAAAGCTTGGGACTTGTGTTTATCTCATCCCACGTACTGCCATCAAAACTATCAGTAAAAAACCAATGCAAGTTGCTTTTATTTCTCTTAACTTTTGCTGGTATTTGATTTCCATTCAATAAGCACTGCCTTAACTTTGTAGACTTTTCATTCGTAGTGTTTCTAAGACTTTCTAAGACATCTTAGATATCCCATTGAACTTGTAACTAAGTTTTAAAACAAGAACCAAAAGATATTTACAGAGTTTAATTAAAAATCACACTCGGATATAAAATATAAATGATATCTTGCTTATTTGTTCTTCATTTAATTATTAATTAAAAGCACTGCACAGCATTTCAGATACAAAGGCAGAAATGTGATTTGAAGTGCATATGGATGCTCATCTGCCAGGACCTTCTTCAAAACCTTGAATTTTTTTCCTGGGTTCAGATGGCTGCCTTCTTTAACTATGCACAGTGGGGGGAAAAATAATACCTTAAATTGTTTCCATCATTTGAAATATTCTATATACTCCAAATCACACTTTTCTCTTGAAATCTTAAACTTTAATTAACCATATGTTTAATTAAATATATACAAGTAGACCTCAACTTATGACTAGTCACTTAGTGACCATTTGAAGTTGTGATGAACTGACCAGAAGGTTCTAACAACCTGGATTCAAAGTTCTGATGGAAGGAACCCTGTGGTCACATGATCACATTTTGGGCGCCTGACCACTGACCTGCATTTAAGGCCGTTTAGAACATCCCATGATCATGTGACCACAACTTATGACATTTCTTCCTGGAAACTGCTGTTTACTTCCAGTTTCCGGCAAAAAAAAAAAAGCCACTGCAGACAGTGGGTTCATTTAACGACTGTGAATTTGCGGAATGACCACTGTGATTCACTTAATAACCACCACAAGGAAATATGGTAAAATTGGGTCAATTTCATGATGATTCAGTTAACAATCAGCACAACTTATAAATTGTGTAAATTGCAGGCTCAATTTTGATTGTAAATTGGGAACTATCTGTATTTAAATCAAAAGCCTGTCTCCTCTGACTTTCACCCCTCCAATTAGTATTTATAAATTTGACTTAGTTTTTCTTAGCTGAAGTCTTTGCTCAGCTTTGCTTTAATACATACCTTCAGTTAGAATTTCTCTCTGAAAAGAGGCTTTCACCTCTCTTAAAAGAGCCATGCTGAAGATTCTGGATATCCTTACAAGACGAGAGTATAACTTCTTTAGACATGTTTTATTTTTTATTTTTTTTAAACTAAGCATCCTTTCATTCCCTTCTTTTTGGTTTTTCCCCCCTCTCCCTTTTCTAGGTTCACATAGTGCTGTATAACATCTTCTCAAGTCCACATATATGCTTTCCAGGATTCTCCCTTCTTCCTTCTCTCAAATTCTTTTTACCCATTATTGGCCATTTTTGAAGACTAGTCCAGCCTATTTGTTTTCTGTTAGCTGCATACTTTGGTTAGTATGGTCAGGCAATGTTGGTCAGGCAACATTAAGGGATTCCCCTTCTGTTATTTTTTAGTCAAGGATGAAGAGAAGTTGTTTTATAGTGATGTGCAAACACTGGTTTAGTAATCGCTAATAAGTATAAATGCCAGTTGTATTAATTTTCAAAACCATAAACCACTAAACGTTCTGCAATTGTTGGTAAACACTTCCTCATACGCTGTAAGGTTTGCGATGGTTACAGGCATTAGATGCACTTTTGCATCATTGCTTTAAGCTGAAGTATACGATCAATTTATAGAACAAATAACTAATCATAACACTGAATATCTCTGTAATTAAACAAAAATGCATTTTCTCAAGGAACAGTAATTAATCAAAAGCAGTTTCACATAGCACCATTTCATTTTAAACAAAAATTTCATGCATGTGGATATGTAATATGAATGTGGGGAAATAAATATTGTTTGTAATGTCTTAAAACCTATAAGCTTGTAATTCTGGGACTTGTGTCCAAAATAATAAGTTTACCATGTGACAAGTTTTTTAAAAAAATTGTCTTGTGTTGCAAGCCCTTATAATGCTAAATTCAACCCAGTCTCTGCTATTTTAAGAAGCTTTATTTAATTACTTATAATTTCAAAAAATATTAATGAAATATGTGGCACTGCACTTTGTAATGAAACGAAAATAATGCAAATCTACTTTGCATTCTCATTCTCCCAGAGCTATCATATACTTATAGTATTTGAAAGCAAGCATCATTATTTTTCATAATACTCTCTAATAATTGTCATAAAAATGCATTTTTAGTTTAGATTTCAATGGAAAATCAAACACATTTTATTTGTAGTTTAAATGAAAACTTTAATCCATGTTAAGATTCTTATGGCATAAAAATTGTAACATCATTTAGCATATTTTAATAATATTAACTTTATTGTCATTGTACGTGAATACACAGTATACCCATACAACAAAATTCACGTAAAACCCAAAGACCAGATCCAATACACATAACAATCCCCAAACACACTCCTACCAACCACAATTCCCTACCCCTATTTAAGTGTTCAGTAAAAAGTTCTTTGTGCAGCTATAGGTTGGTTTATCGGAATGCTCTCTGTGAAGCTACAAAATGTTATATTTTGAGTCAGAAAAGGTATTGAAAAAATATGATTTATTTATGATGTATTCAAGTACAGGTAGTCCTTGATTTATGAGCATAACAGAGCCCAAAATTTCTGTTGGTAAGTGAGATAGTTGGTAAGCGAGTTTTGCCCATTTTACAGTCTTTCTTACCACAGTTGCTAAATAGAACAGAATAGAATAAAAGAGTTGGAAGGACCTTGGAGGTCTTCTAGTCCAACCCCCTGCTCAGGCAGGAAACCCTATACCATTTCAGACAAATGGTTGTCCAATCTCTTCTTTAAAACTTCCAGTGTTGGAGAATTCACAACTTCTGGAGGTTGAAATGAAGTACTACAGTTCTTAAGTTAGTAACACGGTTGTTAAGTGAATCTGGATTTCCTATTGACTTTGCTTGACAGAAGATTGCAAAAGGTAATCATGTAACCCTGGGACACTGAAACCATCATAAATATGAGTCAGTTGCCAAGTGTCTGAATTCTGAACATGTGTCCATAGGGATGATGCAATGGTTGTAAGTCACTTATTTCAGTGCCGTTTTAACTTTGAACGGTCACTAAATGAACTGTTGTAAGTCGAAGACTATCTGTATTACAATCAAAATTAATTGATATTTTGAAGATAATAATAATAATAATAATAATAATAATAATAATAATAATAATAATAATTTTATTTCTATACCACCCTTCTCCCGAAGGACTCAGGGCGGTGTACAGCCTATTAAAAGCACAAGACAAACATCAATTAAAATTATTAAAGTTATTAAATAATTCGGCTCAATTTAAGACCCCAAAAATTAAAACACCCGATTTAAAATTATTACATTGATAACCCAGCCTGGCGGAACAGCAGGGTCTTAACAGTTTATTTTAGTATCATGGGGGTAACTGTGCACAAATCTTCCAGTATCTGACTTGAATAATAAAGGAAATGTATTCCCCACCCCAAAAAAGTTGCCGTTTACATGTTCTGATGCAATCAAATTTACTTGTAATTAAATAACTCTTCACTGAATGATCAGTGCACTTATTCCAAATAAAGGATGTACAGAATTGCAATATTCTACAGTTGCAGAACTGAAGCACTATTTTATTTGAATTTAATTAATTGGTACAATCACCCTTTTCTTAAAACACTTATAGATAGGGTAGCTGAGAGATTTTAAGATGTGGATGCAAAATAATAATAGATAAAACAACAAAAGCCAAAATGTTTTGGATGCTGTTTTCTGCACATTGTTTTAATAAAATGGCCTCTTTATAGTTGTTTGTTAAAGTTTAGATAGGATTTTCATTTTTATTTCATAGGGTTCTATTTTTCTTCATACATTCAAATAATGTTTTTTGATAAAACATTGAGAATTTTTAAATGCTTTTTTTTTTTTTACTTGCAATCCCTCTCCCATTTGGTTGATCCTGATTTGGGGCAATAAAAATGTCTTTCCCTCTTTCCTTCATTCCTTGGGAAAGTTTGCATCTTTCCCAACAGAGAGAGGATTTAAACAACAATAACAACAACAAAAAGAATTTGCAAATTGATGTAACTAATGCATCCCATGGATGTTGAGTCACAAAATGTCACTATAGTCTGCTGTGCACCAGACTATCCACGGCATTAAGATTCTACTTTCACCATTTCTACAGCCAATATTCAAACAAATTGGCTGCTTTCTTGTATTAAAAGTGAAGATGATGGTATGTTGGTTTTATTTATTAGCAAATACCAGTTTCCACTCACAGAAGCCAAAAAAGTGGAATTTTAGAACGTCATTCTCAGTTCCGACTTCAGATATAAAAATTGTTTTTGATTCCTAATATAAACAAATAATGATAAATGGGTGGTGTTTACTTCCTCTCTATAAAGACTTATTAGAAAATGCTGATGTATAAATACGTGCATCTATCAGTGATGATCTATAAATAACACTATTTTACAATGTCATTTAATTACTCAGAACAGGTAAGGTTTTTTTTTCATTGTATTGCTTATCTGCTTAACATATTTTGTGGTTTATGCTGCCTTAGCTTTCTGACATCAAATAAAACTCTGTGTGCTCTTGACCCTTCACCCATTCCCAATGATGTTAAGAGAAACCTGGCTGTCCTTCATAGCGTATTATGTGCTTTGGGGAAACCCTTTGAATGGTGCGGCTCTTGACACTGCATTTTCCCTTCGCAACTTGCAGTTTTATATGGTTATATAAAAGTTTCACTTCTGCTTTGTGTTGCTGAAACGCTTGTGTAAAATAGGGTGGTGTATTTTTTTTTGCTGGATTCTCATGCTGGTTTAAAAAACAAAGAATACACAAAGACATTTTTAGATTAAGTTTAAATTTCTTGCACCATGAGGATCAGCAAATGGGAAGCTCTAGTTGAAAGAACGGTGTCCTGCCTAATCTAATAAGCTTCCTTTTTTTGGTTTGAATTTCATTTTTCTAACATAAAATTAACGAATGCCCCTTTTCCTTTTGTTAGGTGCATGATACTAGTTTAAATTAACATTGTCTATTTGCTAATTGCATGTTAACTGAACACTAGCCAACATTTTTAAATGATTTTCATATCTCACTCCTATTATACCTTTTTACAAGCTATCATTTGTTGGTGCTCAAAGTTGGTGTCAACTGTCTGAAATTATTGTCTATCTTCGTAAGTTTCTTCTTCTTACAGCTTTCAGCTACTCTTATATTCCCATGTTCCTAGGGAACAAATTCCCTTTGCTTCTGGCTTCATATAAATATTTTTGGCTCTTGATTCCTTGCAGTTTAATCATCAGTATTTAATGAATCCAAGCACAACAAACTTTATTACACTGGGAAGATTTTACTGAACTAATGACATTTTCTGAGGAGGCAACCAACCATTGAAATGGTTTAATTAAAGCATTATTTAATTAATTCAGTCATTAAGAGCCTGAGTTAAAGTCCAGTGGGCTGAGGGTTAGTTACTGTATTTCAGCTGATTTCAGTGAGATGCAAAATTGAGCCACCTGATGTAAGCACTTCACTTAACTAATTTCTAAAAGAAGAAATACTGTAAAGCAGATACCACATACAATAGGCTTCCCCAACTTGCTGCCCTCCAGATCTATTGAACTTGCAACTTCTACAATCCCAAACTAGGAAAATGAATTATGAGAATTGTAGTCAACATATTTGGAGAGTGCATTACATTGGGAATGGCTGCTTTTACTATAAATAATAAGGTTATTGCTTCATGTATTTAGCCTATGATAGGACCTAAAAACTTAAGTGGAAGTTCATGAATTAGAACTAGGGCCAGGCAATACTTTAGATCTTAGCACAGTCATGAATTTACTTTTCAACATTAAACAAGACCAAAAAAAACCCCTTTCCATATAAATAGTTTATTATTAAACATTGACATACATAGCTGAAATAATGGTATATCAGAAATAAGATATTCGATACGTTGATTATCATGTTCATCAATATTATTCATCTTATTTATAAAGAAAATGAAATAACTACTTGCCCAGGACCTTACGGATGAGTTCAGCACGGACTAAAAACAGGTTTCTTGTGTCCTGTTGCCAAATATACTGTATATAGTATATACCCTTCATTTTTCTAATCTAAAGATAACAGTACTTTACACAGAAAAGAAAGAAAAAGAGAGTAGACCTTACATTCAATTAAATATGAAAATGAGCCAACTGCAAATGTACGTTATTTATTTATTTTACAATATTTAATGGTCCCCTCCCCCCAAGTTCTGGGTAGGGTACAAGAAAGTCAAAATGAAAATATAAGACCCAGCACAATCAATTAAAATAATGGCGTCAGTAAACAGTAAACAGTACAGAAAGGTGATCACAGTTGCCCATAAATAAATCAACTGAAGAGCCAAATTGATGCTGGGACAAACTCTTTTGGTTTGTTTGGGAAATGTTAGTAGTGCTGGGAACATCCGTCTCTCTTGGGGAAGACTATTCCACAGAAAGGGAGCTGCTACAGAGAAAGTGGGTGCCAGTCCACATCTCATGTGCCTCACAGAGGAGATTTGCAATAGACCCTCTGTAAAAGGCCAGATTTAAGGACAGGCAGATTTAAGTCTGGTAAATACAATCCCAGGCAGTGCCTTAAAGCACTTGAATAACCAGCCCTTTTGATTGGGTCTAGAAATCTAGCAGCCAATGCAGCATTTTAAAGGTAAAGATTATTCTCACATGTCAGGAGTATCTTGTTAGAAGTATGACTGTATGTTTTGTGCTAGCTGTAGCTTTTACTATGATCCAAGTCTTACCCCAGGAGAGTTTATTTCACAATATGAGGACCACCACAGAAAACCCCATTTCTTGGTTGGGAACCCTCAGCATCCTAACTAAAATGAGCAAATACATATTAATTCTACCAGAAAATAAAATACTACCATATTTTAAAAGGGTAGTCTATCTAGAGCTCTCTTTTCTGGAGCAGAATATAAATTCAATGAATGAAAAGATACATGGTTATCAGTTCTGAGTTTCTCATGGGAACGGCAGTTAGAGTTACCAAAGTAAGCTATTTTCCCATCAATAAGTAGCATTTTTCTGTGAACAATTGTTCTTAAATTGAAACATTGTAGACAACCTTTTATCATTTTACGAGGTTGCTCTTCTAAATTATCTCCTCCAGGAAGCAAATGTCTATTTAGAGCAGGCAGGTGTATATTGTAGATATGTTATGCTACAGCATACTAAATATAATGATACATTTCTATAATAATTTAAATTTTCTAATAAATTGATTGGCATAGTGATTCAACAATGTAATCTGCAAAATTATTGTATGTGGGTGTGAGGGTTATATACATGGGCATGTATTAGCTTACTGTACTGCTATAGTTATTATTTGTAAGTACTGATCCAATATTTTAGTTGAGCGAAAGATATTGGATCTATTAACCTTGTATAGAGGCAAGAACTTCTTGAAATTCTATTTAGAATTTGAGGGGGTTATGATGTTTATGCCATCAGAAATTACAGTGGAGGAATTACAGAAAATGGCTTTGCTTTGCTAAACATATCAAAACAAACATTGACAAAATATACATTCTATACAGACTGCTGATGAAACTTCTCTTTTACATGAATCTTGCTTCATTTTAAAATTGTATCCATTGGAATTACCTAAAATGCTGCTTGCATTTTTGTTACCATGAGTTACTGTCTCATAATAACTCACAATCCTGACTTCTCATAAATTAACTCAAAGTATCTTCTGGGATCAATTATTAATCGTGAATCATCCCTCTGATAAAACATTTAACTACTGTAATTTTGTTCAAAATATATTGTTAACCCCTCCAAATAAAATTTCCTTCTTTTCTTCAAATTTTCTTTCTATGGTTGCTATTGACTTTAATTACCCATTTATACATCCTTTCAGTTACCTATTCGTTTTGTATATTTGCAGTTGGACCTTTTATTTTCTTTGCTGGATTTACCAGTAAAAATGGAATAGCATATTTAATAATTGTTTCTGTTTAAACACTGCAATTCTTAATACTTTAGACCTAGAAATGAAAAGCCTTAATAACAAGATAAAAGTATGTTTTTGATTAATATCCCTTACAGTTTAAATGGGGGTGAGTGGGTGAAGGAAAATAACAATTCAGTAACATAGAATTTAAATGCTGATATATATAGTACTATTTGATATCCTATTTAGCTCAAATGAATTAAAACTCTAAAATATTATTTCATTTTCCTCTGTGATTAGTAATTTTAGATAGAATATATTAATGGTTGGCATTTCTGATGTCGTTATTGTCTTCCTACAATTTGTGTTAGGTGTTATAGTAAACAAAGTTTATGATTGTGTGAAATTTTGAGAGAAGCAAATGTAAGAAATGAGAAAGGACATCTGTGGGTTCATTTTTAAGAAAGAAAGAGAGAAAAGCAAAGCCTTAGCCTTAGCCTTGTCATAAAGCAAATTCTTTTTTCGTTTTTTAAGTCTAATGCATTTTGATGAGAACTTTTTTCAGAGGCAGAGAAGTGAGGTTTCCTTTCCAAATTATGTCTTCTTATATTGCCTCTGAAAAAGATTCTCTACTGAAGTTTATTTGGCTTCTTAGACTAAGGATTCTCATTATTTCAATAAATATCATTTTCAGGTTTTGCTTACCCCCCCCCCCAGGGATTTGTTGTTTTTGTTTCTTCCTTAAATTGCTTTTTTTGCACTTATATAGCCAAGCCGAATAAACTTCTCTTAATATATTTCAAATACATAGAGTCTGACAGCATGTTGCAAACTGCTAGTTAAAACATATTAAGATTGCAATTTCATGTGTATGTATTTAGCATTAAACCAGACTAAGCAATTGAGATTTATTTTTGACAAGGCATGCATAAATTTGCATCATGTTGTTTGCACAGGACAAGGAAATAAAATCATATACAGTAATTAACTGAATCACAACCTACATAGATATGCAGAAATATCAACAATAACAAAATGAATTAGTGTAGCAAGAGTAAAAAAATAATAACAATAAAGAACAAGGGTCAGGATGCTAATAAAATTCCAGAAAGCTACACATCATCTACACATTGGAATAAAAGTTATAGTTTTAGCATACTTACATTCAGTTGTAAGAAATATTTTTTAAAATCACTACTATATTTACCAAGTTGCACATCATGTAGATTGATGTACTATAACTATAGGCCATTCTTGTTTTTTAAATTTTATTCTGTGGTTATATTGATAGAATGCTAATTTATGGTTACATAATTCTAAATTAAATGTGTTAAAATGATTATCTGTTGCTGATATGTAGTGGGCTATAAAATATTTTCATATCACATGTGTAGCTCAACGTTTTTTAAAAGATATAAAATATTCTTATAAAAGGTTGAAGAATATAATTTCTAGTTGCGCATTACATAGCTGTATGTTTTGTGATATGATTAAGGAATATATAAAACTAATCAGTTCAATAACAATGCCCCATGCCCTAATAGGTGAGTGCTATGCATCCCTAATATGTAATATGAAATCCAAAATGGCCTTTAAAAACAGACTCCTACATTGACTAGAAATAATAGTAATAATAATAAAAAAAAAAACCCAAAGAAACAACCCTTCCATTAATCATGGCGGTTAGGATGCTAAAGATTATATTTATTTCCATTTTTTTTGGTAGCCAGGTTTTTAGATACATGCTTATCTAGAAGAGAGCTAAGGAAGCTATATTATTTCTATCGGCACACACAGTTAAGGGCCATGTCTTCAGAAGCATCAGGCCTTGGATTCCTCTGTTTCTCCTGGTCTCTTTCTTTTGACACTTTTGCAAATCAATAGATGTTCTTTCCTTTTTAGCCAAGTAGTCCACCCTCCCTGTCTTAATTTGGTATTGGAAAGGTAGAGTTTAAAGCAGAGGTGGGGAACGATGGCCCCTTTATTATTCGTGGACTTCAGCTCCCAGAATTCCTGAACCAGAATGGCTGGCTCAGGAATTCTGGGAGTTGAAGTCCACAAGTCATAAAGGGGCCATCGTTCCCCATCTCTGAAAGTCTATTTTATTTTAATCACGCAAGAGCAATATGCTTCATATATTAAATCAGTCATAAATAATTCGATTTAAAAGGTTTTTGTATAAAAGATGCTCACAATGTCTTATATCTTGCATGTTTCAGATAGCTGTGGCGCAGAAACTTGTAGTGTGTGGACTATCCTTATTATTTCATATGACTGTTAGCAAAACTTTTCCTGTAGAATACAACATTGATGACCAATTCAGAGCAACAGCATCTTTTCCTACAAAGATTATCTACCTATACCTGTCACTAATGGCTGCCAGGCCGAAGTATTATTTTGCATGGACTTTGGGTAAGAAGTTTGGGGGGAAGGGAAGGGGAGAGTGTTCCTTTTACAAGTTTTATAACAGAATGCTGAAAGAATATGTTTAATAGAGTGCCCTCTTGTGGGCCAAGAAAGAACTACGTTCAAAGGAATTCTTTTAGAAGCACTAGTTTTTTAATGGCAAATAAAATGTTTTATTAGGTGTTTTGAGCTCAGATTTAAACATAAAAATATGATTTGTGATAGTGTGGTAGCTAAGCAGAATGTCTTAGGAAAGATTGCTCAAGATACACAAAATCATTCATTCTTTATTTTGATTGCTTGGGAGCCTTTGATGGAAATGATGATTTCCATCTTAATCCAGATAATACCCAATTATTAATTGTTAATGAAATATTAAAAGTTGTATTTCTTTTGTTTAAATTTACCCCAAATTGTTTTGATAATCTCAATTCACATGCCTTTAAACAGACTGCAGGAAATTCTTTATATCTGACTTTGAAATCCATTTTTAAAATTTAAATCCAGTTTGTGGAATGCCAAATGAGTCAAAATGAATCATACTTAATTTCAACACTGGTAGTAGTAATGATCCTACTGTTTTACTCAGTTATCTGTATTTTAATTTGATATAAAATCATAGAAAATATAGAAAGAAACATTTCTTTCTATTTTCTCTTTTTAAAAACCCAGTAGTCATATGAATCGTATGATTTAACACTTTCAATTATCGTAACTTCTAGGAAAAGAATTCCTTTAATAGTTTTACAATTTATTTTTAATATACAATATTGCCAACATCCAGACTGTACTGAGTCTGAAATGTATTTTTTCATAATTTGTGTTATATGTTGTAGAAATAGGGAGAAACTGAGTATTTGGTGTTTAGTAAAAGCTTCAACGGTAGTTGCAAAATATACTTTTTAAAAGTTCTTTGTGAAAAGCAATGGTACCATTTATAATATTTTTATAGCTTTCTACAATTCCTTATTTTTCCTTGCAGCAGAGGCAATTAATAATGCAGCTGGATTTGGCTTTAGAGGTTACGATAAAAATGGAGTCCCACACTGGGATTTGATTTCAAATCTACGAATTCTGCATATAGAGGTGAGTTCAAAACTTTCCAAATGGGGATATTATTTACATAATGTGTATAGTACTACTTTGTTGCAATGTGTTACCCTGATGAAATGAGCTTAATATGAGTAAGAATTTCACTATCCTTGCAATGGATTGCAATGATGTACAGGTAGTCCTTGACTTACAACAGTTCATTTAGTGACCGTTCAAATTACAACAGCACTGAAAAAAAGTGATGTGACCATTTTTCACAGTTACAACCATTGCAGGATCCCCACGCTCACGTGAACAAAACTCAGATGCTTGCCAACTGACTCATATTTATGACGATTGCAGTATCCTGAGGTCATGTGATCACCTTTTGCAACCTTCTGACAAGCAAAGTCAATGGAGAAGCCAGATTCATTTAACAACCATGTTACTAACTTAACAACTGTGGCAAGAAAATGGGTCAAAATTCATTTAACAATTGTCTCACTTAATTTTTTCAATTATGATCCTAAGTCAGTGACTACCTGTACTCTCTGCACTCCCATATGGAAGTCTCAATATGTCTCTTAATACAGATGCTAGAAAATCTAAGCAGAAGGATCTTATTGTATTAAAGTTCTGTTACTGATTTCTCATAAGCATCTGGACACTATTAAAATAGAGATGAACTAGTTAGGCTTTTGGTTTGAGCCAATTCAGCTCTTTTACATTCACATTTTAAGCTCAACTGTGATCATAAATCGAGGATTACCTGTATTAAAAAAAAAGACCAGGAGGTCATTATACCTCCTTTCCTTTCCTTTCCTTTCCTTTCCTTTCCTTTCCTTTCCTTTCCTTTCCTTTCCTTTCCTTTCCTTTCCTTTCCTTTCCTTTCCTTCCCTTCCCTTCCCTTCCCTTCCCTTCCCTTCCCTTCCCTTCCCTTCCCTTCCCTTCCCTTCCTCCCTTTCCTCCCTCCCTCCCTCCCTCCCTTCTTTGATTTAGGTACTACCCATTCTCCCCACAGAGGGACTCTGGGTTGTGTACAAATAGAAATAAATAATACAAATAATACTTCTTATTTTTCTACTCCAATAGAGGAAGTTGACTTTTCTTCCTTTTCTTTTATCTTATGAATAGAATGAGTAACATTTATATATAGAACATCTCTATATGAAGGCGTAGTTGCATTAATCTGTTCCAACAAAATTTAAGAGTTTTCTGGCACATTAAAACTGACTACATTTTGCTTTGTTTCCATTTTAAAAAAATGTATGGACAATTCTCTGTGGTTTTAAATTTCACTTGCTCAACAAGAATATAAGAAAGGACCATACGTTTACTGAAATTAATGGAGAAAAGAAAATTCTCCCTTTACTATTTGTGAACACTGTTATTGTTTTAGTAGGAGACAAGAAACCCCTTCCCTATGACAAGCTGCTTCTAATCTGTTGGAGACAGATGTTATGATTAATATAAAGACTTCTCAGAAGAATTTATGCTACAGAAGACCTGTATAATCAGTGTTTTCGCCAGAATTATATGACTTGAAAATACAAATTTGCCCCTTCCAATGACAGAACCTCATAAAAGCAAAATCTCATAGAAATCAGCTTATGTACTTCAGTAGTACACTTTTCAAAATAATGTGTGGTTCATTTTCTTTTTTTCAAAGAAACACTTAAATGCCTTGTAAAGATAGAAGTTATTTACAAATAAAAATTTTAAAAACTAAAACGCCTATAGCCTCTTGAAAATATTTATTTGATTTATTACTCTATAGTATAAACCCACCGACCTACATAAATACATTCACTTATTAATGGTCAAGATCATGCCCTACCACCAGTCACCTTCTCTAGCCTTTATTTATTGTTTTCTCAACTGTAATATTTCACCATTCTACACTAGGCAAGATTTCAGACCCAACATATTACTTATAATTACAAACTATATTATATAAAGCAGGGGTGTCAAACTCGAGGCCTGGGGGCTGAATCCAGCCTGCGGGGTGCTTAGATTTGCTCCATTTTCGCTGGCAGAGGGTTGCAGGAGGCCATCGCAGCCGAAAACAGAGCTCGGGAGCCTGTTTTCTCTGGCAGTGTGCTCGGGCCCCCACAGACGCCCCTGATATGAGTGAGGTTAAGCTGGCCATGCCCATCCTGGCCACGCCATGCCCCCACAAGGTCAAACACAACCCTGGTGCGGCCCTCAATGAAATCAAGTTTGACACCCTGAAACAGAATATACAACATACTATTTGAATGTTATTGGAAAGAATGCAATACATATTTGATTCACAGCCTAATAAAGATATAAAACGTAGCTATGTACATAACTATAGAGATAACCTTCTCTATTATTACTGCATCCTCCCTGGAACGCTGGAGAGTTGTTAGAAAGAAATATCTAAAAAAAATTATCTGCCGTAATAAATTGGGACAACTTAATTTAAAATGGGAAATGTCCAGTTGCTGAAATTCTTGTTACCAAGTCGTTTTCATATTAGTAAATCTTGCTAATGAATACTCTATAAGAATATTGTTTTAAAAAGCTGGTTTAAGGTGGCTGCCAAAGACCCTGAAATATTTATTTATTTATTACATTATTATGCTGCCTATCTCACTGGGGTACAGTTTATATTTGCTGAAATAATATAATCTTCTATTCATGTTACAGTTTTCAACAAGTTTCAAGATGTTTCTTGATAACTGGAATATTCAGACAGCACTTTGGCTTAAAAGGTACATTGATTGATGTACATCCCATTGTAATAAAAATTACTCTCAGAAATTTATATATTATTCTCTTGCTGACAATTCAGTATTATGAAGCTGTCCCAAAGATTTGGGGATTATCGTGTTGCTAATAATAAAGGTTTAGCCTGACTCTATTCTGTTTGCTTATCCATTGTCCTTTTCCTTTGCTTCAGGAAGACTAATTTCAAAGGCTGGTATATGGTTATAAATCAGAGTTGGAATCTCTAGAAATCCCTCAGAATCTAGGTCCCTTTGGGTGGCAGTTCCCTAATGACAAAGTTACTAGAATGGGTGTAACAGTGTGCCATTTTCAAGAAGCACATTTTTCCAGATTCCTTGGTTTTGGAAGTTCTGCATTGGAATAATGATATTAGACCCTAAATGTATAGTAGAAATGTTTTGTTTTCCTTCCAGCATTCTGCAGTTTCTTGTACTCAAAAATCTATTGGTGGGGTAGATATATGGGTTTGACTGGGGCAACTCTCCTCCCAGCAGTGTCAGCATCTGATTCTATCTTGGTCATCAGGACCGCCTGACTTTCTAGGGTGGCATTTTGGCAGCGCACAAGAGAAAAATGGGGATAAATTCTGAAATTTGCTTATCATCTAGGATATTATTTAGTCATGGTGATATAGTTTACTATTGATTGTTATTCTCTTAATATTATATCTACATACTATTATTATTATGAGCTTTAACTGGGCAAAACAGTGCATTATAGGACACCAGTTTCTGAACCAAGGCACCTCAGATGGGCCATCTTACAGAATGTTAAGGATATTGATGTTGTTTTACCAACCAGCAGAGTAACTGCACAAGGAAACGTTGAGAGCAATGAATAAGAAAACTGGTTTAGCAAAAGTGTACTTTATCATAGGAAAAAGCAGTAGCGTAGTCATAAACAAATCCCAAGTCTTCACCAATAAATCAGTCCAGTAAATCAGTCCAAACAACTCACTCTGGTTAGCAAACCATGATGGTAGCAGATCCATCAACAGATAGCAACTCCTTCACAATAGCAGTTCAGTCACAATAGCAGCTTCTAACAGACCAGGTTACAATACTTTGTTTAAATATACTCCTAACTAGTCATTATCCCATTACAGCATGACTCAGCAAGAACGTAACATTTACAGCTTAAAGTTACAGTATATATATATTGCCTGGACAACTGGTTCTAACATTATATATACCATATAGAATCCTAACATTCTCCCCTTTGGACAGGTCAATATATTCAGTTTAGATTCTTAATCCATAGCTTTCACAACATGTTTTATGTTTTATAGCACCTTGCGCTTTGGTAAACGCATCAGCAATATTGTCTTCCGACACACAATATTCTAACGTAACCATGTTGCTTTGGATACATTGACGAACATTAAGATACCTAATGTCAGTATATTTAGTTCTAGTTTTGACTGCTAAATTTGTTGCCATTTTTATAGCAGCTTGGTTGTCCTCATGTATTACAATTGGATAATCCATCTTTAAACCAATATCCATCATTAATTGTTTGTAATAAATCAAATCAGTGCAAACGAGTGACAAACAGGAAAATTCTGCCTCCATAGTCGAAAGACTAATATGTTTTTGACGAATTGATTTCCAGTTAATCAAACAATTGTCTAACATGATAGCCATACCCGATGTGGACTTTCTAGTGGTCACATCAGTAGCAAAACTGGCATCAGCATATGCACTTAATACTAAATCATTGTTAGGTTCTAGATACAATGCATAATGCATCGTCATCTTCAGATACCTTAATATACGTTTTGCGGCTTGCCAATGTCTATCAGTCGGCTCTGCGTTATATCTCGCTAATTGGTTTACTGCAAACGAAATATCAGGTCTTGACCAATTGCTTAGATAAGATAAACTACCTATAAGAGACTGGTAGATCTCCCTACTGAATTTAGGACTTTGGACCTCTCCTTGTTGAAAGTCCTGTGCCATTGGCGTTTTCGCTGGCTTACAGAGCTCCATGCCGTAACGCTTTAACATTTGGCTTATTTTGCTAGATTGAGATATTTTATAACCCCTAGCTGTTTGATTAATATCTAGACCTAAATAATGCCTAATATTTCCCAAACTTCTGATCTTAAATTTGGTTTGTAACTGTTGAACAATATCTATGGCTTCTTTGTCAGTTTTCGTTATTATGGCTATATCATCTGTGAACAGTAACAAAAAAGATACTAAACCATTAGTTTCTCTCTTAAAGAGACACTTATCCGCTACACCTTCATAAAAACCGATCCTATTTAGCTCTTTCACAATACATTGGTTCCACTCGAACCCTGATTGTCGCAAACCATAAAGGCTTTTATGTAACCTCCAACAATCAGTGTGGTTTTGTGTCTCGACTCCTAAAGGCTTCTTCATATAGATGGTGTGTCTTAATGGAGCATGTAAATATGCTGTTTCTACATCTATATGGTTAATACTATATTTATGCTTAGCCGCCCATACTAGCATTGTTCTTAAAGTACTAGCACGTAAACTAGGAGCAAAAACTTCATCGAAATCTTGTTCAGTCTGAGAAAAACCTTGAGCTACAAGGCGAGCTTTATGGGTTACTGTACCATCTATGCTTTTCTTAACTTTGTAAACCCATCTACAACCTATTAATTTTTCACCAGGTGGCAATTTCACAGTTTCATAAACACCTAACTTGGTTAAAGAATTAATTTCCTTACTCATTGCCTCCTTCCAAGCATTTTGCTCCTTATCAGGATAAAGTTTGATATCTTCATAACTTGAAGGCTCAATGTTAATCTGGCAAATCACAGTCGCTTTATAACGATCAGGTGGATGCCTCTCCCTAGTAGATCTTCTAGGTAAAACAGGACTTACAGCAGATGATTCCTCTGACTCCTCCCCTAAACCTACATCCTCTAAACCTATTTCCTGTTCTTCCTCCTTGATAGAGGATTTTACATCATCTACATCCTCAGGAATATCATCAGGAATTTGATGCTCAATACTAACAGTATTATTATCATGTCTATAGTCTGCATGCTCTAGTCTATTCCAACCTTCATGTTCTAGGAATTTAGCATCAGCACTACAGTACACACTCGTAGTTCCCTGTGCCCAAAATCTAAAAGATCTATGGTTTGATTCATAGCCAACGAAAAACATTTTTCTGGCTCTTTGTTGATCTTTTCTTCTTAAACTAGATGGAATATGTACCCAAGCTGGGGCTCCAAATGTGTGTAAATAACTAAGATTAGGTTTCCTCCCATGCCATAAGGTGAATGGAATTTCACCTGTAGAGGAATGAACCACGTTGTTTAACACATGGTTAGCACACATTGCAGCTTCACCCCATAAATTATTAGGCAAACCAGAATTTGCTAACATAGTTCTAATCATGGCCTGTAATGTTTGACCTCTTCGTTCGATATACGAATTATGCTGTGGTCTGTACGGAGCAGACCGCTTATGCTGGATCCCTGCATCCTGCAAAAACTTTTCCAACTTTTGGTTGGTAAATTCCGTACCATTATCAGTAACTAAGCATTTAACCTTGAATTTCTGTTTCCTTTCTACAAAACGTATCCAGTTGGTAAGATGCTGGAATGTTTCACTTTTTGTTTTCATAAGATAACAAAATCCGTACCTTGAATAATGGTCAACCATGCTTAGAATATAGCAGGCACCGCCAATGCTAGGTTTCTTGGGTCCAATTAAGTCTATAAAAACTACTTCTAATGGGTTTGAAGTTTTAAAACCATTAACACGGTTTGCTGGTGTTATCCTACTCTTCTGTTGACTACAGGCATTGCAATTTAGATATTTACTACATGCTTGTAGTTTTATTCCTTCAGATAATTGTACTGTTTGTTTTAACGTTCTGAAGTTTAAATGCCCAAGCCTCCGGTGTAACAGATGAATACATTCATCGTGTGGTTTAACATTATTATAAACAGACTTAGACTTAGCCATCAATACTGGGTTATCTCGTAAAACAAATAAATCATTTTCTAAACTTGCAGTAACAACTTTGCCATCTTTCTCAATAAAACACTTATCATTTTTGAATGTTACTGTAAACCCAAATTTCAGTAATGATTTAACAGATAATAAATTAAATTTTAACCCAGGAATATATAACATAGGCAATGGATCATTGCTAAATGACCAACGAGCAACACCCTCTCCACCTGCCTTAACTTTCCAACCGTTTGCAAGTTTTACATGCTGGTTACTCTTCTCCATTTTAACAAAAAATTTTCTGTTTCTAGAAATAGATTGAGAAGCACCACTATCAACAACCCAGCAATCCTGGTTAACATCAGTAGTTGAATTTGATATAGCTAAATTACAGCCCTTCTTGGGTCTAATATTGTCCCTAACAGGCATTTTCTTATTTTTACAATACTTAGCTATATGCCCTTTAGCCCCACAAGCAAAACAACGTTTTACAACATAGGCAGTTGAGTACATTTTTTCTTCTTTTGGTTGTTGCACTCTCAACTGATCCCTTTCTTGTCTTCTTTTGGATTCTTCCAATAACCTACCGGTTATGCCAGCCAATGTCAGGTCATCTCTGGACAAAACCTCTAACGAAGAAACATAGTCATCATAACTATCGTCTAATGAAGAAAGAATTATATAAACTTGTTGTAGTTCAGAGAAAATCAGTTCCTTTTCATGTAGCTCCTGGAAAATTCTGGTCATGGATTCCAAATGAGCCATCATATCTCCACCCTTAAGAAGATGTTGTTTAAACAATCTTCGTGTGAGATAAATATGAGCACCCACAGTGTCTCGAACATATAGTCTCTTCAACTTGGTCCAACACCTAGCAGCAGACTCTTCGCCACGAATATGGACAAGCTGCTGGTCACCCAGTGTTAGTCCAATAATGCAAAGAGCTCGTTCATTGTCTCTGTTAAACTTGGTTATCTTCTTCACATCTTCTTCATCATCAGGATTCCATGCTGTTACATCCGGTGGATTATTAACTATGTCCCAAAGTCCTTCTCTACGCAGAAGTAAACTACATTTTGTAGACCAGGATACATAGTTTGTTCCATCCAGCCGGGTTATCATGGAAAAATTTGCTGCCTGTTCTAGAGCCATCTTCACTTGGATTGTTTATCACAAACACAGTTTGTACTATTCACATTAACTCTCAGTTTAGCTTTTAACAATCCTTGTTAGTTATGGTTGGCTCTGGGCCCATAACCCATGTTAAGGATATTGATGTTGTTTTACCAACCAGCAGAGTAACTGCA
>WNWU01000017.1:15573727-15591004 GCA_012654045.1 Ptyas mucosa | reverse complement strand
TCTGCTGGCTGCCAGAAGAAAAAAAGCCTAGAAAATAGTGGATTGTGATTTCATTGAACTAGGGCTGCATAAAATCTTGGTTTATGTAGGAGGAACCTGGGTAGAGAGAAATACATACATACATACATACATACATACATACATACATACGTGTGTGTGTGTGTAATATATATATATAAATAAAAAATCTGGAATCAGTGACTCCTGAGAGAATTAAATTTGGGGCAGTTGTGACATGCACTGTTCCTACTCTATGCCCCCCCCCCCCGTGTTTTCCCAGATCTGTGCAGTAACTTAAGCAACACCATTTCCAAGCACCCACCCTCAAGCAGCATGTCTGCATATACCCATACTTCCCAAACCACGCAGTACCTCTTGCTCACACCACATACAATTCGTGACCCACACTTCTGCACACTCTTTTGCTCCCTGCCCCACCTCACTCCACTCCCTTTTGGCCTTGGACTTGCAAGTTTTTGATAGCCTCCACACTGACTTTCTCCCTGCAAGCTTCCCACAAGCACAGTAAATGGAGAAGGGGGCAGGAATTGGAGGGAGGGAGGGAAGGAGAGAGGAAGATTTCTGATACTTCTTGTCAGCTTCTCACAAAGAAACTCAATGGGGAAGTTGGCAGGAAGTCAATAGTTGCTTCCACTCCCAATGCTTTTTTGCCCACCCGTGGTCATTCTGTTTCTCTGTTTAGGTGAGCAAATATTTCTGAAAAGATGACACATTGGGGCATGGATTGTCTAGTTAACTTAAATATTTCCAATAATTTTTACTTTATGGAAAAATCACTTCTTAAAAGTGATTTTATAACCTGAATGATAACTCAATCTGTCTTCATAATAATTTGTAAATTTGGTAGGATTGATTGTCTTGCATGCTGCTTGGAACTTTCAAGGATTTTTTAAAAAAATGTTGTTTCTGGCAGGCCTTGGTATTGCAAAAATGCACTTCTTGCCTTTCTACATAATACTTTATCTTTTTTTTTTTAAACTTTCAGGGTATGCTATGAACGAGCCTCTTTCAGTCCAACAATACAAACTTTTATCTTATCAGCCATTTGGCATGGGGTATATCCTGGATATTATTTAACTTTCTTAACAGGGGTACTAATGACACTTGCCGCACGAACAGTAAGTATCCCTTATATATCAGTTAAAGTGTAGTTGTGCTCTTTTTTTGAATTAGATGTATGAATTCAAAACTTACCTAGTATTTATTTTTAAAATTTTAGATTAGTTTTTTATAAAAACAATTGCTTTATAATAAAAAGACTTTTGAAAATCATTAAATTGCTTTAAGGCATTACAGGTAGTCCTGGACCTATGACCACAATTGAGCCCAAAATTTCTGTTGTTAAGTGAAATATTTGTTAAGTGAATTTTGCTCCATTTTACGACCTTGCTTGCTACAGTTATTAAGTGAATCACTACAGATGATAAGTTAGTAATACAATTACTAAGTGGATCTGACTTCCCTATTACTTTGCTTGTCAAAATGTTGCAAAAGATCATAACATGACACAGCGGCAGTCATAAGTATGAGTCAATTGCCAAGCATCTGGATTTTGATCACATGATCATGAGGCTGCTACAAAGATCGTAAGTGTGAAAAACAATTCACAAGTCACTTTTTTCAGGGCTGTTATAACTTTGAATGGTCCCTAAATGAAATGTTGTAAATTGAGGACTACCTGTATTTGATTATTTACAGATTCAATTTATATGGCTGTCACAGATGTAACTCCAGCAGTTAACATCAAGTTAAACAAAGATGTCAAAGAACACTTTGTGCCTAAAGCTCTTCACGCATTTATCTGATTAATACCTTAATAATAAGTTCATGCCTCAGGGCAATATATATATATATATATATATATATATATATATATATATATATATATATATATATATAATATCTTACACATAGATCAGTAAGATTGGGACTATCTGGATTTTGAAGGCTATGCTATTCTGCAGGGCAGGTATAATGACAGAGAAGAGACTGTTTGCAAATATGATGGTAATAATAAACAAACAATTTCCCAACCAAATTTCTTACATTTTCAACCAAGTTTCAACTTTTCATAGGTGTTTGTTGATCTGTCTGTTTTATTTTGTTTCTGCATTATGTTATTTAAAAAAAGTCCATCTACAAATGGTAACACATACTTTAAGCATACTTTAAGAAATTATTTTTCTTAAGTATTAGTTCTCAAACCCCATATTAAAAGGTATTGTAATTTTTTTTGAGCTGAAAATGCAGCACAGATTTCAGAGAAGTATAAAATCTCAAGATTAGTCATGCTTTAATCCTCATATTGTACAAGAAGGATCTATCAGGTCAGTTTGTATTGAAATTTACAAAAGGTGTGTCTCTCAAGTAACCAATTGAGGTAATGTTGTCTATTTTTTTATTTAGCTGCCTTTAAATATAGCTTTTTCTAAGATCTATATAGATATTACCTATTCTATAAAAATGTTTATTTACTAATTAAACATCTCTTTCTTTAAATTTAGATTAGAAAGAACATTAGAAATTATTTTCTTGATTCTCCAGCCATTAAATTATGTTATGATATCATGACATGGATCACGACTCAAATAGCAATAAGTTACACAGTTGTGCCATTTGTACTTCTCTCTATAAAACCCTCTTACATATTTTACAGGTAAGCTGATCCTTTATCCTTTTTAAAAATGCCACTTTAAATAGAAAGGAAGTTATTTACATGTGCTGACAGTTGAGAAAGCAATACTGTAATCCATTTTTCAATTTCATATGGCTAGAATGTTATGTGATGTTTAGTGCCTGATTGAGATTTAGGAAATTAACACAGAATCACAGATTTCCTTTAAATAAAATGAATGCACAAAGAAAATGTTTTGTTCATCATGGTAGTGGAAGACACTAGAAAAACAGAAAAAACACTAGAGGAATAATTACTTTCAAAAAGTCTATAAGGAGTTTCCAGTCAGCAAATTCATTCCTGTCAGCCACATATTTTCACACTGTTCCATTTGTATATTTTAACCACATGATGGTGTTTCTGGCATTAGAAAATGGCCAGGTTTTCTCAGTATGGGAAAATTGACCGGGGAGAAGGATAATAAGCTATTTATTTTCTACAATCTGAGATAGCCAAATAATCTCCTATATTTACACACACACACACACACACAGAGCATTGTACTGCTGGTTTTCTGACAAGTAGATAAATAGAGAAGTGTTGAAACATTATCATATAATGATCAAAACTCTTTATTTTTGTCTCTTTGCTTAGAAGTTGGTATTTCTCCCTCCATATTGCCTGCATTTTAGTGCTGATGTTTCCAATGACAAGAACTCAAAAAGGGAATAAAGAGCAAGAAAGCATCCAGCCTTCATGGTCCAAACAGCAAGAAGAAGGAAAAGAAAAAAGAATTACGGGACATAATAGTTATTCTGTGGCAAATAGCTTCAATCAAAGAAGAGACATCACATCCAGAAATACAGCAACAAAACAATGATTACAGATGCTATAGATGCTATATTTTATATTTTCAAGACCATTTATAGCACCTTTTAAAAGGGGTTTGTATTTGTCTGAAAAGATGGTTAGAAAAGAATGCTATATCTCTAGGAAATATACTAGTAAGATGAAAGCAAAGCTAATTAACCACACCTATGGATCATGCCTTATATGGAAATATTACAATTATTTCAGTGGGCACTCAGGACCAACCGCGTATGTCATCGGCGTGCCCCTATGCTGAATGTACATTGTAAATCCCTAGGCACTATGGGGGGTGGGAAACCGTTGTGTCAATCTGGAATACCAGAAGGAAAAAATCTTGCATTGCCTTAAACCCTCTATCTACTGAAAAGTAATGTTTCTAAATAGTATTTTCATGTTTAGTATAATATATTTAAAGTATAATTCAAAAGTAAGCTTTGGATTCTGAGGGACAAAACAAGAAATGGAAGCAGAAAACCCCACTGCCTGAAGTCAAAAGAAGAAGGAACTGCAATAAGCACCTCACTGTCTGGTGGGTTTTCGTAGTATATCAGGTTTGTACAGTAGAGAATGGAAAGCATTGTTAATGCTAAATTATAGTTGGTTTCTCTGATTAAAAACAGTGGTGAAAGGAAAGCCCTCTGAAAACTTTTTTTTTAAATATGAAAAGTCACCCTTTCTAGAGCCAAATGTTTTAATTTAATTTTGCTCTTTAGGATGAGTAAGCTTTGCAGCAACCTTCACAAAATGTGCATGGAATTCCTATTAAAGCTGCAACTTTCCAATAACAATTCTCCTTCTAATCCTATAGAAATCATTTCACAGGGGGGCACTAGTAAAGATGGATCAAATATAGAATTAGTGTGAAAAGGTGCTTAAGATGGCCATTTATGGTTATAATTTAGTTTATATTAAACAAAAAGTGAAATTGTTAAATTGGTACTGTCTAGTTGAACACTATAAACTCTGTAACACCAGAATACCTGTGATTTAGAAAAAAATTAAAGCGGGATGTAATATATGGGGACCATAGTGTAATATTTGATAAACTTTCCCAACCAATTATTTTGTTTCATAATTTTACCTTGAAAATATAACACGGGAATTGATAAATTATTAATTGCTTTCTGTTGAAAATTTACAATTGGTAAAGAAATGATGTGCTAAAGGGCTATAACTTTCATTTGCTTGCTTGTCTATCTGTTAGATTTTTTTACTGAATGGAAAAGATGTTATCTTTAAAATACACAGAAAATGACTCACGGTAAGAAATGAAAAATGGCATTTTGTTATTATTAAAATAAGCTGATTTTTCATTCCTACTTTGTTTTAAAACCTAAATGTTATATACCACATGTCCAAATATTTAATGAACCCACAAAGAGAGAAATAGATCCTGGCTATTGTCAGGAACCTTGGAAAGAAATGATGGACACATTTCAGCAGAAATGTCACGTTATCATAAATTTGATCTTCCAGTCTGTCTTTCAATGACAAATAAGAGTAGGCTATTTTCTTGTTTGGGGTGTTCATTTTGTTCTGAAATCTTCCTTCTAGAGAGAACTACAGACAGATGTGTTTTGTGGGAGGAAACAAATGATGCGAGTTAATAATTTCCCTAGCAAATGGAGTGTTCATTTGGAGAGTAGGTAATTGAATATTAAAAAGGGCTTTCATGTTGGTGAAAATAAACATTACCATTAGGAGAAATAGGTTTACTGTATCTCCTGATACAAACAAACTCTTAGTTTATTGCAGAACATGATGGAGCAACATGCAAATAGGTTTATGATGGTTTTATTTGTGCCAAATTACTTCTCCCTTCCCCCCCTGAAATTCAGATTATATAATGGAAGCTCCAGCTGAATATGTGAAGTCTTCTTTATGCAGAAATCAGCACCATATGAGCATCAGGAACAAACTATGTTGGGTATATGCAATGAAGCTGGATAATATAGCCTGCAGTGATACCTTGCTATAACAACTTTCTATAATGGCTGCACATGGCTGCCCAGTTGTTAACTTAACATTATATTAAAGGTATCTGTGACTATTCATGGTAAAGAGGAAGATATAAATATATTTTGGTGCATTCTCTGCAATGGTATATATCTGTTATCTGTATAAAAAAATGTCAACATCAGTAGAGGTAGCTCCTATTTACTGAAGACTAGTTTTCCCTATCTACAGCCTTGTTCAATGCTATTTCAAGAAAAGCTACTTCTTAGATACCAGATGAATAGCATCTTTCTCTCTTTCTTTCCCTCCCTCCTTCCTTCTCTCTCACACAATTACTCAGTTTCAGAATTTACAAGGAAACTCACTTCCGGTGTATGTAAAGGCAGCTCTTTATTTTACTCATAGAAATCAGTGGAAACCACTGAAAACTTGAAAAACCTGCTTTGTCCACTTTTTACCTACTCCTATGTGTCTAGTCATGTTTAATCTTTTGGGAATGAATAACAAGTTCCACAGGAATAGTGAAGACGAAGGATCAAGAGTTCTTTTCATTTTCTGGCTTATCTGTTAATAAACGAAAGCAAGGCCAAGCTTGCTGTTGCAAAGCAGCCATCTAACCTCAATCCCTGAAAAGGAAACATGAAATCCATCCTGTAGTTTGAAGTTTCCCGTCTATCAATTGACTATAATGTTAGTATTTGGATTCATGAAATGTATGAGCTTCGTACTTGTATAATATTTACATTAATAGAATTTGCAAAATATGCTCTGTACTCTTTAATATTCTCTTATCAGAGTACAAATTCTTTCATCTGACACAAACAATTGAACTCACTTATTAACTTAATTATTTATAACTTTGTGCATAGTTACATGGAAGCAGATAATTGAATCTAATCTGATTTACTTCAGAATAAATAGACAAAAACCCCGTTTTATTTCTTCCTCTGTGATAGAAGATGAATGTAGTTAAATCTTTCTTACGGTCATAGACCAGCAAAACATAGTTAATACTGAATTTCCTGGAAATGTAGTTAGAATATATCCAGTCAGTACCGAGGATCTTAATCCAACTAAAGTTGTAACAAGCAAAGTTATGGGATGAAATGACGCTAATTTATTTTTGTAGGCTTGAAACCAGGGAGTAGAAGACAAAAAACATTTTTTTATAGTTTTTAAGTTAATTCCAAATAAAGAGTTCTTTGTAAATGAAGTGAACTTGACATGCCTCGCAGTAAGCGCTTTCAGCTCCTGAAGAAACTGATAAAAAATATGATTTTGTAAATTTTGACACCTTTTAGAAATCTGATACTTGCAAGTTCCTTGAAAGGTATTGGTTATTTTCCCAAAATATATTTATTTTTCATTATTATTTGAGAACTTAAGTACGGGTTTGTCCTCGACATACAACAGTTCGTTTAGTGACTGATCAAAATTACAATGGCACTGAAAAAAACGACTTACGACTGTTTTTCACACTTATGACAGTTGCAGCATCCCTGTGGTCACATGATCAAAATTTGGATGCTTGGCAGCTGGTTCATATTTATGATGATTGCAGTGTCCTGGGGTCATGTGCTCCCCTTTTGCAACTTTCTGACAAGCCAAGTCAATGGAGCAAAACTAATGTCTTGCATAGCAATATAAATTTTGTAAGTCAAGGACTACCTGTATTTGAGTTTTTATCCTTGCCCACAAGGAAATTTCCAGACTCACATTTTGGAAACTATTATTAGAGCTATGCAAAGCACTACAGAACATATTAGTTATTATGGAACACCTTTCGCTGGTGCATCAGAGGAGCTGTGTCCTTTACAAAGTTCACGGGGCTACTTTGAAAGCTGTCCCAAGTTGTTTCCAAAGACTGGGAAGGTGGGGGGGGGAGAAAGAGGAGAGAGACAGACAAAGCATATCCACTGGGACCCCCAAGGAAGCTATATGGCTACTTTAGTACTGTATACATTATTTCCAAGAGGTACTTCATTTGCACAAACATGCCTTGAAGTCAGTAGTTTAAATGCTCAACTATAGCATAAAGTGTTTTACATAAACTGGGGGCCAGCCTATGAAAACCCTCTCTTAGTTCCTTGAGGTTCTACCACCAAATTCTGTGGCATAATGACTGATATTCAGCAGTGTAGTTTTTGAAAATACAGAGCAAAAACAAAAGGACTCTGGGATGCAAATTTCTTCAAACCCCCAAACCCAAAAATCACATTACAAAAATGTGCCTGTTTTGCAATTAAAAAATTAACAACATGACTTTGTTAGAGGATATTAGATGGAAATAACATTTTCGCCCCGAAAAGGTCTTCCAGTTACAAGACTCCAATGCAGAAAAATATCTAACCCTTGACTTTAGAGAAAGATCACTATGGATACTGGTTCACCCAGTGTAGTTCTATATACACATTAGAACAACCTGCTGTGTGAAAAGAAAAATTAAATGAGAATTTTGCAAGGCAAAACATTTTATTTTTTTAGCCAGATTTCAATTATGAAATATGTATCTTCCCACAGTAATTCCTATGTGTCCTGAAAACCTCTGCTAGGAAACCAATCTAAAAGGCCTGGGATGTGGAGTAGCAAGCATGGAAGTTCTGGGTGTGCAAATGTTCATAAACCTGGATATTTGTAATAATTGTAACAATTATTTTTCTATAGTATGTAATTTCCATTCTGGGCCAACTTGAAAATACTGGAAACTTGTATTGCCCTTTGTCTTTAACAGGTCTCGGTCTTATTGTCACACTAGTTTTCTACTTTCTTTTTTAAAATATTTTTTTCTTTGGCATTGATTCAAGTTGAGTCCCTGGGATCATTGTCTAGTTCACTATAGCAATTTGATGGGCAGCTCCACTCATGTTGGCTTTTCTGTTTCCATTGCACATACTTGTAAAATTGTCCCTTTGTGGCAGAAGTCTCAAACATTGCTTAGAACAGTGCATATCATAATTGCATCCAAACTCATCAGGTTTTGTAAGAGAACCGATTCACTACATTTGTTTTTCTTTTCAGTTTTGTCCTGCTATATATAATTTCATGTCCTTTTGCTTTTCATGATTATTGATTCTGTCTAGGTTTCTGCTACCTATGATCCTAACAATGGCAAAAAGATACAGTAGTATATAAAAATACTATTGAAACCAAACCTCAAATATGTTTGCTAGCTCTACAAAAATATTCTACAGGTACTGAATGGAAACCATCAACATCATGGACATAATAGTCGCTAAAGTTAATATAAATGTTAATCAGTGCAAAAATATGAATGTGGAATTCAGTTCAAATTTGGATACAGATTAAAGGGACTTTCCTTAGTTGAATGCAGAAAGAGTTACGTATTTTCCCCCTCCAGTATCTGCTTTTTAAGAGGAAAATATGCTTCAGAAGTGGATAGTTGCAGTATTTCCTCAATTGCCTTCCCCAATTCAAAGTATAAAGACCTTATCCATGGATTTCTTTTTTATTATTCCAATTTCTCTATATTTTTTAAAAATTGTTATTTTTGAACAGATCCATACAATTAGGTCTTGGTGTATGGTAATTTAAGATACCACTGTGTTAGTTTACACTGTGATGTGATATTTTAATAATTACTTATTTCTAGTTTTGTCTTGGAGATGCTACAATTATGTAGCATACTGCTATGTTTTAAAGGTGTTTTTAACTTACCTATAAATGTTTTTCTAATTTGCAAATTTCAAATCTGATTAAACAATAGCAAAAAAAGTCTTGTTTTCTCTATATCATAATTGTTAATTATTACATTAATTTAAATATAATGCCTTACAAATAAGCTGTAATGTCTCATTGATAAGTCACTGGAAAATAGCAAGAAATCTTTTAATTTCTATATTGCAGAAATACAGGTGACTTTTGCAGCATCCTCATGATCATGCGATCAAAATTCAATCATAGGTTGAAGACTATCTCTGTATAGTGAATGGTGCCCCCAAAATAAAAATTTTGCAATGTGATTTCCATAAAAATAGTTGTGAAATACAAACTGATAATTGACACTTGGGATTTAATAAATAATAAATTAGTCTGGTTCCAACTGAGACACCAAATATATAGTTCTAAGTATTATATCCTGGTCTATGGATGAAAAAGAATAGATTGTGAAAAAGATTAGCATTTAAATCTGATGGTGTTTCTATACAAATTGTTCTTTCAAATTTAATGGTCCCTTTCCAGAATAATCCAAGTGGGAAGGGGTAATCTTATGCTTGATAATAGTAAATAACAAAGCTGCACAATAGATACTCAAGATGCTTCGGTGAAATCATTAAAAAAAATAGGGTTGAAAACTGAAAACTTGGCTCAAGACTTTTAATGAAAAGAAATATTGACAAAGATTTACAAAGTAATGCATGGTGATTGGTTTTTATGAGGTCAGCATCATTGGGCATGCAGTTGATGGTTGAACCTACAATCTTGTTTTCTCAACCTTGATTTTCATGATGTGTAGATCCCATTTTAATGCTGTTGGCACATGCTCTTTCCTCAAGATAAGCGGTAGAGGTAAGAGCCCCAGCTGCAATTGCTGAAGGGGACCCCAGATAACAGGTTCTTTTGCTCCTTGGGATGTTCTTCTACACCGGTAGTTAAAATTCAGGAAGCTGTGATGACCCACTATTTCCATTCTTAGTTATGACACCATGGGTTGATTTTAGACTAGTTGCAACTCTGCTGAGATTGCATTTATAGTTGGACAGCTAAATTGCAAGATGGAGAAAGATTTGGGGCATCTTGCTAATGTTTTGTCTGGGTTATTAAATTGCTGAAGTGAACACGTTGTGCCTTATTACCTGTTCACTGGGCTTCTCCAAAGCACCTGAGGGCAGGTCAAGAAGTAACAGATGGAAACCTATCAAGGAGAGATCCAACTTGGAAATAAGGAGAAATTTCCTGTGGGTGCTCCATCACTGGAGGTTTTTAAGAAGAGATTGGACAGCCATTTTTTAAAAAAATTGATTTATATGCTGCCCTTCTCTGGAGACTCAGGGCGGCTTACAATGTGTTAAGCAATAGCCTTCATACTTTTGTATATTTATACAAAGTCAGCTTATTTGCCAGGGATGGTACAGGGTTCCCTGTTTGACCAAGCGGTTTTGAGTAGAAGACCTCCACAATCCCTTCCAATTTTGTTATTAACCTTTTTCTTGTGGCAAACAGTGAGGCAAGGACAAGGACCAGAGAAAGCAATGGTTGGATGCAGATTTCTATACTCCCCATTGGTCAGCAAGAAGGATCGTAGGTGATACTGAGCATTATGAGATGGCAAGTATTTTCCACTCTCTCTGGCCTATGGAAATATTTATGTCCTTTGTTGAGGAAATGGAGACATAGAAAAAGGGGAGGCAGAAATTGCGCATCAGGTGTTGACTCAAAACTCTGTGGCTAGCTAGTCTAGTGATGAACTATAATCTTCTAAAACACATACTCCTAACAGTTCTATTCTCAATCTTGATTTCCCCCTAAAGCAGTGAAAAAGTAGAGAAATTCACATGACTGGTTACCATACAGGTTAGTCCTTTACTTATAACAGTGCATTTAGTGACAATATGAAGTTACAGCAACACTGAAAAGAGAGCCTTATCAATATTTTTCACATGACCTTTGCAGCATCCCCATGGTCATGTGGTCAAAATCCAGCCACTTGATAACTGATTCATATTTATGACAGTTGCAGTATCCCAAGGTCATGTGATTACCTTTTGCAAACTTCAGATGAGCAAAGTCAGTGGGAAAGCCAGACTGACTTAACAACTTTGGCAAGAAAAGTCGTAAAATGGGGCAAAACTCAACAAATGTTACACTTGGCAACAGAAATTTTGGGCTCAATTGTGGCTATAAGTCGAGGACTACCTGAATATGATACGTCTTAGCTTAGTATTAAACTTGTCAGGGGGAGAAGCTTTCGTTAAGTTGAAAATTGTGAACTTGAAAATAAGATTTTGCATCTGTATTCTAAAAATAGGATCTACACCAGGGGTGAAATTCAGCAGGTTCTGACGGGTTCTGGAGAACCAGTAGTGGAAATTTTGAGTAGTTCAGAGAACAGGCAAATACCACCTCTGGCTGGCCCCAGAGTGGGGTGGGAATGGAGATTTTGCAATATTCTTCCCCCAGGAATGGGGATTTTGCAGTATCCTTCCCCTGCCACACCTACCAAGCCACGCCCACAGAACTGATAGTAAAAAAAATTGAATTCCACCACTGACTTACACCTGCAATTTTTCTTTCCTTTGGGGCAGCAATGAATGTGTCATAATTCTGCCATGCCTCTCTCTGCCTGATGGGACTATAAAAGGTATTTTAGATGCTAAGCATGGTTCTCCTTCAGCATTCTTACAATTGGTGTGCATACTGGCCATAAGATTCCGTTTAGGGATTATTTTTTACTTTGAAAAGAGCTCACTTCAACTCAGATTTTTTTAAAAAGCCTGCTTTGGTTCACTGCTCAGTTTGAGATTAGAGTTGTAGTATTGTATAGTACAGGAAAAACAAACAGAGGTAACATTTCTTTTCCCAATAAAATGAGATTCAACGTTATAGAGTAAGACAGTTTTGAAGGGATCACAAATTGCATATTTTAGAAATACAAGTAAAGAAATTTTAGAACTAGCATCCTTTAAACTGTAATCGTTTAATGAAAAATGCCCATAATGTTCTTTTAGGGCAGAATTTGGTGACTCTGGAGGCATATTTGCAGATTCTATGGAAATCTTAGATTTTAGAGAAGATTGAAAAATTTGGTTTTGCAAAAGAAGTTCTTAAAAATAGAAAGTTGTAAACACAGATTAATCGATCCTGGTAAGCAAATTGGTTACAATGAAAGAGAAGTTAACCCGCCTCCTTAATCCTCCAACCAGTCTTACCAGACATCATCTAGATTGGCAAACTGTATTTCAATGAAGGAGAAATAATTTTCCTTCCCATAATCATCCTAAGCATTACTGGGAAGAGGCTTGGCTTACTATAGTACTCTTTCCTCTTTCCGTACTCTTACTTACTCTTTAATAAGGCATTGAGAGAAATGGATCTAAGGGTTTGGTTGACTGGGCATAACTACATTTGCTGGAGAGTTTGAGTTGAGAACATTTTCTTAGAGTATGCTAATGTTTTACAGACAGTAACATGTAAATTTCAATTTCAGCAGTCCTTAAAAACATGTATGACAATTTGGAATTAAACCGTATTACAGCAAGGATGTTGAAGTTCTGTCAAGGATTTTATACAATATGCAGAGCCTAAATTCAGATTACTTGGTGGTTCTAGGTTAAGGACTGAAATGAATATCTTAAGCTTCTCTACTTACTTAACCTTCTCCACAATCCTCCGCCAAACAAAACAATTTTTTTGTCCACTCAGGAGATGCCTCTGGGGCCATAACAGGGGTCCAAATAATCACATGCAAGCTATACTTTTCACTTCCTTGCATTACTGCATACTTTCCTTGTTTATTTACGTATATCTTTCTCTCTAGATAAAGGTCTCATGCAATGCAAAGTAATTTAAAGTTCTTGTTAGTTGTGTTGCATGTACATATTCGGTATGATTAAAAGGCAGGTACTTTAGTCACTTTCAAAATTGTCTCAGATTTTTGTTCTGGCTGCCCTTTTGTTTTAAAGGTGCCCATGTCTACTGATACCTCCTGAACTGCGACTATATTTATCTATTTTAAAACAAATCTGTCTCAAAAAATCCTGTAATATTTTATTGTTTGCTTGCGTAAAACTTTGGTTATGCAGGTAGTTTGAATTCTTACTTAGCTATGGCAAATGATTGCTAGCTATTTGGCAAATAGTTTGTGTCAATCAGCATCAATTCCTCTAAAACACATGTTTCTGGAGATTTTGCAAAACCCTTGAGAAGGAGATTAATTCAGCTAGCCAAACTTTCTGCCATCGTTACTAATGCCAGTATAAGAAAAGCGCGGAGCTAATTAACCAATCTTAAACATTTTCATATTACTGTAAAATAGCTCATAAAATTAGTGTGGGAGGAGTTTGGCTTATGTAATTTAGCACCACTGATGAGAAGTCAGACTCATTCAAATGTGTATAAAATTCTGATGCTATTTAAGGACAAAAATCTACTTTCTGTAGAGGAAGAATTGGAGAACCTTGTGGTGTATTCATATAACATGCTTGTTTAGAGTTAATTTTTACAAGGCAGTGAATGTTACACCACAGCTTCCACCTCCTACTTTCCAACAACCCTGTGAGGTGTGTTGGGCTGAGAGAGAGGAACTGGCTGAAAGTTACCCAATTGTCTTTTATGGCAAATGCAGGACTTTAAAGTGTTTTCTAGCCTTATGTCTTAGACCAAACTGGCTGTTTGTTTTTTTTCTAGGACTTGAATCTAGCCTCAAAAGACTTTTTTCACTGCTAGAGTTTAAATTAGATCTTTGTATATTTGATTCTATATACAAATGAAGTAAGTCTAAGTCATGGTTTTACAGTTAACATTACAGATGACTCACAGGGACTATTAGTAAGTGACATACTCTTAGTCCTGCAGCCAGCTTCTGATAGTAGCAGTTAACCTTACCCTTCTTTTAACTTGTTTATAAAGTCAAGTCTCCTTCAAGGTGAGCTCACCTCCTGGGAACTTGACAAACACACCCATGTAAGCTTCTTGGCAACAGCATGAGAAATACAGAAATAATTCAACCTACCTATTTGGGGGACCTATTTCAACTTCCCAGACTAGGGAAGTTCACAGCCTTGAGATTTATTGAGTTTGATTCTGCTTGTGCCCGCATGCCCCCTGCCCCCAGCAAGTGGGCCCCCCTACACACAACTCCCGCGCATGCGTGGCAGAGACCTGACAACCAGTTGGCTGGCGGAAGGCAAGCGTGCATGCACGGTGGAGCTGAACTGGGGTGACAGGTTGCGTGCTCACAGAGGGCGCTGTGTGCCACCTGTGGCACCTGTGCCATAGGTTTGCCATCATGGTATTATGATTTGTTTGGGCAAAGCATGCTAATGTGTTGTGTTAATCTGCATTTAGTACTTAGTGAACTTGGCTCCTCTATATAAAGGCCAGATATAAGCGTTTCAAAATAATTATTCTTTCCTGGATGGACCCAATTTGGTCTGGTGGTTAAGGCTAGAAATTGGGAGACACTGAGTTCTAGTCCCAACCTAGGCACATAGGTAGGTAGGTGATCTTGGGCTAGTAAGTTCCTCTCAGCCCTAGAAAGTAGGCAAGGACAGGTCACTTCTGAAAAACTTTGACAAAAAGCTGCAGGACTAATCCAGGCAGTCACCAGGAGTCAAAAACTGACTCGAGTGTATACACATACAGTCTTTCCTGGATCTGGATGTCTCCAGAAGTTGAACTTCAGATGAGTGAAGTTATGATACCATTGGGCAAAACTATGATTACAGTGTTTTGACTCAAGAAATAAATTCTTACGATATGCCTGTTAATTTTACTGATGCTCATATTGAGGCAACTGTCATACTGTGTAGACCATGATTGTCCAATCTTTTGCTTTGTCTGTGCTACTTTGAGTGAAGAGGAATGGCCTTGGGCCATATCTCTATATATAAAAGTCAAATACCACTCACTCATCACAAAATCTCCAGTACTGTAAAGCCTACAAACTTGAAATTTGGCATGTATGTTCCACTTGGCTTCTAGGTGCTCGCTAAGAAAGGATTTTTCGAAATGGTCATCAAATCATTAGTATTTCATATACAGTATTATATTCACACACTCTGATAAGGAGTTAAGACATTCTACTCTCCCTCCCCACCTGAAAGGAACTCTGTCCCAACTGCCAGTTGCCTTATATTAACACGCTGATGCTACCCCTTTGCTAAACCAGCGTGGGTATGGCCAGCGTATGACTCATCTGGCCTGCGAGCTGGAACATTTACTCCCCCTCCCCCTCTGTTCCACTGCCAGTTGCCTTATATTAACATGCTCTGATGCTACGGAGTTACACATTGTACATTAAGTTTCAGGCTTTAAGTGTCAATTTATCATGCCCAATCACATAGTTCTGTAGCGAAGCATGGGCGTCCAACTAGTATAAAATATATGCTATTCAGTAGTTAAGGTGGGCAATGAGTTGGACACACCTGCTGACTATGGTATATCGGACAATTGCCAGAATATTGATCTCAGCAACTGGATTATCTCAGCAGTTATTCCAGAAGAGGATGACAAAATGGGTATGAATGTTATGTGGAGCCAATGATATTTGATAAGGCAAGGCCACTGTGTGGAAAAGAAAAAGCAGCATGGAAACTTATCCAAAGTTGCATTTGGAACAGTACCTATCTTGAGCCACCAGGACAGCTGAAGGCAGGTTAGCAAAGCAAATCCTCCAAATTTGAACAGTGTGTACACATTCTTCTGAAAATTAACACACACAAGATGAATTAGATGCTACTAATAGGATTTCAAATTTATACAGTATATGATTCTTGGGGGCAGGGGGTACATCTCATACACTGAGTTCTGTTCCTATTCCTGTAATCATCTTTCACAAACTACTGACATTTTCTTCCAGCTCCTTATTAAAACCCAATAATGTGATTAATAGTTCAGGGTTAATTTGAAAAGAGTTTCCAATTACATGCAAAAGCATGTTAGGTAAACCTGAGCCTTATCCAACTACCAAATTCTGTTATCCTGTTGAATCTTTTAACAGCATGGCATTTAAATCTAAGGCACTTACACATTGTTGAATATCTGCATGCTCATTTTTGAAACCTGTCTATAGAGCATCCAGGTCATTATCGTCCCAAAGGTGCTTTTTCCAAAAGGCAACTGGCCTTTCTTGGTTTGTTTGTTTTTTTAAACGATTCGCTTCTCATCCAAGACGCGAAACTTTTCAAAGAAAACACCAAGGGAGGCCAGTTGCCTTTTGGAAAAAGCACCTTTTCGCACCTCTTTGAAACGGATTTTATTTCTGGCATTTCTAATTTTGTTTTGGCTCCACCACGGTTTACAATGCCCTCCGTGTTTGTGTATCCGTTAATGCCTATAAATTACACCCGCAAGAGGAAACGCCTGAAGGAGCTGAGCAGGATTTTAGGCAAACATAAACATCTCCATCTCCCCCACCTCCCCCTCCCGATGCTGCGAGGCTTGTCAACGGCTTTCGATGCTGCCGTTGGGCCGTGGCAGGTCAATTAACGGTAGGAATTCATTAGCCAATTGGGTCGCGCGGAGCCGTTGCAACCCTGCCCCCCCCCCCCCTTTTTTTAACGTTCGGCTCCCGCCGGGGTCGCGAGAGAACCGTATAATATCGAAAGAGGGCGGGGGGAGGGGGGTGCCGAGCGGAATCCAGCTCGGCGCGTGCTTCAGAACCTTGGCCTCCTTCGAGGGCGGGGGAGCAAGACGGGCGGGCACGCGCGCCGGCGGCTCACGTGACCTGGCCGGCAGCTAGGCGAAGATGGCCACCGTCTCTTTGGGTTGAAGGAGACGGAGCGCTCCTCGACCGCCTTCCCACCGCCGCCGCTACTACTATCGTACTGCTACCACCACCACTACCACCACCACGTCAACAGCAGCAGCGCCGTCCTCCTCCAAACGCTCGTCCTCGACCGCTCCATTTCGCTGGTAAAGGGCGTGCAAGCGAAGTAAACGGCGCGGCAAGGGGAGTGGGGGTTGGGGAGGGCGGTGGTCGCGGGCCGTCAGACAAAGGGAGAGGAGCTTCTCAGCCGTCTTCGTTCCCTGCCATCATTCCCAAGCTTTTAGCCTAACGCAGGCGGTTGTGAACTGGATGGGGATTTGAAGGTCTCTCTCTCTGTGTGAAGCCGCTGCCCAGCGACCTATGAACAGGT
>WNWU01000017.1:15425459-15573717 GCA_012654045.1 Ptyas mucosa | reverse complement strand
ACAGACAGATGCAGTTTAGTCTAGAGGTTATTAAGGCATTAGGTTATGATAACCAGGAAAACCCTGAGTTTAACTCCCTCCTTAGGCATGAAAACTGATTGAGGTGACCTTGGGCCAGCCACTCGCTCTCAGCCCAACCCACCCTCACAGGGTGATTGTTGGGGACAGTAGGAAGAGGAATGAATATTGGATGTGTTTGCTGCCTTGACTTGTATATGTATATGTATATGTATATGTATATGTATATGTATATGTATATGTATATGTATATGTATATGTATATATAAACAAAAAAACCCCCCATATTTGTGTTTGCCCAGACTTTTTTGAGGTTTAATCCAATGTTCTGAAGCAGGGATTTAGATGGCATTGTAGTTATGAATCATTACGTGCTGTGTTCCATCATCTGGCCTAGGTGTCTTCCTTTCTATGGATTTTGCAGTTTGTAAAATTTAAGTTTCATTAAATTTGGCAACTCTTGCAATGTAATAACCAATGAAATTGTCGGTATTTTCATTAAAATCCGATTGTTATAACAGGCCAGCATAATTTCTTGCCTTGCAGAGCACTTAGTGATAAATACACACTGGCCACATTAGGATGACATACTGTGTATGAAACCTGGCAAGAATATATGTGGCTCCCTTTATTTTGCAAGGTGGCAGAGTTGGAATATTTGAAAAGATTTGAAACTGCATGCCATTTTGAGTTCAAATGAAGCAAAGGAGGATACACTGCACTGAGTAAATTGAAACAATGAGTAAACTGAAGGATTTGGCTACTTAACATTGGTGCGCTTGCTATCCAAACACATGTTAAAATTATTGTTGACATTTTTAAAATTGTTTGAAAGGGTTAGTATTTGCAGAGAGAGAGACAGACAGAGACAGAGAGACAGAGACTTAGAGTTGCTTGCCTTAGAGTTGCTTGCCAGATAAAGTCTTTTATTTACCAATATGGGGCCCTCCAGATGTGGGCAAGTCAATTTACCTGGATTTAGTGATGTGTTTATTTTTACAGAACACATTTGAACCACAACGATATGTTGTTTGTGAACTCAGTGGTGTTTATGGTTCATTGTGTCTTGTAAATCAAACAAAAATCTATTAATTAAGGAACCCATGAATGAATATGTTGTGTAAATAATCAGACTGTCTGAGTAGATATTTTTCTAGCCTACTTTGTGGTTCTGTGTGATAAACAAGTGTTAATTATTGAACTTGTCTAAGTGGTAAACAAAGTATTTAAGTGTAGTAAAATTCTATATTTTTGATAAGAGAGTCTTTCCACTTGTTTGCAGAAAAGTCAAAGGTTGGTAATAGTGTAATGAGGGAAAACTTTTTGTAATTGTACCTGTATTAATGGATAACATTGGTTTCACAGTATTTTATCTGTAAAAAATTAAAATTAGTACAGAAAACAAATGTTTCTCTTATATAAATTATTTCGTGAGAATATTGAACACTTTTGAGTCCAAAAGCTCATCTAATAGACATGAACAAAATTAATTCTGAATATTAAAAAATAAATTAGAAAGGATAAAATCTTTACTATGGAATAATAAAGAGTGTAAATTGCTTTTTAAGCAATTGTTTCAACTGAAAGAGTTTTGGTTAGCTGCAGTGCTCATCTTAGGATATATGGATAGAGTTGCTCTAATCTTAAGCATTCTTATTTAAAACTGCTATGTTACTAAAATTGTCTACATAGGAATACATTCCATTTCTCTATGGAAGCTTTATCCCCCATTTCCTGAAGGTAGGTAATACTAATACACTGTAGAAAAATAATAAAGAACACCTTGAAAAATGACAGTTACTAAAATAAACTTGAGAGTGAGTTCTTTGTGTGCTGTAGTAAAATACAGCCAATATAGGTAGTCTACTCTATGGTCTTTTTCTTATTTAACATTCTGCAGGCTTAAAGTCTCACTAGGTAGTAAATTTTGTCATATAAAAGCACCTTTACCTCTTGAGCCTATAAGTTAACATACTTTATGTGAGGATACTCTTACTGTTTAAATGATAATATTAAAGAAATTCATGAGCTTTGTCTTGTGGTACCTCACTCAATAGCAGTAACTGTGAGAGGGATCTTGGAATCCTAGTGGACAACCATTTAAAGATGAGCCATCTGTGTGCAGCAGCTGCCCAAAAAGCCAACACAGTTCTAGGCTGCCTAAACAGAGGGATAGAATCAAGATCATGTGAAGTGTTAATACCACTTTATGATGCCTTGGTAAGGCTACACTTGGAATATTGCATCCAGTTTTGGTCACTACGATGTAAAAAAGATGTGGAGACTCTAGAAAGAGTGCAGAGAAGAGCAACAAAGATGATTAGGGGACTGGAGACTAAAACATGAAGAACGGTTGCAGGAACTGGGTATGTCTAGTTTAATGAAAAAAAGGAGTAGGGGAGACATGATAGCAGTGTTCCAATATCTCAGGGGCTGCCACAAAGAAGAGGGAGTCAAGCTATTCTCCAAAGCACCTGAGGGTAGGACAAGAAGCAATGGGTGGAAACTTATCAAGGAGAGAAGCAACCTAGAACTAGGGGGAAATTTCCTGACAGAACAATTAACCAATGGAACAAGTTGCCTCCAGAAGTTGTGAATACTCCAACACTGGAACCTTAAGAAGATATTGAATAACCATTTGTCTCAAGTGGTGTAGGGTTTACTGCATAAGCAGGGGTTTGGACTAGAAGACCTCTAAGATCCCTTCCAACTCTGTTATTCTGTTCTGTTCTGTCTTGGCCGGAAGTTAAACTTCTAAGAATAGTATTTTAAGTGTGTACATCTAGCAAATCCTAAGAAGTACAGAATTCACCATGAGTTCTGCTAAATAAGTATGTTTAATTCTGTTGTAGATTTTCACTGAGATTAAAGTAGAGATGGACTGTATTTTTTTGTGAAGGCCACTTGCTTTCAAATACTTGGCAGACTGCATTGATCAACAACAGAACTGAATACTGGTGGGGAAACCCTCCTTTTTTTGTCTGCCATTTTCCTAACTTTTTTTCAGGAATGGGAAGGTGCATCTTACTAGAAACTTGAACTGAACATATGTTGTCAGCTTTTGAATATAGAATGAAAGCTACAGTTCAGTTCTTTCAATACTTGTCCTAACGCAGTTCAGTAACCTGTGGTTTAACAATTCTAGGGAGTTTAAAGGTTGATTTTCCTTGTGTATCCTCAGTTATTTTTGTCCTACCTGACAGGTAAATCAATCAGTAAAATAATGCTACAGCATATGTAACTTGTTTTTGACTGTCAAACTCCAGGATGTGGCATCCATGGAATATTATAGAGGGCTATGACTACATGATACAACTTGCTACCAAACTATAAAAAATGGATTTATGCATTTTTCTTAATTATAGGTTGGATCACAAGAACCTTCTTGCAAAATAACAAGCTATGATCTGTTATTTGCAGTATGTTAAAAGTTCTTGAGTAAAAAATGAGGTTATAATTATAACAGATATCAAATGTGCTTTGTTGTTGGCTTATAATTTTACTTTGATCTTCTAGTAGTTTAGTTTTCGTAGCTTTTTGTAAATCTTTATGATACCTACCAATAGATGTGCATTGTTGCCAGTGATCCAGGCTATTTTCTATACAGTACTTCTCTGGTGTCCCAAGCTTCAGAGAAAGGAAGAATCTGAAAGTTACATTTTAATTTTTTTGAAAATATATTGGTGAAATATAATGAATAACAAAATACAATCATGATTTGTGCAGTTTAAAATGACATACATTATAGTGATTAAAAGATAAACAAAATAAAAAAATGAGGCTCATGTAGCATATAAAATTAATCTAATCTTTGTCTACATAGGAATGCATTCCATTTCCATTTACAGTTATTACTAAAAGTCATACAGAAACACTGTATATTACTCCATTTTCTTATTTTTAGAATGTAAAAATATTTCAAAAATTGATAAAATAAGCTTCTTTTGTAGGGAATCTAGAAACTTGCTATCAACCCCCTTTTCCCCATTTTTCCCCAACTTCATTAATTTGCTGTATCTGCAAATTTGATAGTCATCCATGTTTTTAGGAAGTACTGTCTGGTGATCTGCAGGAAATATTTTATTCAGTTCCTTCTTTTTTATTATTTTGAACTTCTCACTCAGAACTGATTTTTCAAAGCGTTATATTAACATTCATTATTAATGCTAGGAGATCTAACCATTCACTTCTGTGTACATTCTGTGAGATAGTCTTACTTCAAGTACGGTAATCTATATAATTACAGGCCCAGAATTCACTTGCTTCCTCACAGTATGCAGATCAGGAGAATTTCTATGTTGAATTTTTATTAAAAAATGTGACAACAGAGTGCACTTATGTTAAAACAACATTGTAAAGTGTGGAGTGCATTTTAGTTGAGAAGAAATGACAAGATATGAAAGGAAACATGAAGGGAATATTGCTTTTCCACACACGTCTTTTCCCCTGGTTTTTACAAAGTCTTATTAGCATAACTTTATGCAACGGAAATTTTACCTCCTAACTTCAAGATGAATAATATTAAAGTATATTGAATTGGAATATAGGAGAGAATTCCAGTTTCTGTTTTGTCTGTAACTAATACTACTAGTTTCCTTATTTAAATAAGTACATGGTAATAATACATTTGCACAATCTTTCATCAGCAAAGTTTGATTACTAATGATCACTTGTTTATTCTAATTGCAAGCTGTACATTAAACAGGATAAATACAATATGTTACCTAAACAATTTTATATGCCAGTGGGAAAGTTGGAGTATAAAGGCTTCATGATGAAAATTCTGTAAAGGCTTAAATTAATTCCACTGAGCAGTGAGGTTTACTTGTGTTAGATGGTAATTATTATATTTACATATACCACTTTGCATGAAATACAGCCTCAGCAGCTGAATTTTCTGTACTTGTATGCCTTTATTAATTCTTTCTACATTGCTCTATGTATCTTTATCATTTTTCCCATGTGCTTTTTAACATGTATTCTTTCAGATAATTAAAGTATCTCAAATTGATTTTCTAAAGAAACTAAGACAGTTATAACAAATTACAAAATTATACATATGCATGTTTGCTTTGGTGGTGGTCATGGTCTTCAGATTGTTTGTGCACAATTGGATAGATAAAGGAAAGGTGAAAATTTAATCTCTTAGCTCTATCTGTCCCACTGCTGGAAATAAAAAGTTGGAAACCCAGCCTATATTTGAATAGAATAGAATAACAGAGTTGGAAGGGACCTTGGAGGTCTTCTAGTCCAACCCCCTGCTCAGGCAGGAAACCCTATACCATTTCAGACAAATGATTGTCCAGTCTCTTCTTAAAAACCTCTAGTGGTTGGAGAATTTACAACTTCTGGAGGCAAACTGTTCCACTGGTTAATTGTTCTAACTGTCAGGAAATTTCTCCTTAGTTCTAGGTTGCTTCTCTCCTTGATTAGTTTCCACCCATTGCTTCTTGTCCTACCCTCAGGTGCTTTTGAGAATAGTTTGACTCCCTCTTCTTTGTGGCAGCCCCTGAGATATTGGAACACTGCTGTCATGTCTTCCCTACTCCTTTTTTTCATTAAACTAGACCAGAGGTCTTCAAACCTGACAGCTTTAAGACTTGTGGACTTCAACTCCCAGAATTCTCCAGCCAGCTATTCTGGCCAGAGAATTCTGGGAGTTGAAGTCCACAAGTCTTAAAGCTGTCAAGTTTGAGGACCCCTGAACTAGACATACCCAGTTCCTGCAACCATTCTTAATGTTTTAGCCTCCAGTCCCCTAATCATCTTTGTTGCTCTTCTCTGCACTCTTTCTAGAGTCTCAGCATCTTTGTGTCTCAACATTTCTGCTAGAGAGACTAAAGGCAAACTCTTAAAAGTATGAGGGAATTGCACATTGGTTGTGGTATGCATAGATTTATTTATTTCAAATATTAACAGATTACCTCTATTGAATTGTCAAATTTTGAGGAAGGCTTTAGTTGAACTTTTTTTTGAAATACATATTTCTTCTTTCTAAATGGTCTCTTCTAGTGTATATTTTTGAGCTATGACAATCCAAAATACTGTAGTGCTGATAAATACATGGTTAAAGGAAATATTTATACATTTGTCATCAGTTTCTTTATTACTGTCAGATGTAAAATAAAGCTATGGTATAAAATAAGACATTTTAAAGATAATTTGCTATTGCGGTATCAAATTACCAAATAAAAGTTTGAAATGTGCAGAACATTTTGTTTGTAATTCATTTATTTTAATCATTTCTTTATTATGATACTAAAAAGCTGAGTACCTTGAACATTATCTGTATACAGATGTAACTGAAATTGTTTTTTCTAGTGATAGGCATGAAGTCATTTTGTCATCTGCCTCTTTCAGTATGTTACTGACACGTTTAAATGGTTCCTTTTGTTTATGTAGATAACTGGCATTGTGGAACCTGACCGCTAAGGATGGCTAATCTGATGTCTCAGAGTTTGGTGACTTACGTGGAAGAAGAAAATGTTCCTGCTTTGAAAGCATTTCTTGAGAAGTGCAAAGATGTGGATGAAAGGGATGAGGTATGATAAACTGTGAAGTGAATATTTTGAAAACTATCAGAGCCTGTGGGAGCATGGCATATCTCTGATGTTCATTCTGTTCATCATTTCAGAGCAATTAATTTGTGATCTTTAAATGTGGGATGTTGACATGGTCAGATTACTTTTTGCTAGTCTGTAGATTATCCCCTTTGCCAGTCTCTGCAGAGGCCGAGAACCTTAGGTGCCTTATGAAAGATAATTCTGCCACAAGACTAGTCTGGAATCTCCAAGCAGTCCTTCTATGTTAGTTAATCCTGGTCTTGTTTCTTGGTTTACTGAGGAGTCAGTAAATAAACAATGAACAGGAACTTAGGTTGCTAGTGACTCACAGTTGCTCTTACTTGGATTTCTTTTGGGAACATTCACGTAAGATAGTTGGAATAACTTCCTGCAGTGAAATCAGGTTTATGTTTCAGCTTGTATGCTCTAAGAATATATGCAGGATTCTCGATACTATGAACACTGGTAGTCTTCAATTTACAATCACAATTCTGACCAGAATTTCTGTTGTTAAGTGAGGCAGTCATTAAATGAGACACACCCAACTTTACAACCTTTTCACTATGGTTAATGAATCACCACAGTCAATAAGGGAGTCATGCATTTGTTAAGTGAATTTGACTTTCCCCATTCACTTTGCTATTGTGATTGCTGATGGACAAGAGCCATCTTAGAATTATACCAACGACACTGCCTAGGTTCTGCTTGCTTCCAGGTCCAATTCAGAGTGTTGGAGATTACCTATAAAACCCTACATGGTCTGGGTCAAGTTTACTTTTGATTACCTGATCCATGTACAGTAATGTCTGCCCTGTGCAATTGGTCAAGAAAGGGGCAGTCTACACATCTGCCTCCCAAAATATGAAGGGGATGGGATAGAAGTGAGGAAGAAGCCACCCTTGTGTTATGGAACCCCTCCACTTTAGAAAGAGACCACGATGTTTTATTACTTCCTTGGGTTTGAATACTTCCATTGGCTTTCTTCTAGTTTTAGTTAATTTAATTTAACTCATGTTTTAATTTTAATTTAATAAATTATTTCTTTATTTTTGTTTGCTTGTACACTACTGTAAGCTGTCCAGAGTCTCTTGATTTGATGGGATAGAAATTATGTATTTATGTTTTAAGGCTTTAATATAAAGGGATTGCAACTGTTTAATGTTTAAATTATGAAACATTTTTAACAAGAGTTTTTACAATCAATAAATAGTTGCTGCTCTGTTCTATAAGATGAATTAGAATTTCAAAACCAAATCCTTGGTTTCACAAATATGACCTTTTCACAAGATACTGTATTGCCTAAACTTGTTTCTGTTAATGTTTTATTGAATCCGGATAACAAGACAGTCCTCACTTAATAACCATTTATTTGGCAAATGTTTGAAGTCATGATGGCACTGAAGAAAGTGATTTATGGCCTGCCTTCACACTTAATAACAGTTGTGATGTCTTATAATCATATATGACATATAATCACAATTAAGGCACTCAACAACCATTGCGCAACATTGTGTGGTCATATGATCACCATTTGTGACCTTCCCAGCCGGCTTCCAACAAGCAAAGTTGTGATGAACCCAGCAGGAGGCTGTAAGTCACAATTACTTGCTTAACAGCCAAAAACAGGGCTGCTGGAACTGTTATTGTAAGCCAGTGTGGTCATTTGCTGTTTTGCTTAACTTTGCTTAGTGACAAAGTTGCTGGTCCCAATTAGGGTTATTAAATGAGGACTACCTGTTGTGGGTTTTTTTTAGTACTGTTTTAGGAGATATGCCTCAGTGTCTAAGTAAACCTTGAATACTACATGGATTTCTGCTATAAGAATTGTTAGATATCCTCTTAATTAGCTTTTTCCTATATGCATTTTTTATGATTGCAGAATGGTCAGACTCCTTTAATGCTAGCTGCAGAGCAAGGCAATTTAGAAATTGTCCAAGAACTGATAAAGAAAGGTGCCAATTGTAACTTGGAAGATTCAGTAAGTACTAAGAAGCTTATCCTGCTTCATACTTTATCTCTCCTCCAGCACATTTAATTTGCTATCAGCCTGTATGTATCTTGAAATCAGACCTGTGAACACAAAATATACAACAGATAAAGACTGTGCCATTCCATCCTATTGTTTGTTGTTACAGTAATAAAGTATGATGTCATGCCTGCAACTCGTTCTTTGTTAAAACTTAATAGTTTAAGGGAGTTAATTCAGCTAGAACAATCTTTTGATTGGTGGCTTCTGCCTGTCCTAATAGATTTAGCGAAGTGGGCAATGCTCTGGGCCCCCTCAGTGAGACAATGTCATCTGATGGGTCCTTGGAAGTGTGCCTTCTCTGTCACGGCACTGGCCTTAAGGAATACCTTTGTCTTGGAGATATGGATGATTGCAACCCTGTTGCCCTTGAGAAAAGTGGTGAGGACTTGGCTTTTTCCTCAGGCATTGTGGCCAAGTTACTAATGGAGCTGGCAGGCAGATAGATGTATGCGAGTTTTATCTTTCTCTTTCTCTCTTTTTTTAATTGATTTTATTGTAATTTCTTTGATTGTTGTGAACTGTCCAGAACCATTCATAGTCAGGTGGTATACAAATTTAATAATCTATTATTATTAAGGCCTCAACCTTACTTTAAAAAAAAAGGTGTGTTGCATTTTTATTTTGTTTACAGCTAGCTGAAAGTTCTTTCTAGTACATGAGCAGCTATATAAATTTGTTTAATAAATGAAATAAATATAAAACCCTGTTCTTAAGTACTTATAAAACTGTGACATTTTCCTTTTTTTATTGCCTTATTGTAGGATAACTGGACAGCTCTTATCTCTGCATCTAAAGAAGGGCATATTGCTATTGTATCAGAACTCTTAGCATGCAATGTGAATATAGAACATCGAGACATGGTATATTTTTTACTTTTATAATAACATCAAAAAGTTACTTTTCCACTATCTTTATTTGTTAATTTATATCCTGCACTCATGCAAATCTGCACCAGGCCTCCTTCCAAACCTTCCCCCAACTCATGCACTAGCCCTTTCAGTGCATGTCCTGGCCTCTTCAACCCCACTTGTATGCTGTCATCACTTGAGAACGACCTGTATACTATTTAGCTCCTTTTAATTCTGATGTTAGAACTGAATTTGGGTATATTATAAATAGTGTTGGGTGATTGTCTTTCTTGGAGTGTAATGCCAGAGGTTCATATAGATGTTTTACATAATAGAATGCATTTGCTAATTGAGTAAGAGAATTTCAAAGGAAATTTACAAATGCACTGTCCAACAGTAACAGTTCATAGAATAACCCCATGAGTAAGGTGATATCTACTACTTAGTGTTATAAGCCACCCAGAATTCTGTTGTGTGGTGGGCAGGTTTTATATGAATAAAATATATACTTTTTGCATTTCAATTTCCTTTGCCTCATTGTTGCATGTATTCCCTTTCTTGTTTACTATCAGTGTGTGTAAAAAAAAGTCACACAGTATGTAGAAAGGTCAAGACTGAGGTTGACTGGGTATACATTGGCATGTCTATATGTTCAACTGTATTTATATAGATATCATAAGTGAGGATAATGCTCTGCTTCAGATGAAATGGATCCCAAATCTTACACAATAAGACATTTATTATTCTCTAAGGTTCTTAGGACTTTGTTTTTGTTGCAACATAACACTTTTTGTGTTCCTTTGGAAATCAATATATATTGGTGTCTTGAAGATAATTCAACAATTACTGTAGTTTAGTTCTTTGTTTAATTGTAGGACTGCTATGATTTTCTATTTTATGGTTTTAGGGTGGGTGGACAGCCCTTATGTGGGCATGCTACAAAGGCTCTACTGAAGTAGCTGAACTGCTTCTCGAAAGAGGAGCAAACCCAAACATCACTGGTATAGTAAGTTCATTTTTCCCCTTTTTGCAGTCAAACTTTAACATTATATCAATTTGCATTTGGAATTGTTTATCTTGAATGATATTATTCAGATATTTAGAGAATGTGAGGTAGAAATTCTTCTGTTGGCTATTAGTCTAGCTGCACTAGCCATTTTTAGTTTGTGTAAAATTAATATTTCCTCATAAAAGACTATAGGTAGTTCTTGTTTAATGACTACAATTGGGACTGGCAACTCCCAGTTAAACAAAGTGATCGCTAAGTGAAATTACAATTGTGCTTATGATCTTGCTTCAGCTTTCCTTTGCTTTACAGGCCTGTGAAGGTTGAAAATGCAAGGATAGGTCATAAAGTTCCTTTCTCCAGCGTGCTGCTTAGAGAATTGGTCATAAAGTTCCTTTTCCTCACCATTGTAAATATGAATGATTGCCAAATGAGGCAGTTGTTAACAAGGACTACCTGTAATGCTTTTAAAAAGTCTCGCTGTAGTTTAAAACAATAATTTTAACTTAATATGATGCAACTAATTACCTGCAGAATTAATTCAACATAATAAAATTATTACCAATAAAAGTGAATATTTATAGATGATGGTGTTAAGTAGTCTAGAAATGTCTTCAAGAAAACAACCAAGCTCATAGAGCACTGAGGACCCCTCATAATAGAAATTCTCAACCATATAAAAAGGCACACTCAGCCATGTTTTGCTGCTTTCAACAACATTAAAAGTAATGTTGGTTAAGCAGAAGAGAATTTGCTTCCATACTCCAGAATTCTTGTTCCATGTAGATTAACTGTTTTTTGTAGCTGTGCTTGAAAAACCTGTACTAATTTGGTTCTGTCAATAGAGACAGAATATTGCTCTTTAATTGCTCTTATTGATGAAAATATATTTCTGTACTTTTTTCCTAATATCAGTTATCATGATTAAGTGAATTTTTGTTAAGAAGAAATCACTTTGTTGTTCATTTTATTTCTAATATACTGGATTGAGTCAGACTCATACCTGATAACTGAAGTGAGCCTGAAAACTGAGGTGAGCCAATAACATTTTATTCTTACTGTTTTCAATTGTTTTTCTTTTAGCAATATAGTGTGTATCCAATAATTTGGGCAGCAGGTCGAGGTCATTCTCGCATAGTGCAACTGTTACTGCAACATGGAGCTAAAGTCAACTGTTCTGACAAGGTAAACTTGAAAGCATTTGCTTAAGATTGGAACTTTATCATTCATCTATCTTATCTATCTATCTATCTTTTTATTATCTATATATGTAGATTATATATAATATAGGTATATACTATCTCTATGCTGGAGAAGGGTCAGATTTGTAATTCTTTTAGCTTCCTATAAAAATTTTGGTGGTAATTAGATTGTATGCTGCATTTTTGCATCATGTAAAGATTTTAATCTTCCTCCTAAAATCCTGTTCTTAATAACAATGTCTCATCCCTGCCCACTCACCAGTTATATATATTTTTTATATTTGCCATCTGTATTTGAAGCAGCATTTAGCAATCAAACTATAGTTTATCAGATAAAATATGTATTTTTTTTCTACCAGTATGGTACTACACCATTGATCTGGGCAGCAAGAAAAGGACATCTGGACTGTGTAAAGTATTTGTTGCAGATGGGAGCAGATGTAGATCAGGAAGGAGCTGTGAGTATAACTTTTATTTAAAAAAAATACTAGTTAAAATATATTTCTAATCAAAAGCAGCATATTTATTAATTGTATTCAGTGTATAAGTTCCCTCAGTTATCCAAGTGAATCTAGACATCATGCAACACCTCAGGGAAGTAAATGCCAAGAACTGAGTAATGGAGGTTTGATGTCCATGTCAAACACAGGCTTCTTGTTATTATTGTCTTATCAAAATAAAGCATTTGTAAAAAAAAAAAAAGCAATAGAAAAATATATGTTTACATTTGGTATTGAAGAAATGAATACATTAGAAGAAAATATTCTGATTCATGTTAGTAAGTGTATTTTATTCTCTCACAGAATTCTATGACTGCACTTATTGTAGCAGTAAAAGGTGGCTTTACAGATTCAGTGAAGGAAATCCTGAAAAGAAATCCAAATGTGAACTTAACAGATAAAGATGGAAATACAGCTTTGATGATTGCTTCAAAGGAGGGACACACAGAAATTGTGCAAGATCTCCTAGATGCAGGAACCTATGTGAATATTCCTGATCGAGTGAGTATGTGTTTGCGTGGCATAAAAGTGTTGCCTTATTTGTGTGTGCCATGACACTTTGAAAGCTAATTTGGGAATATCTGAAGTAGATAGTGACTCTGTTGTGTGCTAATTTCAGAGTGGAGATACCGTGCTGATTGGGGCTGTCAGAGGTGGTCATGTTGAAATTGTGAGAGCATTGCTTCATAAGTATGCTGATATAGACATTAGAGGTCAGGTAAGTAATTCTCTGTTTAATAATATGCTTCTGAATGTGGCATTTGGAGAACGTAGAAGCATCCTTTGTAGATAGGAGACATATTATCAGATAATATTTATATTCTGGAAAAAATATTCATACCAAATAGTCAAGGTTTGATTCTGGCAAGTATATTTCTTAAACTTTACTGCACATTGTTTCTACATTGGAATGAGGAATAGGTACTTTCATTTCTTTCTACAGTGTACAGGTAGTACTCAATTTACAACCACTCGTTTAGTGACTGAAGCTACAGTGGCACTGAAAAAAATGACTTGATACTGATCCTCACACTAAGACGGTCACAGCACCCCCACTATCACATGATCAAAATGTGCTTGGCAACTGGCTTGTATTTATGATGGCTGTAGTGTCCCAGGGCAATATGATTACCTTTTGTTTTGTTCCCAGCTGGTTTCTGACAAGCAAAGTCAACTGGGTAAGCCAGATTTGCTTAATGATCACATGATCAATGTTCACTTAACAGTTGCAATGATTTACTTAACAACTGTGGTAAAAAAAGGTCATAAAATTGGCCCCAACTGACTTAACTATCTTGCTTAGCAACAGAAATCATGGTCACAATTGTGATCATAACTTGAGGACTACCTGTAATTGTTTTGACACTTAGCTGTTATGAGCTACAGGTAATCCTCGACTTAACAACAGTTCATTTAGTGATTGTTCAAAGTTACAACGGCACTGAAAAAAGTGACAAGACCATTTTTCACACATACAACCAATGCAGCATCCACCATGGTGACCTGATCAAAATTCAGATGCTTGGCAACTGGCTCATGTTTAAGACAGTTGCAGTATCCTGGGGTCATATGATCACCTTTTGTGATCTTCTGACAGAAAAATCAATGGGAAAACCAGATTCACTTAATAACTATGTTCCTAACAACTGCTATGATTCAGTTGACAACTATGGCAAGAAAGGTTGTAAAATGGGGAAAAATTAACTTAACAAATGTTGCTTAGCAACAACAATTTTGGGTTAAATTGTGGACATAAGTCAAGGACAACCCTGTACTTACATCAGGTATGTGAACAATGTGTTTTAGCTGGATGCAGAAAATAATAGCATGCAATTTATTTTAATCAAGTTTAGGTTCAGAACCCTGAATAGGAGACACTCTTATAAACTTATTTCTTAAATATAACAATAAGTATATGCATAGTAATAACAATATTATCATTTTAGGCAGACTACTTACATATACATTTCCATCCTGAATAAAAACCCACTGAGTTATTCATATTTAAATAATGCACATATAAGGTATATCTGGCTTATTAAATTAATCCAACTGGCTTTTAAAATGTTGATCGTGTGTTATTCATTTATAGGATAATAAAACAGCTTTATATTGGGCTGTTGAAAAGGGAAATGCTACCATGGTAAGAGATATTTTGCAGTGTAATCCAGACACTGAAATATGTACAAAGGTAAGTATATAATTAATAGTTTCTAAGCCTGAGTAAGCTTTATAATAGGTGGTTTTGGTTTATATTGTTATTGTTTTTTATTTTTTAAAACTATAGTTTTTGAACTTTACTAATAAACTTGATTTAATAATAAACTTGATTTTTTAATAATCTGTTTACACAGCAATAACCTCGTTTTCTTAGAAGTGTGATATGTATTTATGAAATTTATATTTACCAATAACTTTATTATATATCTCCCAATTGCTGCTTATTACTTTTTGGTATAGTACTAGACAGTAAAATAAAATGCATTTTTTTCCTTATGAATGCTTTGCATTTAGACTTAATTACCAAAACCAAATCTGTTTAGTGTGGCTCCCACTTTGAGAGTTGTTAGTCAAGTCTACTAACAACATATGGGTTATATGTTGTTTTGGGAGTTGATATGATTTCTTCTTTATCTTCTGTAATTTTTTTATTCTTAATTATATGCTGCCCAGTGTCAGCCTATACTTAAATAATTGGGAAGGATATAGCAATGATAGTATTTGGATTTAATACAGCCAGTGATCAAATAATATCAGTTAGATTTGAATATGGCACTCAGTTATAACAGCAAAGATATGACCAGAGCTTGACTATGGAATAAATGACAAACTTCTCACATGCAAGTTCCAAGTCAAGTTAAAGTAAAAGAAAACCAAACAGTTTCCACAATATGATCTTGAGCACATACTTAGCATTTTTATGGAGAACATAAGAAATTATTTTGAAATCCAGAAATCACAATCTCTTTGATGGAATCTGTGGAATAAAATCAAATAATTTATTGAGAATTATAGAGAGCAAGACTGTCTGAACAATTTAAAAGCATCTTCTCTCTCCCTTCTTGACCCTCCCCATTGTGAGGATGACCCAACTGCCAATCAAACAGAAGTGTTAGGCAGACAAGAAGGAGGGAAGAGAAGATGGCTACCTGAGAGCTCTGCAACCACAGGCCTCATGAAGGCTGAATACATAGAGCCCAAAATAAAGGAATGAACTAAAAGTTTGTTAGACTTGAGGAGAAGAGGCAAAAGGAAAAGAGGCAGCAGCTGAGAAAACAGGACAGAGATGTTTATTTACTTCCCTCAGACTGGCAAGAGATTCTTGGAGCCATTTTGCTCAGATGGAGCAAAGACTTGAAAGAGAAGAATCAAGAAATGAAGCAAAGAACAAGGAAAAAAAATGAAGAAAAAGAAAAGACTTTGGCAGGACAAAAATAGAAAACAGAAAATAAAAAAGATAAAAGATAAACTGTAGAAAAAGATGGCTAGCTTTATAGAGCATGACCATAGAGATATACAGAGATTAAGAAAACAGAAATATAGAAGTTAGTAATCAAAAACTATATTGGAGATACAGAACAGAAAGATATGAAAATATAGTGAAGTTGAATTTTAAAGAAAACAGTGTAGGCAGAGCTTATATATAATGAAAATAGAAAATAGTTCTATTATTGAGAACAGGATTGTACAGACAATGATTTTTCTTGCAATACTTTATGGAAGCAAAAGTTGGGATTTTAAGGAGTAGGGTTTAAAGAGTTTTGATATTTTAAAACTTTGGTATTGGAAAAAATTACAGAAAACAAATGGATCATAGAACAGATCTAGGAATGTCATTCAAGGTGCAAATGACCAGGTTCAATTATACATAGTTTGTATATACTATGTGAAGACTAACTCTCTGGAGAAGTTCATAATTCTGGGAAAGGTAGAAAAAAGAGAATGATTAGCAGGTAAATAGATGGACTCAATTATAGTGGCATTGGCCATACTGTTGGAAGATTTGAAGGGCTGGTTTGGGGACATATCATTCTGGAGAAATTCTAAGTGTTCACTAAGAGTTGACACCAACTTGATAGCATATAATCAAATTACTAATTAATTTTAGCTGGTTTGTATATTTTCATTGATTAAAACATAGTTCAACAGCTATTGATATAATTAAAAGCTAGTAAAATAATGTGGCTAAAATTATAATGCATCTCAAACCATTCTGTTGGAAAAGGTTTTTGTCATGAAATATAATTCGGCTTTTAAAAATATGTTAAATGTCCTTTATATGTTCTTCAAGTGTCTGCTATATCTTTTTCTTTTTACTATTAGGACGGTGAAACACCTCTTATAAAGGCAACCAAAATGAGAAATATTGAAATAGTTGAACTTCTGCTGGACAAAGGAGCAAAAGTTTCTGCTGTAGATAAGGTAAAGTCTAATTATTGAGCAATGTGAAAAGCACAGTTAAAAGTAAAAAAGTGGCGGAGGACTGACCCTCAATACTTTTGATAAAAGCGATCTGCTTAAAAAAATGACTTTCTAGACTTTTCTCATTTAGTAAGAATATAATAATGTGAGAAAACAAATGATTTAAAGAATATAAGTTAAATAACTTGTAAGAAATAAAGGAATGGGGGAAACATAACTTGAGCTTTTGACTATATGAGCTATGCATGTAAAACTATAGAAAGAAATCCAGATTCAAGAGAAAATTATGATTGGCACATGCATGGATACTTGTCAGGAACACTTTAAACAAAATGTAGAGTATAATAGCTGTAGAGAAGAGGCAGTTGCTGTAAGATACTCTTGACAAGTGTACATCATGTTGACTGTGCTCCAAATTGCATTTTGTCCTTTATATTTCTGTATAGTTCTCATATGGTTCTGCATCTATTAACTTACAACAACTCTTACAGAAAGGAGACACTCCACTTCATATTGCTATTCGTGGCAGGAGCCGTAGGCTTGCAGAATTGCTGTTACGAAATCCTAAAGATGGCAGACTACTTTATAGGCCTAATAAAGGTGGTGAAACCCCTTACAACATTGATTGCAGCCATCAGAAAAGTATTTTAACTCAAATCTTTGGTGCTAGTAAGTATTTAGGATTTTTAAAAATATAAATATTTTTGATACTTTGGAAAATATGTTTCTGGAGTGCCATAAAATATTTAATGATTAAATATGCAAAAATGTCAGCCCAGCTGTAGCTATTTTTTAATGTAATAATAAATGCTGCTTTAGAAATAAGTTAGAATAGTCTAGCCTCTTCCTGCACTTGTGCATATCTTTCTTCCTATATGCGTGGGACAATTTTAAATAGGTTTTAATCTGCTTTCTGCTTTCAATCCATAGTTTGTAGATCCAAACAGTACTTTGTAAATCCAAAAGTCTATAAACTTTTCCAGGCTTCTTGGATGGAGGAAGCTAAAATTGTTCCTATCAAACTAAACCAATTTGAAATCAAAGAAATATTAATTTAGCTTTGTTTAGACATGCTAACTTTTTAAAGTTTGGTTAGTTTGTGTTTGAGTCCTCTTAGATAATCTGTAATGTCATTTGTTATTTATATATCACAATTTTATATGATTACCCATCTCACACAAGGCAACTCCAGGTGTATAACATTATGAATTTTCCTCCATGCTTTAAATAGCAAGAAAGTTTTCTGTATTCTGGTACTCCAGCTTTGGAAGGTCTTTCTCTTGGAAACTAGATTAGTTCCAATATTTTCTGCTTTTTAGCACCACGTAAAAATCTGGCTACCAAGAGAGGATTCATTAGCAGTAGATTGAATATAGACAGAGGTGGATTGCCGGATGACCTCTAAATATTTTGGGATATCTCTCAAATTTTTTTGCTATTAGCGATGCTAGCTGGGGGATTGATGAGGGTTTTCACACAATCAGTTTGCCATTTCCAGTGAAGAGTAACTGGGGATAAAATCAAGAAGTATTATCTTTTAGATTGATCTGTTTTCTTATTCTTGGTATGGGAACGGAAAATAAACATGCAACTATTGCATTTGACTTTATAGAATAGTTACTTAAGCTGGCTGGCTGGCTATGATCTGGTATTAGTGATTAAAGAACACGGCAAAAAAGCAGATGGTTTTACAAGTTTATTTGTGTTGCAGGGCACTTGTCTCCTACTGAATCAGATGGGGATATGCTGGGTTATGATCTCTACAGCAGTGCATTAGCTGACATTCTTAGTGAACCAACAATGCAGCCACCGATTTGTGTTGGGCTGTATGCCCAGTGGGGAAGTGGCAAATCTTTCTTGCTCAAGAAACTTGAAGGTAAATATTTGATTTGAATACTTATGAATGCTAGACAAGTTGGTTATTATTATTATTATTACTATTATATTGCTTTGCTAGCCATCTCACTGTTTGAGGTAAGTTGGTTTTTATTTATTTTAAAATGTATTTATTTAAAGAATGTATACAGCCATCCATTTCAGATGTTGCAGGTGTGGGTGGCAAACAGTGAATTCAAAAACAAAAAAAACAACTTTCAAATAATTATTTCAAAGAAACTATTTCAATGGTAATCCAAAACATTAATAAGCAACTAGGAAATTACAATAATATCTGTTTAGATTTTGTCCTGTTCATTTGATCCAAAGTAAACAAGAATATGAAAATTGGAGAGCAATCATTATATCTAACATAAATTTAGAACTGCTATGGGAAAAAAACCCCTCTTTTTCCTCTAACTGTTCATAATGTTAGATAAATCTATCTTTTGTATTAAGAGAAAATAAAAAAAACCTTGCTTTTTATGTGTGCACTTATTCACATGCTTTAAATTTTCCTCAGAGAAATTATTACAATGATTTTTCCTTTTTTGTGTTTTTAGTAGATGGGTTAAATAGAATTATGTGTGGTTATAGTATACATTTTTATAGTAGAATGTTACTGGCAATTGTATTTTTCCTTTTCTTTTAATCTGTTTTTTAAAACAGCCGTATATTGCACATTTTTATTACTTTGTTCATTTCCAGTTCAAGTGAAATGGTACATGTGTGATTGGGATTCTTTGCTCCGCTGTGCCTTTGTTCTGATTTTTTGTATAAAATGGACTGTTTGTAGATCTAGAGGGATTATTTTAGATACTTTCCTTTTGTTTAAATTATTGTGATTAGTAAATTTTGTCACTTTGTTGTCTGTGGTAATTTCTAGATAACTGGTGAACAAATATGAAAACATGAATACAAATACAAACATTTCTGAGGTTCCACTGTGAAAACCAACCATTTATTTATATCTCTTTTTCTTGTACTTTAATTTTTCTCATCTATAAATCTCTTTGGCTGAGTGAAAGTATTAAATAGTACCGCTTGCCTCCTGAAGTCTGGATATTCAATCATTGGAGGTTTTCAAGACATGATTGGACAGCCATTTGTCTGGGATGGTATGAGGAATCCATGTATAGAGTGGCAGGTTGGTCTAGACCAAAGTCCCTTCCAACTCTATAGTTCTATGGAAAATTCACTTCAGTTTCCAAAAGACTTCAACAATATCAAATGAATCGCCGTTATTTTTCAGGAAAATGGTATCTATCTTGGAAATTTTATGTTGACTAAAAATTATTTCTCTCTTTTTAGATGAAATGAAAACATTTGCAGGACAGCAGATTGAACCTTTGTTCCAATTTTCCTGGCTTATTGTGTTACTTTCACTTTCATTGTGTGGTGGTCTTGGCTTATTGCTTGCATTTACCGTAGATGAAAAACTTGGAATAGCAGTGGCACTGAGTTTATTGGCACTGCTATATGTATTTTTCAGTAAGTTTTCTTTTAAGTGAAATTAATTTTTAATTTATTGCATGTTTAAAATTAAACTGATACTTTAATTAATGCATAAATGAAGCAAAAGTCAAATCACATTATTGAAAACTATAATATTGTCGCTAGTTGGAAGATCTGTAATCTTGTGGAAATGCTTTTTAGAAAAGAGTATAGAAATTATATCTGTATCAGCTCTCCTCCCCCCATCAAAACAGTCTGTAAAATACATCACATGATAGAAAAAAACAGCGAGAAATTCTACTCATATATGTTAGATTTAAAGAATGAGTGATAGATTAAGATATGGTAACTTAGTGAATTTACAATAATTAGGCTTTAAATATTTCCTAAATTGGAATCGGGACCACTGTGATTCTTTTGTCTCTATCTGTCATGATAACCATACACAATAGAAATACAGCTGTAGATAAGGTGGAGAAAATGCTTTCACTGTACCTAAAGCATGAAACAAGGAATAAAATATAGCCATTAAATGGCCATTAAATGTTTGGTTGTAAATTAAGGACCGTCTGTAAATGCAAAAGGATATATTGGGTAGACTTAGGAGGAGAGCCATGTTAGTTTGTGGTAGCAAATAAATAAATAAATAAAAGAATTTGATAGTACCTTTTCCAACTAACATTGTATTAAAAAGCATAAACTTTTGTGAATTGGAATTCACTTCATCAGATGCATACAGTGACTAGACTAATCTAGTATTTAAATAGGGATAAAACAGGAAGGGAGGCGGGGAAGGCATGTGGACATGCAAGTTACATGTAAGATACTGTAGATTGCAAGTGTCTTATTAATTAACTATAATATGTTAAAGCACACTGTTTGTTGATTTGTATGTATCATAAGAAAATATTTAATAAACCAAATTCCTTCTGTTTTATCCCCTAAAATTGCTGTGGGACTGAATTAAAATATATTATTTTCTTGTATAGCAGTGATGTAGGCTAAAGTGTATTATATAACATCTTGTAATACTTTCTATAAATGATATTAACATTTAAAATATTTAAATCATCTTGTTTTAGCTGTAATATATTTTGGAAGCCGAAGAGAAGGAGAAAATTGGAATTGGGCATGGGTGCTTAGTACAAGATTGGCAAGACATATTGGCTACATGGAATTACTTCTTAAACTCATGTTTGTGAACCCACCTGAGCTGCCAGAGCAAACTACTAAAGCCTTGCCTGTCAGGTTAGAACCATTTATAATACTGTTTTGTTACAGATAATGGCTTTTAAAAGGGCTTTTAAAAGGTTTAATGTTGTAAGACCATTATTGCCCAAATTTGCTAGAAATACCGAGCTGCAATCTTTTAAAAAATGTTACCTGATACTCTTTTAAAATGGATTATATTGTATTAGCTATGGACTCTGATGCTTTACTTGAAAATTCATAAATGGCTGCATTATGTATAAAACTTGTCATTTTCCATGTTGGGTCTATTCATCCTGAAGTAACTTTTAATAAGTAACATTATTTAATAGTCCATCAACATTGGATTGATTTCTTCAGAGGCGTTGTTTTATAATAGTACAGGTCATTTCAATAGTTTGATACTATGTTGTTCCCCTATTGTGTCCCTCAAGATTCTATTTTATTCCTATACATTTAATGTATACGTACACTGAGGCAGCTTGCCTGGAGCTCAGTGCCAGTGATAGGATCTTTTTCACTCTTTCTCCTTAAATGTAAGAAAGTGGATTGAGTTCTACATTTATTTCATTTATGTATTAAGGATTGTATCCCTCTTGAGTCTGAAGAGACTAATGACTTATCTTATTCTCTACAGTAAAAAGAGTAAAAAAAATAAGCAATCCATAATAAAAATCCTAAATATCTGCAGAATACCACATGTCACACACAAGAAAAACTCATAGCAGAAAGCCTCATCTTTCATTATGGGATTGATCTATCTATCTATCTATCTATCTATCTATCTATCTATCTATCTATCTATCTATCTTTTATACTGCCCTTCTCCTAGTGGACTCAGGGTGGTGAACAGCCAGGTAAAAAACATAATACAAAAGTTAAAATCATTTTAAAATAATTTAAATAAAATTTGCCCCAAAATTTAAAACATGTCAATTAAAATCAATCAATATCAAACACTAAAACCAATTAAAGGATCAGGCCAGCCCGGCCAACTGAAAAAAGTAGGTTTTTAGGGCCTGACGAAAAGTCCGGAGGTGTTCTGTCCCCGTCCTCCACCCACACACACAAACCCACACAGACAGACGAGGGTTAAAGGAGTAGCACACACACGGAAGGTTCGTTATCATGGCTTAGCAGCCCTTTGTAAACCGGCTGCCAAGGTCTTTACTAAACAAGGGGGGGGGGGGAAATACCTCCACCAGATAACAACACACGTACACCCCAATTAAGGAAAATATAAGTCAAAAGTCCAAATCTTTCCGGCTGGCTGATGCTTAGCTCCAAGGACTAGCCAGGGTAAAACTTTGTCCGTCACAGAATTCCAACTGCTACCCCACTCCTTTAAATAACCTGTGAGGTGTGGCCTGTGACTCAGCTAATCCCTGGCACGCTTCCTCATTTGTTGAGCTCTCTTATCACACCGGCGCTGGCGTGGGTCCAGCCACCTCTGGCCTTCCTCATTATCTTCCGACTGATCGGAGACACCTGGCTCCTGACTCATCTCCTCTCCTTCGGCCGGCAGCTGATGAATTACCAGGGAGGAGGGGCCGGGGGAGGGAGGCCTGGCTGACTCCTCTCCCTCTGGTTCGGAGCCTTCTTCCTCCGATGCGATGGCCTCGGGGGTCGGAGCCACAACAGGAGGTCTGGGATCACTCGGATCTCTGGGGGTAGATCATTCCATAGGGTAGGTGCTGCCACAGAGAAGGCTCTCCCCCGGGGGGTCGTCAGCCGACATTGTCTGGCTGACGGCACACTGAGGAGGCCCTCTCTGTGGGAGCGAACTGGCCGGTGGGAGGCAATTGGTGGCAGAAGGTGGTCCCGTAAATACCCCAGCCCTGAGCCATGGAGTGCTTTAAAGGTCACCAACACCTTGAAGCGCACCCGGAAGTCCACCGGGAGCCAATGCAGCTCGTGCAGGAGAGGCGTCACATGGGAGCGTCCCGTCGCTCCCATAATACCCCACGCGGCCGCATTCTGCACCAGTTGGAGCCTCTGGGTGCACCCCAAGGGGAGCCCCATGTAGAGAGTGTTACAATAATCCAGACGAGAAGTGACGAGTGCTTGAGTGACCGTGCGTAAGGAGTCCCGGTCTAGAAAGGGGCGCAACTGGCGTATCAGGCGAACCTGATAGAAAGCCCCCCTGGCCACGGTCGTCGTATGTTCTTCTAAAGACAGCCGTCCAGGAGGACGCCCAAGTTGCGAGCCCTTTCCGTGGGGGCCAATGATTCGCCCCCAATAGCCAGCAATGGCACCAGCTGGCTATACTGGGATGCCGGCAGCCACAGCCACTCGGTCTTGGAAGGGTTGAGTCTAAGACTTTCTAGAATAGGCACATTTTAATGCTTCCAAAAATCAAGAGTATCTGATACCAATAATGGGCAGGATGGGCAAACAAACTATAATTTAACCTAGATGAGATGGAATCTTTTGATAAGTCAGGAGACATGTCAAAGAATAGGGATTCAACAAGAACTCAGTTTTGCAGTTTTGAGATATACATGAAATTATCTCTAAACCTAGATTTCAGCAGAGGCCAAGAATACATACACTATTTGCTATTGTGCTTCTTTATGGATATTTCCAATGTGGGCACAGTGATGGATATCTTATCTGTATTGTGTTTATATTATGCTCTGTAAGATTGTTTGTAAATCTTATGATAGAAATTGCAGGTGGCCTGAGTGCTAGAACCAAAATGCAGTATTGATTTCTTCTCACTGCATGGAATCTGTGACTCACTGTGAACTGGTGTACTGTTTCCAAGCTCTATTTAAGAGACTTAATTCTCCCATACGGGTAGTCCTTGACTTACAACCAGTCACTTCCTGAAAAAGGTATTTATGAGCTGGATTCAAAATTCCGATGGCTCCCCCCTCTGTGGTTACATGGCCGCATTTTGGGGATTCAGCAGCTGGTCTGCATTTACTGCCATTTGCAGTGTCCCACAGTCATGTGACTATGATTTTCAATGTTTTTGCTGGAAATCAGCATTTACTTTTGATTTCTGGCAGAAAATGGCCCATAGCTAACAATAGATTTGTGACCACATTTGCTTTACTGCCCCTGTGTTTGCTTAATGATTGCCACAAAAAAAGGTAAAATTGGGTGTGATCAAGTGATGACCTGTTTAACAATCATCACATCCTACAAATGTAATTATGGGCTCGATTACAGTCATAAGTCTAGGACTACCTGTATTTTTGAGAGGAGCTCTTTTTTGTATCCAGCATAACTTATGTGAACATGGGAGAAGGCACCGTTTCTGTGCTCTAGAAAAAAAATGGTGGCTGAGCAATCTACTTCTGTGATCTTTCCCCAGTGGATAATTATATTTTTATTCAGGTAATCATTTGATAGTCAGTGTAATTTATTACTAAATTACAGTTAGAACTAGTAGGCAGTTTTATTATTGGTAGAGTTTTAGTTTTTTGTTTCTGAGTTTTATTATCTCAGAACTTAATACATTATTTGAATTTTATTGGTAGGTGCCTTGCACACTCTGCTTCCCAGGATAGAGAAATACAAATGCATTAAGGTTGTTAGCCCACTATAAATTATGCAGAAAACTCTTTGGTATCATAGTGTCAGTCTGGCTTGTAATAAAATTATCATTGTAGTCTACTGGTAATCAACGCAGAAATGTATTCTTAGGAAGACTTTTACCAAGTTATTTAAAAACTATCAATAACTACTGTATTTGCTCTATTTGCTCAACCTCTACAAAGATGGCATTAGGATTAAATATGTAATCAAAAATATTTCTATATTTTCTTTTAAATATCTTGCATAGTTATGAAGAATACTCTCAAAAATTGTATAAAGAACGGGAATTATTGAATGAATAAATGAATTAATTTATCATTTCTTTAATAATAAAATAATACATTAAAATGAAAACCATGAGATTAGCAATGAAAGCGTAGCAATTTAAAAATGTCCCAATAAAAGGAAAAACTCAATTTGTACCAATCAGTAACAATCTACAATTATTCGTTGTTTAAGGTTTCTCTTTACAGATTACAATAGATTGTCCAGTGTAGGTGGAGAAACCTCAATGGCTGAAATGATTGCCACCCTTTCAGATGCCTGTGAGAGAGAATTTGGGTTTTTAGCAACACGTCTTTTTCGAGTATTCAAAACTGAAGAAACTCAAGGTATGTATGAAGCTGTTGAATTGAGCTTTTTTGTTTTACAGTGATAGCAGCACATTCCCCTCCCCCACCCCAAAATACATTTTTCTTTATGATTCAGTCAATGTAAAGTGATGAAGGCATTGGATTAGGATTGGGAAGCCACAGGCTCAAGGCCAAACTTGGTTATGAAAACTTACTTGGTGTTTTTGGTCCATTCAGTACCACCGGATTCACAAGACTGCTGCTAAACTCTTTTGTGAATTGTCTTGAACTCTTGTAAGCAATGCAGAATATAAATCTGCATTTAATGTTTCACATTAAAATGCATAACTAGGACATATAAGTAATGGTTACTCTGTTCAAAATCCTAAATGACTTAGAGCCAAGTGGGAAACAGATTAGCAAAATTTCCATGACTTAAAGGGGATGGGACATTACATCCTTTAAGCAAAAGGAATACAGAATGTTGTTGTGTAGATACTCTCTACACGGATAAGGACTCTAGAAAACTTTAAAGTAAGAATCTGCTTTTCTTGGGCTTTTACAAGGGCAACAGTGTTTCACTTAAAATTATCCTAATTTATTAGGCAATCAGAATTAGGCATTCTCTTCTATCATATCCAACTTACAGAATACAGGAATAAATTTCAACCCCTGTTCTTTCTGTTTTCAGGAAGGGGTTTAAACCTTTCTATTTAGCCATGGTTTTTAATTTGATTAACAATAATAATTGTTTTGTGAGTTTTAAATTTTTTTGTAGTTAGATAACTTGGGTGCCTAGTAAGCAAGAAGGCAGAATATGAATGATGTAAAATGTATGTATTTGAAGTTATGTATATACCAATTGCTGCTTTGTCTCCTAGGTAAAAAGAAATGGAAAAAAACTTGTTGTCTACCATCTTTCGTTATCTTCCTCTTTATTCTGAGCTGCATTGTTGCTGGGATCACTCTTATAGCCTATTTCAAAGTGAATCCTGAAAACATGACAGTGAATGCTATTCTGATTTCATTTTTATGTGTTGTGGGTTTGAGCTTTATCTTGAACTGTCGCACGTGGTGGCAAGTGATGGACTCCATCTTAAATTCACAGAGAAAACGGCTTCACAGTGCTGCTTCAAAACTACACAAACTGAAGAGTGAGGGGTTTATGAAAGTACGTATTATATAATATAGCAGTTTTGAATTATGTCAGTTTTGTTTAAGGACCTGTAGAACACATAATTTAGGTATGAAATGTTCCAGAGAATGGCAGAACATTGGTTTCCCTCTAGATCATGCTGTTATGAGGACAGTAAAGTATTTTTCCAGAAGTAAATTCCCCAAACTGGAAGTGGTTTAAAGCATTCTGCATAAATTTTTCTAAAGGAAAAATATTTCCATTTCAGAGGCAGACTACTCTCAGTATGCTTTGAACCACTTCTGGTTTGGAGGATTCAGTTCTGGAAACTCTCACAAGCTTTCCTGGAATGGAAGGGGAATGGAATGTTCTAAGGCTCTCTGGAATGTTCCTGAATCAGTTTCTGAGTTTAACTTGTAATTGATCATGAAGATAAAAGTATTTTATCAATAAGATCAGGGATCCCCAATCCCAGGCCACAGATCAGTACTGGTCCATGTTACTGGCCTGTTAGGAACCAGGCTGCACAGCTGGTGGTGAGCAGCAGGTGAGTGAGTGAAATTGAAACCAACCCCGGTCCTTGGAAAAATTGTTTTCGATGAAATTAGCCCCTGTTGCCAAAAAAGTTGGGGAACGCTGAAGTAGAAAACTAAACATTATGAGTAAAATGACTCAAAAGATTTTGCTACTTTAAACACTGGGGAAAGAGCTATATCTATGGCATTTAAATTAGAAGTTTGCCTCTTAACATGTTTGTAGGATTGACGTTAAGATTACTGTATTTTTATTTTTGTAGGTTCTTAAATGTGAAGTGGAGCTGATGGCAAAAATGGCAAAAACTATAGATAGCTTTACTCAGAATCAAACCAGGCTTGTAGTAATTATTGATGGATTGGATGCCTGTGAACAGGATAAAGTTTTACAGATGCTTGATACGGTAAGTATTTAATTGATTCGCCTTTCAAATATGACTATGAGGCAAGACATTGGAAATGTTCTAATAATTTGCTTTAATTCATACAGCTAATTAAATTCTTAAATCAGTGAAACAGATCGTAGCTACTTGTTTCACTGCTTTCACTGAGATTTGCAGCTCAATTTTGTGCATGTTTTTGTTGGAAATCTCTCAATAGATTCAGTAGACTTATTCCTAAGTAGAAATTTATAAAATTGATTATAAACACAAACACATGCTTATTTTAAAGTGATAGTCAATTAATGTAGTGATCATGGATTAGTGGAGACATTCCTGTTTCTCACTCCATGCCACAGTGCTTTGAGCCATTTCTTAAGCCATCTCAGGAACAATATGGAGACTGCATTTAATTCAAGAAAAGCTTCATTGTCCAGGCAGTCCCTTGGATATAATGAAAACTAGATTTCATGTATATTGAATGCCTGCCAGACATTTTATGGCTTAAGAAATATTTAAATGTTTACAGTGCTAGGCAAAATGCATGAGTTGTGATATGTACTACTTGTAATATATGTAATCAGAAGAAAACAGCAATGGGACATCTCCCACCCCAAAGTACTACATAATAATTGTGCCCTGAACTAATTATCCTCCCTCCCTCAGTTTAATTAATTTTCTTTCCTTTTCACAGGTTCGAGTCCTTTTTTCTAAAGGTCCATTTATTGCCATTTTTGCTAGTGATCCCCATATCATTATCAAGGCAATTAATCAGAATCTGAATAGTGTACTAAGAGACTCAAATATAAACGGACATGATTACATGAGGAATATAGTTCATTTACCTGTATTTCTTAATAGTCGTGGACTCAGTAGTGCTAAAAAGATGATGGTAGCTGCAACCACAAATGGAGATGTTCCATATACAGATAGTTCAGGTATGGTAGCAAAATTATAAATGAGAAATAAGATTATTAGCATTAGCTGGAGAAGAAGGGAGGGAGGGAGGGAGGGAGGGGGGGAGAGAGGGAGAGAGAGAGAGAGAGAGAGAGAGAGAGAATGCATATAGAGTAGATTTATTTTCACAGTTTTTAATTTTTCTGTATTTTTATATTGCTTTGAGCATTTTATGAATAAAACGGCAGAATTTAAAAAGGTGATAATAATCTATAATATATTAGAATTGCATTTTAATCAGAAAATATTTTTAGGATTTCATGAAGACATTGATCGAAGAATTTCACAGAATAGCCTGGGAGATGTGACTAAGCTTGGAAGTAAAACAGCTCTCAATAGAAGGGTAAGAAATTGGCAGTCATGGAAGAAAAATCATTGAATATGTTCTACCAAACAGTTTTCCAGTAGGTTTAAGTGGGATTTGTTGGATCTAATTTAGATGTGATGAAAACTCTTCAAGTGGAGTGTTTCTACAGATTTGGCATGTAAGTGAGGAAATGGTATCTCTTACAACTTTATTGACAACTTTTATTTCCTGCTGGGTAGAAAAAGAAAAAAGAAAGCCTTCCTGTATTGATGCAAATTACTACTTGAAATTGATCCTTGGGATCTAAATCTGACTTGATGCAGTATTATTTAATACATTTCTGTGCTGCATCATAGGTGAACTTCTGATAAGGCAAATTACAATCAAACATTTGGGATAAAGTAGAGTTTAATTACCGTGATTCCCCCAAAATAAGACCCTGTCTTATATTTTTTTGAACCCTGAAATAAGCGCTTGGCTTTACTGCCATGCGCTCAAAATCCCGATTGGGCTTATTATCAGGGGATGTCTTAGTTTGGAGGAAACAGGGTATATAGAGCTCCAGTAATAAATTTAATAACATTTGAGAAGTAATGAAAAAGTTTAAAGGGATTCTGAGATTTGAAAAAAAATTCCATGTTCCTGGCACACTGTATATGAAAATAGTATAAGTACACCACTTTTTTTTTAAAATTAGGATACCTACAGAAGAAGGCAAATGCAGCGTACCATTACACGTCAGATGTCTTTTGATCTGACCAAGCTATTGGTTACAGAAGACTGGTTCAGTGATATTAGCCCACAGACAATGAGGCGATTGCTTAATATTGTTTCTGTGACAGGTATGTTTCTTATCAGTGCCAAACATTTATAATTTTGGTCTTCATGCTGAAAGCAGTTTGCCAGTGTAGTATTGGGGAATAAGCATATAATTTGTTTCTAATCTTTTGCACTCTGTAATGAAATTAAGAAATATTAAAAATTACATGAATTTGGAGCTATTCACGTGACAATTTAAAATTAGAAATTTGCAAACAATACTTCTGTCTTAAAAACTTTCCATGGTATGGTAGCATTGTGGTGGTAGAATATACTTTTGTTTAAGGAGTACACCTCTGTAAAGAGTAATTTGGTGTAATTGTTCCTTAGTTAAGAATAAGGAATCAATTCAATTCTTACCAATTGAAGTCAGCCGGAAACAACACAGAATTGTTATGGATTAATTATTTGTTGGACAAACAGCCTTTTAAATTATTATGAAAATTATCTAGATAATAAATACTCCTTTCTGTGAATGAAAGTTTATTTATGGAATAAATAAAAGCTCAGCCCATTTAAAGAGAGAGGGAGATAGTTATCACTTTCTTCTGGACTGCTTGCACATCTGTCCTTTCAGAAGGATATCAAGCTGCAGTAGGGGCTATGTATATGCTCAGAAGGAATAGCTTCTTCCTTTTCTGATGAAACTATTCCATTAATGGAAGCATGGATCTGAATGAAAAAGTATCAGGTACAAAATGCAACATTTGGAGATAGCATTAAACTTTAGAAACAATATGCAAAATATTTATTCCCACATTTTTAAAATGTTTGGATTGTTAAACAAATCCATTAGATTTATAGTTCAAGGATATAATTTGGATGACAAATCTCTGTTATGAAATTTCAATAATTAGATTGTTAATGATTATGAGCAATGTAAAATAAAATTCCTTATTGATACACAGTCAATCATATATTTGTGCTAAAATACTTTGATTTTGGTATGTTAGAATACACAGTTAATTCAGAAGAGCATATAATGACTTAGAAGCTGAGATGTGATTCTTAGGAGATTTTGTACTAAGTTGACATTTTATAGGAATGTGAACTGTATTGCTGAGTACATATCTTTTTCAACTCTATAGGACGTTTATTGAGAGCTAATCAGATCACTTTCAACTGGGATAGGCTGGCAAGCTGGATCAACTTGACAGAGCAATGGCCATACAGAACATCTTGGCTTATATTGTATTTGGAAGAAACAGAAGGTGTTCCAGATCAACTAACTTTAAAAACAATCTATGAGAGGTAAGTGTTGTTTTAACTGTAAAATCTGTTAGGAATAATTAGGAAGCCAACATTTAACAACAACAAGTGTCTCTACTGGCTAATCCAAATATGGAGATCCACTTTGGTGTAATGGTTAAGGTGCTGGCCTAGAAACCAGGAGTTCTAGCCCTTCTTTAGGCTCTGAAGCTGGCTGGTTGAGTTTCGGCCAGTCACTCTCTCTCAGCCCAACTCACCTTGTTGTGGGGAAAATAGAAGGAGGAAATAGTATTAACAATGTTTCCTACCTTAAATTACTTATAATGTAATAAATGAGGGATTAAAATAAAATAGAAATGAAGTGAAGCTAAGATTTAATCCAAATGTATATTTTGTCAAGATGAAACAGCAACGTTTTGTTTTTTTAAATGGTCTTGGAAAGGGGTGTTCCTCTTCGACAGTGGGCCAGAAATCATGCATCCTGGAAAAAGTATTACATAGTTGTTTCATGTCAAAATGTGTGCCTTAGCCTAGTAAGCTAAGCAAAGTCTTAGAATTTGCTTAAGAAATGTCCAACAATTCAGATCCAGAATTATTTTAATTTCTTTTAAAATGTGTTATGTGTTGTTATTCAGTCGCTAAGTCATATATGATTCTTCCTGACCTCATGGACCATAGCATGCCAAGCCCCCTGTCTTCCACTGTCTCCCAGAGTTTGCCCTGATTCATGTTCATTGTGCTGATGACTATTTAACAATCTCATTCTCTGCCCTCCTCTTCTCCTTTTGCCCTCAATCTTTCCCAACATCAGCGTCTTGTCCAGTGAGTTCTCTCTTCTCATGTAGTGACCATAGAATTTGAGCTTCTGCTTCAGCATCTGTCCTTCCACAGAAAACAGTCAGGGTTTTGCTTTAGGATTGACTGATTTTGTTATATGTTAAGAATATAAAAAGTAGTCATGCTGGTTGAAACTAAGGTTTATTTAGTCCATTTTATCCGAAGAACTTCACACTGGTACAAGAGAACCTTCCAAGCTCTATTACCTAGGAAGTGGTATTAAAATCATATTGCTATTGAGATTAATGTATAAAATCATGCTGATAGTCACCAATACCAGGACCCCATAAAATGTTGCCCAGATTGGCAACTCTTATTGAGTTTTTCAATTATTGCTTTTTGCTTTGTTGTCATTAGTCAATTTCATCGATTGATTAGATTCTGGTGGTGTAGGAAAGAAAGAATATCGTTTCTTCACTTCATATTGTGTATATATAATTTTATACACTTTGATTATGTCTTCACTTAGCTTTAAGGCTCACATTAACTTTTTTTCCCCTGCCAGATAAATTGTTTTAAGTCTCTGTGTCCCTTTCTGCAGTTTTTCTAGCTTTTTGAAGGACACAGAGATTGGGAAATGAATACTGTGATGCTTACGGAAAATATGAAATTGTTAATCCATAGTATTAATGAAAGAAACTGTCATATTTCCAAATTAAATGTTTAACATAATTTAGTATGACTCTAAACTGGCAAAGCTTGAAAAATATCTGTTAAAGTTTATACACATAGACAGATAGGTTGTTATATCTATTCCAACTTTATAAAAATTGATCAGGTAATTTCTTCTTGATTTATGTACTCAAAATTAATTTTTAGTTGGCTCAAACAAGTTATAGGTCATTAAGATGAGTTTTCCAACTGGCATTTCTTAATTATTTTGGTGGCTAACAGTTCTTTTTCTGTCAAAGGAGATATCTTTGGATGGAGCTTGTTTCTTTTCTCTAGCAAAGGTAAAAAAAAAGAAGTGTTGACAAGTTAAGAAAATAATAATGTTGTAGATGTGGCAGTTACAGAGCTATTACAACAGGGTTTCCAAAATGCAACTAACAGTATTTGTTCTTTTGTGGTATGAATCCACCGCATTGCTTTCATTATTGGGAAATTGTCATTCTTGAATAGGGTTTTTTGTAATACATCTGTACAGTACAGTCCTAATCATATCTGTTCAGAAGATTCCACTGAGTTGAAAGAAACTTACTTTAAAATAAATATGAATAATGAGTATCCCATGTATCTTTTAAATACTGTAACTAATTTCCTTCTTCCAGTAGATGGCACTGCTATAATTGGTTATTTTTATTAAGAAGACTTTGATGTAATAGTGTTACAAGTTTGATAGAAAATGTATGGTTAATCTCAGATCTCAAATTTAAAAAAAATTAATTTTGTTGTTTTTTTAATAATTTAATAATTTATTAATCCATTTCAAACAAAAATACATAAAATAAAAATGAACAGTCACTGAAGAGGAAGAAAAAATGCATAATACATAAACATAAAAAATAGAGTCTGGAACTGCATATCTATCCCAAGTTCACCTGATCTGTAAGTCTTTAAAATAGAAAAGTAAACTTTCAATATTCCCCAAGCCTGTGCATTCCCCCCCCCCAAAGAGAACAATAATGTGACATTTTCTGATTAACAGAAAAGATATAATTTTCTCAAAATTGCTAAATCGCTTCTCTGAAATACAATCCTTTATATATGGAATTGTAATATTTTCCCTCTCCAGCAGTTAATGTATAATTTGGTTCAATATGTGTACCTTTAAAAACAATTTACTCAGCAATTCTGTGAACATATTGTATACTATTTTTCCAAAAGAGGTAAAAAGAACATACCATAACATATGTGTTAGGGTGCCTTTACATTTTTTGCAACACCATCACAAATAATGATCAGTCCATTCTTTACAAAGCATCTAGAAGGTGTCAAGTAGATATGAAAAATAATATTTTGATAAAGATTAATTTCAACTTTAAATCACAGATCATAAACTTAGTATTCTTCAAAACTTGACTCCATTGGCTTGAAAAGACGAGTTTCCAATTCTTAATTATAAGCTTCTTGTATATTTGTTACAGATATTTTAAGCTGTTCCTCTACTATTTCTCTTCTTGACAGAAGAAAAAAATCGTTTGAATTGTATTCATAATATATCAGATATTTTAGAAGCTGTTAAAAGTATCAGGTCCATATTGAGCCATCAAAACATGGGTATATGTCCATTGTTGAATTGATGGTAAAGAACATTCTATCTGCAGAGGCTCAAAAAAATTTAATCATTAAATAAAAACTGATTTATTAATAAGATTCTGAATGAAAATTAAACCTATCACGTAATACAGCCCAAATATGTGTTACCTCGAGCAAAGTTGGGAACACATTATTTAGTGCAAGTAAACTTTGTACTTAAAATTTTTTAACATTTAAATGACTAAGGGCAATAATGGCAATTTCCCTTCCTCCCCCTATAACAATTATTACAATAAAATGTTGATTCTAAAATATAAGCTAGCAATATTTCTGAAAATCTGGAAGATCAAAATTCTTATTTGTCATAGACAAATAAATGTTAGAAAGAGAGATTCCAGGTATGATACCTCCCCAAATAAATTTTCTCAAAAGGGTGTTGTAGATGCGTCAAACATACAGGCCCTGGGCCAGATCCGGCTTGCGATAGGCCCAGAATTGTCCCACGAAGCTGTCCCAGAGATGGCGAGGGACCGGCCCATGCCGTCTTCGCCCCGGCCCACCCCAGCCACACCCACCCTGCCAGCCACAATGACCAGGCCACACCCACCCCAGCCCCCCAAGGGCAAACAAAATCCTGATACTGCCTGCAATGGGATCGAATTTGACATCCCTGTTGTAGAGGGTTACCTTATGGTTTATAATTTATGAATAATTAAAAATATTGATGCTGACAGACATGTCTTATGCAGATGCAATGTCACAACTCAAGGAAACCATAAACTGAAAATCTTAAGCCAAAGGTGAACCAAGTTCATTTACAATTTGTGGAACGTTCTGAACTGTTTTCTTTTTCTGTGTTAGATTCAAACAGCAGGCTGTCTGTGGCACTCCATCTAGCTGAGTGCTTACTGATGTCCAATGGTTACATTAGAAGATTTGTCAGTTTTGAGATAACTTTTGAGGCATGTGATTTAGTTAACAGATGGCTAATGCGTTAATTTTATGTTGCTGGATTACTATAGCTTTTGTTACCCATCATATTTCATGAACAGCTAGGAATATATGAGACACTATTTCATTTACCAAACATTTAAATGTCATCTACATTTATCTGCATGACATTTAAGGTTTTGAGATTCTGAGCATTGGAAGCAGTTGGTGTTTTCATGTTTTCATTTCACAGATTTTTATTTTATTTATTTATGTTCTGCCTTTTATCCAAGAAACTGTGGTAGAATATATTCACATGTTAGTGGTTAGGCTGAGAGATAAAAGTTTGGCTTAGTATCACCCAATAATCTTCATGGCTGACTAAGAATTTGATTGTAGCTCCACAGATCTATTCTAATGTTGTAACAATAGCTCCATATTTGGAAAAGAAAAAAGTATAAACATATTTTGGGATGTAGAGCTTCGGGAAAGTATCAGGTTACTGGCTAACTAAAAGTTTGGTATTTGTATTATTTCTATTTGTAACAATCTGAATTTGGTACTGGAACTGTTATGTTTCTCTTTATCAGTATAAGTGAAATAGTAGAAGTCCAACTTAATGAATTTAGGGCTAAGCCAAAATTGAGGAAGGAGTTGTTTATGAGCCTACCTTTTGACCCTTATGAAATGAATATTTCTATGTGATTGATTTTTTTTGTAAGAAGCTTGAAGCTGTGAAAATGTTCTGCCCAGCTCTAGTGATATAGTGGCACTTGTGTTAAATATGAAGCACAAAGTTGTCCTTGGCTTCTTAGTAATATCACATAATTAAACCTTAGGGGACATCACTATTCTTGATGTTGAAACAAACACCCACTCGAAGTAAACCAGATTGAACAATTAGATTTCTGAGAAGTTGTTGATTTCTTGAAAACACTGCTTTCACAATAACAATATATTCATTAAGAAGTTCGGTGCAACCTTATGATGTTTGCCATGTAATTTACCAAGAAAATGCAATGTCTTTACAGGCACATTTCCATTACAAAACGATTATATTAAAATGTTTTGATTTGTGATTAGCTCCTTTGTTTTTTAACTGACTTCTGAAAGCTTGATCCTGAAAGACAGGATACATATGTAGGAGTGTATGTGTGTGTGTGTCTGTTCATGTGTACCCAAAAAAGGTACTTGCTATTTTTATATATGTTCCTTATGCTCTGTTAGCTATTGCATAAGGTTTTAAATTGTAATATTTCTAATTCAGATCAATCCTGTTGGTTTATTATAATTTGAAAAGGGATTGCACTAATGAGGGATAGATTAAATATATAATTTTCATTAAATATGAATCAGTACAAAGCCAGAAGAATTTTTACCACCAGATTTAAAGTTCATTTTTCCATAAAAGCCTCATTTATTCTTACAGTAATTTGAGGATACATATATGTGCCTTATTCATCTGTAAAAAAGAGCGTTGGTTCTTGGTGTTTAGTGAAGTTGCTTTTGTTAAATAATTTTCTAAATTGTTCAACTTTTAACAAATGACACTGGATACTAACATTAGAAAGCAATTTTATCTAATTAAGTAGATCCTTATATAAACTATTGGAACATTAAGATGACAAACTGTTCATTTAGGGTTACTTTAATTGGGACAATTATTGTAATTTTGCTGCAATTATGTTTTCAGTTAAAAGCTTTTGTCTCATTTTTTTGCTGTTGTTGTTAATGTATACATAACAGAAAAAGCTGAAATGAAAATTTAAGTATTTTTCTCTATTTTTGCAGTGTTGTATTTAGAAATGTAATAATTATGCATTCTATATAAACTGTTTTTAAAAAAGATTTTTAGCATACTGTTTGAAAAAGAGAACATGTGGACAAGATACTATATATCATGAGTTGCTTTCCAGTAGATGGTAGTAATGGTTTTCTATTTTTTAGATAACTTAATTGGTTTTCTGCTTAACTATTGATGGGAAAATGCATGAATTTTATTAAAATAATGTTGATATGATTTAAACAATGTGGACATAAACTGGTTGGAATTTCTGATTATTTACTTATTTTCTATTGAGAAAAATACTTCACTCTCAGGGACAATTATTTAAGGAGTGGGGAGAATTTATTCATATGTGCCATATTTTATAATTTGATATAAAACCCAAGGGGAATTTTTTTCTTAATCTTATTTTTTTTTTTACTCCTTGCCTTCAAGTTACTTTGCAGCTTATAATAAAACAGTATAGTTCCAACTATATGTACAGTTCAGTGAAATACTATTCATCTTTTGCATTTTTTGAATTTTGCATATCTTTCCCACCGAATGTTTCAGGGCTTTGAGTTCTCGTGATATATAAAGCAACTCTGAGTTAGATGCTTGCTTCATTTAATCTCATAAAAACGTAATCCAATCCTGCAATGTGCCAGTGTGGAAATATAATCATCACTCAGTTTCAGTAACTGTTTATACCACCTTTAACTGCAGTAACTGCAGCCAAATACTTCCTGACTCCTCCTAATTGTAATCAGTTTCTCACATTGGTGAGCAATCTCTCACAAATTTGGTTCTTTTCTTGATGATGAACTGCATCAACTCATTGATAGGTAAAGGTTTTTTAGCATGAGCTAGTTATTTCAGTTCTTGCTGCAGCATTTCTGAGGGGTTTAAACCTCAATTTTGTTTCTTGTGACCATCAGTTACATTGTACTACTTTCTCCTGGTATAAAAATAGAAGTCCTCTTGCTGCTTTTAGTTAAAGCTCTGATTTGCTGTCCCATTTGTTATGTTGAAATTCTACTCTGTGTCTGAAAATTGAGACACTGATATTTGGATGTATACTTTTTAATTAGTCAGCTTCTTTTTTTGTTTTGTTGATCTACCTGAGTCTCTTCCTCAGGTAGATCCAATATTCCCAGTTTTCATGAATTGCTTAATTTACCCACCAGAAATAATATGCATGTGTGTATGTATATGTAATGCAAAACAAAGCAACGCAACACAACGCACAACACAATACAATACAATACAGAAGCGCTATTTTACTCTTTCTTCTTTTTATACTCTAGTATTTTTAGTGGTATGACATGTCTCACATTAATTCCTATCTTGCAGATGTTCTGATAACTATCTAATTTACTTAATTTTTGTGCCATATTGTGTTTACTGAATTTCTAAAATTGACTTCAACATCAATAATACTTTTTTTCTGAACAGAAAAACTCATATCTTACTCATATCTTCCCAAGGTCAGCTCTAAATCCCTTTATAAGTATTCTCTTGGTTGACTATGGTACTCTTTTTTCAGAAGTGGCCTTTATTTTTTTTTTATTTACAAAAGTTTATAATTTACATTAATATCTTTTAGCAGAAAGCTTAATGTATTAAGCTCAAAAGGTTAAAATAGAGACTTTGATGTATAAACTATCTGTAGGCTATTGGCTTCTGAACAGAAGCATTGTTTGACATACGCAGAACACTATTCACATTCAGTTTTAAGCATTAAAATTCAGCTAATTTGCTTCATGTGACTTCTCAGCTGTGGTTTTTCATTTAAAGTCTTTAGCTCCTTTTCTTTTTGGAGTCTTGTTTGACAAAAATCAGATGGTTGACACATTTAACTCTTTGTTCTCTGACTTAATTATATTTGTACTAATTTTAGGCATGATTGCATAGATGATGTGGAATTTTTTTATTCTGTTTATAGGTTCAATTTATAGATAACTTGGTTTCATGTGTATAGTTGTTTATAATTTCAAATACAATTTTTAAAATATCAGGACAGAAAAACAAGAATTCTGAAATGAACTTCTTTAGCCAGATTTAGAACATATCATATATGTGTAAATTTTATTAGATAAGGCTTTCTAATCTGGAACTTCCTTTGCTTTCTTCAGAATTTCAAAGAATATTCCAACAACTAAAGATGTTGAACCTTTACTAGAAATTGATGGTGATATTCGAAATTTTGAAGTATTTTTGTCATCACGAACTCCAGTCCTTATAGCACGAGATGTAAAAACGTTTTTACCATGTACAGTGAATCTTGATCCCAAACTGCGAGAAATTATTGCAGGTAATATATCACCAATTAATTTCACAATAAATGATTTTACTATTACCAAAAAACACCCCTTTTTCTGAGTTCCCCAAAATTTACTGAAATATATCAGAGCAAATCTTTATGCAATCATTATTTGCAATTATCCTTCCAATAATTAATGCAGTGGTGGGTTCCTCCCGGTTCCGCCGAGCCGGTAGCAGTGACGATATGACGTCACCGAACCAGTTCTGCCGCACACACACCCCTGCGTTATTCTTACCTTTTATTTGGCCCCACCCCCAATCTATCGTTGCCTCCTGAGTCCCAGCTGATGGGCTATAAGGAAAAAAACTGTTTAAACTCTTGCTGTGGGGCTTCAAAGGGCCGCCCTACAGCTGATCAGTGGTAAAAGGCAGTTTGGTGGTAGACCAGTGCCTCCAAAAATAAATGAGTAGACCAGTACAGCTCTGCAAGCAGTTAAAAGCCTGGTAGACTAGTACTTCTGCTAAATCCTAAAGAATTGTCACATGACCATCAAGCCACACCCACAAAATAAGCCATGCCCACAGAACCGGTAGTAAAAAAATTTAGAACCCACCCCTGAATTAATGATATAGCTATCTTACATTTTGGTTGTCTTAGCTCCTATTACTTATTATTCACTTTGGAGAGATGCATCAAGTTACTTTGTGAAGCAATTGAGAGCTCATACTTGCATGTAGTTCATGTAGCCCTAGTAGTTACTATATAAAATCTTACATACTGATAATGTAGAAAATTTTTTTGTAAAGAAGTTGACTGTGGGTTTTCTCAAGTAAAAAATTCCTCTTAAGAATCTGCATGGTATTAAGCAATAAAACAAAATAGATCATGTATCTATTTGTACCTACAAATTGTTAACTGTAATTTTTCAGGAACTCTATCTTTAGTTTTAGTTTTCTATTTTAAAAATAGAAAGCAAGAAATTTGATTTCAGATTAATCCATTCTTTCACTTCGTGTTTATCAGTTGATTAGTTGTAACTGCTCTGACAATTACACTGGTGCATTGAATATTTCAGATGTCCGGGCTGCAAGAGACCAAATTAATATTGCAGCAATTCCATATCCTGCAATGCCTATACAAGATGCAGCACCCAGAGCATCATCAGTATTTAGTCAGCCATCGTCAGCCTGCTCTTCAACCCATTCTTTTAATGGACCTTTCAATGGAGGAGTTGTATCACCACAGCCCCATAGCAGCTACTACAGTGGAATGACAGGACCTCAGCATCCATTTTATAACAGAGTAAGAAACAATAGAAGTTTAAAATCTGCACTGTTTTGTTTAGTTTGGTTGCCTTTTCTGGTTAGAAATCCTATATCTTAGCAGAAGAAAGGCAGTAATGATAGCCATCTACTGATTGTATTTGGTAAATAGCGTCATAGTGCAAGCGTGTGTAGAAATTAATATTTTTATATTATCAATAGACAGTTAAATGAACAAAAATTTTAAGATTTGCAGATTTAATTAGCCCTGCAGAAAAGAAGTCTTCTTTATCTTAAAGTCAAGCATAGGTTAAAATGATTATTTAAACTGCCCATGTATATAATTATAGACTCATGGTACTTGTTTAAGTGTCATGAGCTTTCTCAAAAGCTCAGCATGTTGTCTGTGTAATACATTAAAACATTTTTGAAAAATGGATTGAACAAAGTTGTTCTTTTGAACAATTCAGCTGTTCGATTAAAATGAACTAAACATTAATAAACATAGAACTGCCCATTCACTCTTTTCAAGGTGTAAACAGTCAGACTAAGCAATCTCTATAGCTTTTTGTTTTATCTGACAGTCATAATCTTTTGGGCGTACCATATATTAAGTTTCAAATTATGAGATGATATATTTCTTTTTCAGTAACTGGCAATAATTCTGGTTTTTAATTTCATTTTGATTAATTGAAGGACTTCCTGGATTGATTGTTTATTCTCTGAAAAGTTGTATGCACGGACAAAATGCTTATTTGCATTTCAATACTGAGATGCAGTGAATATATGCAAATTCATTTTTTTATCAGTGTGTATTCTAAAGGAATCTAATTCAACTTCTAATGCACTCTGCAGTCTTGTTAGGACCAAGTAGGACTTACTGAGAGATGGTATCAATAGTATCACACTTTTAAATTCAGATATTTTATTTTGTCAGTCCAAATTCAAATAATAATTTTCAAGCCAGGTTAATTTTTAAAGGGATATACAATGTTGGTTGAATTTTTATCTAATAGGGAATGAGATACAGTCCTAAAATTGGCATAAAAATTAAACACAAGTTCTTTTCACTTTTAAGAGACCTAAAATGATTCCAAAATACTTAACCATGGTTTCAGTCAGATTTGTTTATAGAGATAATCCTAGCATTGAAAAGGAACAGAAGTGATACACATTGTTAAAAGTTTTCCATTGAAGCTATGTATATGTTATCATTCATTATAAAAATGTTTCATTTTAATGTTTGTCTGTCATTGAGCCTATATGAAACTTTCCTGTTGATTTCAAATGGGGTAGGTAACTATTTGTTATTTCACATTTTGATCATTTCAAGATATGACTGCCTAATTACCCAAGGAACTAAACCTTTATGTTTTACATTTTTAAATTAGCATTTGTTGAATTAAGTTCTTTTGATTTTTGTAATGGTCCCTTTTTGTTACATGTTTTTTTCCATAGCCATTCTTTGCCCCATATGTTTACATGCCAAGGTATTACCCTGGCAGTTCTCATCTCACCTCCCGTCCATCACTAAAACCGAATTTGTCCAGGGAACAAAGCAATGGTCTAGTAAGTATCTTGTAAAGTAAATGAACATATTTCATGATAAGATTAGTAATACAAAAATAGATATGTTTAATTGTGGCACATGTATACCTAAACTATATTTTCTTTAGAAATATTTTTGGAACACTTAAAATAAAAGTTAGTTAAGACAGTACAATGTATCTTGTTCCACTTTTAAAACATTTGTATCTTAGGTTTCACTTGCTATATTAAAATTGATGTATTTCTAACATAAGAAAAGAAAGGCTTACCTTTAAGTTAGTGTAAGTAAATTAGTAACTGTAAAGACAAACAGCTGAGTAAACAATTTTATATTATATTTAAAATCAGATAGTGAAGTTTACTTCTAGTTTGATTCTGATTTTATGTCAGGTTAAAAATTGAGCCTTACACACATTTTCATAATTGCGCCATACTTTGGTACATTTAAAATCTTTAACAGCAACTTAACTCATCAGCCTGTCCCTGGCTAGTCTCTGAAATTATTAAGCAAGATCAGGCCTGAATAGTACTACTTGGATGGAAGATCCCTAGGACATCCCAGAAATGTAGATTACAATTAGAGATTTAAAACAGAAGAAGACTGTGCCAAGTTACCCTCATAATATTGACAAGCTGCAATTCAAGGAAGTAATGACTCAGAAGAGATTTTTCCTTATTCTTTATAGGAATTAATATTGAAGCAACTGATGTTCAGAAAGAAATAAGAAATATTAGGAAAAAGGATGATTTTAGAGTGAAATTATACAGACTTTTATACTTTGTTTTAAAATTAATCAAAATCAGAGATAATCACCTCAAGGCTTGAGGACCACAGGTGACAGACATGTTTCTTTGGGAAGACATATTCTTCCTAACAAGGATATGATATTTTGATCATATGTGTCCCCTCTTCTTGACCTATTTATAGACAAATAGAAGTTTGTACAAAATATGGGTTTCTCCAATTCAGATATAATAGAAAGTTGTGATTTATTGTCAAACTAAAAAGTTAAATGGAGAATTGCCATGAATATAAGAAAGAGAAAGGAGAAAATATAAACAAATAAAATGATCAATATAGCTGTTCTATTTTTAACCCTGGCTTAAAAATATTCTGTGTACGGAATGATACATTCTTTGATACATCTTCATCCATTGTTTATTTTTATTTTTGTGTGTGTGTCAACATTTTGTCCAAGTCATAATGGTTTGTTGTTGTTGTTAGGATATTATCAAGGAGGATGTTGATGAGTGGCTACCGATACCCACAGAGCCCTCAATGGTAAAAGAGTAGTCATGTGGTGTGTGGAACTGTAGCATCTCGTTGCTTCCTCAACAATAATGAATTTGCTTTAATTATAACTGCCGTTCACTAACTCTGCATCAGTGGCTTGATGGACAAATAGTATAGATGAAGACTAATATGCATAGTTTGTGAATGAATTGGCTAATATCCTGCTTATAGAATATATTATTTACATTTTCCATGCTACCTTTCAGTAGTCTGTCAAAAACAGTTATTTTTAGTAATATAAAGTGTGTTACATCTGCATTAGTAGGATTTTTTTTCAGTTCATGAAACACATTTAATATATTTCGATTTATGTTGTCAAACATTTTGTATACTGCTGAGCTTCTAACACTCTGGGCAGTTTACACTTACCATGATACACCATCCTACTGTAAAGTAAAATTGTATTAGCTATTCAGTTCTGTAGACGTGATTAGCTGATGCCTTCTCCAAATGATTTGGTCAAATAAAACCTGTGCTTTCTCAGTTACATCCATGAAGTTGCTGCAGTTGACAAACCATAAAGCTGATTTTAGGCAGTAGTGATGATAGACTATACTCCTGCTGATCTTGCACAGAAGGCTGGATTCACATATTTACATTATTGTCACACTGTGGTTTACAAATGTTTCCATAGGTTATATGAAAGATGAGACTTACTTCCCATATGTCAATCTTTTCTAAAGACATTAATTTGAAATCTCTTCTTTGTAGCTGTTCGTAACTACATTCTTGACATTACTTGCAAAAATGGTTGGCTATCTTTTTATTGATTTTAGCCTGTGTTTTTTTAAAACATGATTTTGATCTTATAGTCCTATGTTAAATATTACTGTTATAAAAAGAAAGTTAGTCTTTTACTACTTTGCAAACACTTCAGATAAAATGATTATATCCTGCTATACTATGCTCACTGCAATGCAAATTATGAGTCTCTGTTGGATTGTTTGCCAATATGTTTCAAAGACATATCCACTCTGTACCATCTCCTGGTTTGCCTACTGTTCATTTGATAACAGATTTAACTTCTTGGACTATGTTTGGTACCGTTCATAGATTGCTGCATTTCCAGGACTCTTATGAACAAGTAACAAAAAAATTAGGATTATCATGCTTTAGGATGGGGAAATCTACTAGTCTACATTTTAATAGATTTGTATCTGTACGGAAGCTCATGCTACTGCATAGCCAAGCATTAAACAGATGGACACCACACACATTTCTATGTATACTGTAGTGACATACAGCCTTATTGCTGTAAGTATAATGTAAGGCAGTCCATTTCTATTGAGAAGAGACCCGCCTCTTAGATGAACTCATAGTGCTGAAAGAAATGTACTATGAGCATTCTTTTATATTTTAAACCAAGTGATCAACACATTTGATCTAAGCATTTTGTTCAAAATGATAATTTGACAAAATGTGAGTAAATTCATTTGTCTGCTTTTTGAAGGAAGCATGGAATTTTATTTAAATTTGTAAGGCATTATTAATGGGTTTTGAATGTGTATAGGAAATAGATTTTAAATAATCAGATATATGTGCTTGCAATTTCTAATGGCAGCAAATCCTAGGTTCCTTTGAGGGATCCTTGGTGCTCTCTGAACTTGGGTGTTTTCTTGTAGATGTTCATTACCCAAACTGGATAACATCTTCAGTGCTACTCTAGCATTATTTAATTTGGATAATGAAGTGTCTTCAAGAAAAACCACCAAGGTCAGGGAACATCAAGGACTCCTCATTTCAACCCTGAGCTATTCTCCTTTATTGCTAGTTTCCTTTGTTATTGCAAAACCATATAGCTTATCAATGTTGGTAACAGGAAACTGGAATAAATCAGGTTTCTCCTATATTTTCTCTTTAGAAAAAGGATGTTGATATCTAATTTTATTATCAAAATAGGTGGAGGAAAAACAAAAATGAAGGCAGGAGTGCCTAAAAAGGTTAGCACTGTGTGAAAGTAAGCATTTATTTTGTATTAGAAATTAAATTTCTCAAGTAGAAACACAATAAAAATAGACACGGTATTATCTTTTTGGCTTATTTTCATTGTGCATGTAACACACAAAACATTTTCTTATAATAAGTCCTGCAGAAATGATTGTAATAATAAGCTGAATCACTAGGAACCATATTGCCTCCCTTTGCCTTCAACTAAGATGCAATTTGTGCACAAACTCTTCAAAACAGTCTATTTCTATAATAAAAAGTAATGGGAAAGGCATAGCTGCTGTGAAATATTATGCTACATGAACTGCATTGCATGCTTGCAATATGAACTCAGCCATTTAAAATGTATATATCTGTGATGGTGAACCTATGGCACACGTGGCACAGTTGGCACGCAGAGCCCTGTCCGTGGGCACACAAACTGCTGCCCAGCTCAGCTCCACTGTGCATGTGCACGCCTCCCGCCAGCTTGATTTTTGGGATGTGGGGGCAGGATGCATGCGGGAGACGCATGTGCATGTGCAGGGGAGTTGCACATGCATACACGGGGGCAGGGAGAGTTGGGGGGTGCAGCGCTCGCCCCCCACGGCCCATTTTTGGGGCCAGGAGGCTGCATGGAGGCCTGCTAGGTCCAAAATGGAGCATGGGGGTGTGTGGTACCCCCATGGCCCGTTTTTAGGCCCAGGAGGTTGCAGGGAGGCCTGCTAGGCCAAAAACAGGGTAGGGGGTCGCATGAACAGGGGAGGGGGAGCACGGGGGGTCGTGTGCACATTTGCAGGGAAGCGCGGAGGGGTTGTGCGCGCATGCATTGTATTATGGGTGCCGGCACGCACACTATTGCAGACACACATGTGCTTTCGGCACACGAGAAAATGGTTAGCCATCACTTTTATATATAACATGAAAAGTTTTAACATTTTTGGAACCATACTGTATTTACATGAAAGTAACTAAATTTAAAATTACCTCCTTCATAACAGGAAAAAGAGATGGATAGATCTACACAATAAAAATTGTGTTCATTGCCCATCTTCCTACCTTGTCAACATGAGTTTCAGCAGAAACCAATCCTGGAAATTTCCTCCCATCTCTTAGATATTTGCCAAAGCATGTGTACATGTACATATGTGTGTATGTATCAGCCAGAAGCCATATTCTAAGAAAGGGCAGGATCAGGGCAAAAACGAAATTGAATCTATAACTAAAAATTACAATTGTACAAATTACAAAATGCAAAGTACATTTTAGACAGGTTCTTTATTACATTCAGTGACCTGTCCGTTAATCACATTTCCTGTAAAAGAAAATAATCCCATTTATAAAATTACTTGGTTCTTCATTTTCCTATTTCAGTCATTTTCACACCAAGGGGAGGAAACATGTATTACATCTCCTTTGTTAGCGTTAGGAAGAGAAGGGAAGGAAAGTGAAAGTAATGCAAGAGAAAGTACCACACTGGATGCCAATGTGGTAATGAAAAGAGGGAACCTATTTTAGAAAAGTAATATTGGTAGTCCTCAATTTACATCTACCACTGAGCCCAAATTTCTCTTTTTGTTAAGTGAGTTTTGCCCCATTTTACGACTTTTCTTGTTACATTTGTTAAACGAATCACTGCAGGTGTTAAGTTAGTAACATGGTTAAGTGAATTTGGATTCCCCATTGACTTTGCTTGTGAGAAAGTCACAAAAGGGGGTCATGTGACCCCGGGACACTGCAACCGTCATAAATATGAGTCGGTTGTCAAGCATCCAAATATAAATCACATGACCATGGGGATGCTGCAACGGTCACACTTGTGTGAAAAGTGGTCGTAGGTCACTTTTTTCAGTGCCATTGTAACTCTGAACAGTCACTAAATGAACTGTTGTAAGTTGAGGGCTACATGTAGTATGTGGGAATGAACTTGGGAGACAGGACGAAGAGACTGCAGTCAAGAGAATAAAAAGATAAAAGGCAGATTAGCCTGCAGCCGGAATATGAGTGGGGCAAGCAAGTCAGAAGGAACCCTGTTTAGTTTCTTGTGCTGTAAATGGAAGGGGGGTTGGGGGGGATGTACTTCAGACTTGCAAGTTTCTGTTAATGTAACCTTACAATAAAGTAGGGTTAGCTCATCTGGCTGTATTTCCTTCCTGGTCTATCTCATGAGGTTGACATCAATCTTGTGCACCTGAAAATAGATTTATTCCTCTTTCTGGGTCCCTTTTCTTGGGCTATTAAAGAGGGTCCCCCGTGAGCCACTTGCCCTTCTTCCCACATTCCTGCAGGATAAATTGCCTATTATCTGACTATTCCTTTGGCTGCCTCTCTTTGTCCTGTTTTCCAAGTCATTCTCAGATTCCATTAACTGGCATTAAAAAAGGGTGATAATTACTTTTAAAAGACTGCTCCCAAAACAGTGACTAATCCTAAATTTTTAAAGCTATGTTTGCATATTTGATTAAATTACTAAAATCTGCTCATTGTTTTGATTTCAATTGTTCCTTATTTTCTTGTCAGTAAACGGATCTGCTGTAGTAAGTTTTTGAAATATTTTGGTAGCCTTACGTATAGCCTCCAATTACATCAGACTTTTTACTCCAGCAAGCCACTATACCATAGAAAAATAATAAGATATTAACTTAGGAGAGCAAGATATTAATTTGTAGTTGAATTCTTATCTGCATAAAAGGGCTTATGACCCTGTAGTCGGATTTTACCTTATTTTGAACGGCAGAACATCAAATGAGACAACACAAACTCTTTTTGAAAACCCAATAATTTTCTTTGTTTTAAAGAAAACAAAAAGTGTCACAAAAATCAAAAAATTTATGCTGCAAGAACTGATGTCCTCATCCCCAAATTGGAACCAGAAAACCCCCACCCCCTCAAACATCTCCCCTTTCTCATGCATACCGAAACAACATCGTATTAATAATTCGTTACACATACATAAATGGCAGGATCCTGTCACTAATCGAGTTTAAAAAAAGGAGAGAGAGAGAGAGAGAGAGAGAGAGAGAGAGAGAGAGACAGAAGAGGGAGAGAAAAGTTCTACATTTTGCAAATCTTTTACAATCCAAAGGAGATCTCGCTAAAAAAATGACTCCATCCAAAAGGACCTGTGTTGAGAATCACAAATCCCATGGTTCTCCTGAGGTAAGGAGGGTGGGGAAACCTTTTCATAGAGCGTGGGACCCAAAAATATCTTGGATATAGTTTATGAGGATATAGTTATATACGTAGTTCTTGGATCAGGGCATTTTAATTAGAATACATTCATTTTTAGCAGGTGTTTTTTACCACTTCAAAGAGGAAATTTAAATAACCATCCTAGCTTATTTTTTTATAACTACTGCCTTACTCATTTATGTTAAGTTGTGCCCTTTTTTGTTTTTGTTTTAAAGCTATGTAAAACTGGGTTTAAAAGACAAAGACAGGTACAGCAACTTCCTAAACAACAGTCACATGTTTTTTCTGTTATGATGGAATGCCATGCTGGCTGTCTTTACTAATGCACTTTTTTTGGGGGGGGGGGGGGCTTGCTTTGATGTTCTGCTTCTTAGGTTTTGCATGACAAAAATGTAGCAGAATTCTGCTGTCTCAACACATTTGAAAAACACAGTAACTGAGAAAAGAATGTTTGTATGATTGTTACACTCATGTTACCACTAAGATCCACTTACACTACTTTTTGCTGCTTTTCTTAAAAGAATAAATGTTCTGGATTCCAGTGAATCTCTATCATCGTGTGAATACACTCACAGAGAATTTGTTAAATGTAAATTTTCTAAGGTTATCTTACACTGCATGAAGAAACTTATTTTTGTCAATAATTATTAGCATCGGTATTATCTTTTAGATTATGAGGTTTTTTTCTTTTCTTATATGATGTAAATATTAGTGTGGTTGGAATGCAGTTAAAATCACAAAAGCAGAATTCTCAATACAGTGTGCTTGAAAAACACAGTAGATGTGTGCAAAATGTTTGAAATTTAAGTGTTTCACGTTCAAAATTGAATGTTTTGACAATTTTGAAGTTACCATGGGTTTGAAACAGCTGCTTGCCTCTTACCGACATCCAAAATGATGGAAACAGCCTGCTTTCAACTCAAAACAACGCTTTTAGATGAGAAGCAGATTAATTTGAATTTGAAACAGTTCAAATTAGATACATTCCTCAGCAGAGATATAATATAGACTTTATTTAATGTGGTTGTTCTAGTACAGCTAGCTTTATGCAAAGCCTTATGCAAATACTGATTTTTGTATCAAAAAAACTCTTCCTTTCTGAAATTGTGAACTATGTAGATTGATACAGGCCTGTTTGATTTCTGTTCCTACATATTGATCAATAATTGTAGAAATCCTTCAGTCTGTCCCTATTTAATACATATGTAGAAGGGTTTCTTTTATTCCATTGAACTTTATAAATGTAAAGCTGCTTGCTCATTTAAAGCCTTCTTGGTTTTAATTCCAAAGCGTAGTAGCATGTTCAATTTTTTTTTTTACATTTGATTAGATTATCAATACAAATAGATTGTGAAAAATGTATAGTGTTTGACAATTTAAAAAACCCCTTTTGCTAATGTTGCATTGATGTTAACATGCATGAAATTATCAATTTAATCTTTTAAATACTTCTCTAGACAATTGTAAATAATTGATACTCATTGCTCCTCATCTGTTTTTGGAATTTGAAGGGATGAATGCAACATCTTGTAGAATTTTTTTTAGAAGAGTATTCTTGAACCTAGGGTATGTAAAAGTGGGCCATATTAGCCAGGCATTTTTTTATTGTCTCTAGAAAGATATCTTTCAGCTTCTGACATATTGAATTTAATTATATGAGTGAGCAAGCATTTCTACTAGTGCCTCCCCCCTCTTTTGCTTTATTTCTGACTTGACTCCAACAGAATTGCCCACCATTCTTCACACTTTTTTCTGGTACTTCTTTTTGGTACCATAACATTAGTTTCAATTACTTTGTTTTTTTTTTAATTACTCAAATCTGCCAACTGATCTTGAAAATCAATTGTATATAATAGTCCCAGGAATGCATTCAGAGAAAATATGAGGCAACAGAAGACAATTTCCCCAGTTACAGCTTTTTATTAACTATATTAGCTTTTATCAGGATTTATGAGTTCATGAAAATAGCAAGTCGGTTGTTAAATCAGAGATTATTATTCAAATTGAGTGAGGCACTTTCTACTCTTTTTTTTTTTAACTTTATTTGGAATATAGAAAGTGAATGCAGCCTGCTAGGCTTTAGTGCTAAGACTGTACATACACCATGAAAAATATATTACATGCACAATAAAAATATGACAAGCTCTTACACGGCATTATTGCTAATATTGCATGTCTATACAGAAGTGATACCCCTTCTCCTTTTTAACTGACTTAAATGTATGCAGATTAAGCCAATATCTGATTCCAGGACTGCTTCATCTTTTGTTATACTCTAAAACTGGCAGGTGCCTTTGAGACAAATTTACATATTTTAAACCTAGCCATGATTATTTTGCTTTTGATCAATATGCTCCATCCACTAAATTCTGCTGTGAATGAACTAGGTACTGAAAGAGTAGAATACATTGGAGGGGTCCATCAAGATTTTCCTTATTTTTGTGCTAGGAGTAATTTCTTTAAAAATTCATTTTCCATCTTATAAGAACCTTCAGGGAAAGTTCTTGCCTGTGACACTATATAATGGTGTATACTTCAATCAGCGAGTCCTCTGATGGTATGTCAGTATTCCCAATTACTGATACTGTTAATAGTGACTCAAAACATGTTAGCTTTTGTTTGTGTTTGCAAAGGAATCACAATAAGCATTTAAATATATTGCCTATTGCACTTCTCCTTTGCATAGGGGACAGTCCCTGGATCAGGAGCATCCCATGTTCCTTTGAGCTCAATGAATGTAGATGCCGTGTGTGAGAAGCTGAAACAAATAGAAGGACTAGATCAGACTATGCTGGCTCAGTATTCTGCAACTATAAAGAAGGTATGTTTCTGCATTCATAAATGGTGCATCTTCTCCTTAGTCTGTAAAAATCTAGTGTTGAAGAATAAAAAATGGATAATTATCTTTCAGTAGATTGGATATGCAGAAAATATGTTAAACTAAGTTTGTTTTACTGCCAAAATACCATTAATGAATTAAGGATAGATAAGACTACAGAAAGGTAAATCATATTTAAAATAAAGTATTATATATGTGTAAAGTGGGCCTGAGATTTTTTTTTGTTTAAAAGGGTTAGTGTATTAATATGAGTCGCTGTGGTGCAGTGGTTAGAGTGCAGTACTGCAGGCTACTTCTGCTGATCACCAGCTGCCAGCAGTTTGGCAAATCGAATCTCACCAGGCTCAAGGTTGACTTAGCCTTCCATCCTTCCGAGGTTGGTAAAATGAGGTCCCAGATTGTTGGGGGCAATATGCTGACTCTGTAAACAGTTTAGAGAGGGCTGTAAAGCATTATGAAGCAATATATAAGTCTAAGTGCTATTGCTATTGCTAATATAACTTTCCCTTTAGGGAAGGCTTTATTTTTCCTTTTTTGTATTTGAAAATAAGCAAGTCTGGGTAGTAGACCTGCCGTTCTCCTAAATGAGGAATGAGCAACTTGAATTATTAAATTTAATTTTTTTCCCAAAATGATTTTTATTTTATTCAAACTTTAAAATACAAAACTCCAAATAAGGTGAAAAAAAATCACAGACTCAAACAAACAACAAATAACAAATGAGCAAAACATTAAAAAGGTGCATTGAAAAACCACAAACACATATTCACATATTACCCTCCCCCAGCTGAATACTGATAAATATATTACAACATACTAAGTTTCCCACCTCTTGCGAAACAGGCCTCAATTTTTTTTTCAAATTTCTAATTCTACTTACCATACAGATTATTAACCTGTCATCTGTCTATTATATTAATGGACAAATAGTTAACAAGTAGAACAGCAAACAAAAAACAAAACTAAAAAATCAAAACTCTCTGTTAACAAACTATTATTTTCTTCAACTTGTAGAAAATTTACCATAGCTTCTTATCTATCCCAAGTCATCCCAACAGTCATCCTGTATCAAATATCCACGATTGTGAATAAAACTTTAATAAAAACACTGATAGCATAATACTTAGGACAGCTTGCAATATTTAGCCTGCAGGCTCATTTGTACATCACACAATTGTTTCAATCACCCAACAAAATGGATACTACAAGAAGAATAAGTACTTCCTCTGGTAGTCCTTCTCCCAGTTCCCAAATCAGTTGAAATTTGCAATTTTGAAATACTGTATCTGAAACTTCTGTCAAGTTCCTCCTAAAAAAGACTTTAATTCAATTTGGCCTTTATTTAATTTGACACATTTTGGGATGTGTGGGGTAACCTATAGTATCTACGCTGTCAAATTATAAATTAGTTTTGGAGAGCCTCACATGAGGACTGGGCATTACTCATAATATAAACATATAATGCAGAAACTTCCTAAAGTTATTATAAAAAATACATTATATAATGTATTCTAAATGATAATATTTTCCTTTGAAATATAACATGCACTATCCTTGTATGCATTATAGATGCACTTGTACATGAATTACTTTTGAAATGATTAAAGTTTACTTTTCTACTACCATTTATAAGTAATACCTATGTTATGTTTCTATAATTTGTTTAGGCTAATATAAACGGTCGTGTTCTAGCACAGTGTAACATTGATGAACTAAAACGTGAGATGAACATGAATTTTGGGGACTGGCATCTCTTCAGGAGTGCAGTAAGTCTTATTATTACATAAAATATTAGTATTAATAATTAGGACTGCTGGGTGGTGGAACTTATATTTGCCTTTCTGCATATATTTACTTTGAAGCATATTACATACTTAGTTTCAGTGAAATTCAATGTTATATTTGCATAAGATTTCATTCTAAGAATGGTTTACTTTACCTTACCTGATTTTTGTTAATAATTTCTACACAATTTGTAGTTTCATATTTAAAGTGGCAGGAACTGTGCCTGGAAACATTGCTTTCCATCAGGCTGGAGACCTTGCATCCTTGCACAGTTGTTTGCTTCGGTGCCATCAACAGGAATATAATATTAGGTTTCTATAAGAGGAAGGGGATAAGAAAGTGGTGCTTGATATTTATTAAAGAATTGTTATTGGCATCTATGTGATTAATTAAAATATCCATTTAAACCATTTGGGTATATTTAAATATTCAAGGTTAGGTCTTGCATAAATAATACGTGTTTTAGCATGAAATATGGATACAAATACAAGATGAGATCCAAAGAACTCCTTATAAGTGCATCTGAATGTGCTTTAAAACAGTGTTTCACAACTGCCAACTAGATATGTAGACTTTAATTGCCTAAATTATTCCCCAGTTAGTGTAGCCATTGCTGGAGCTGAGGATTCCAAGGTTGTGAATGCTGCTTTAGACTGAATGAATCATGTAAAGCTTGAGGTTGTCACAGAGAATGTGCTTCATAGTCCTTTGCTAAAATAAGACCATGTTAGTTGTGCTGTTATGTTCAACTTGCAATCTAATATCTTTTTTATGTTAGGTACTTGATATGAGAAATGCAGAAAGTCAAGTTGTCCATGAAGATTCTCGAACAGTGAATGAGCATGCCAACACAATTCCTCATAATGATCTCACTCGGCGTCCAACTCTAAACAATGAATTACCCCATACGGAACTAACTGGTCTTCCAGGTCAAGCTCCTTATGCCCTCAATTTTAGCTTTGAAGAGCTGAACAATATTGGCCTAGAGGAAGCCCCTCCACGTCATAGCAATCTAAGCTGGCAGGTAATTTCACTTCGGATTAGATATAATTTAGTCAATGCCTTTTGTTTTAATCATAACTATTATTCACATACAAGAGTAAAGCTCCTTAAAAGAGTTTTAAAAAGAGTATATATAGCACATCAGAAATAACTATAAAAAGTAAAAGTTAACTACATTTGTTTCTAGTTCAGGTTCTGTAAGTACCATTCTAATTATGCAGTTACATGGTCCATTTCAGTTACACAAGAGTTATATATAGACTTTTCTGGACAAATTTACCTTTTCCTAATACAAAACGTGTTGTATTGGGAAAGGCTGTTGGTTTTAACAGAAAATTGCTACAATTTTTCCTTTTATTCTAAATATTGTTAAAGTTAGGAACTTAAACTGAGAAATGTAAAATTTCCAGCTCTTCATGAAACCATTTATATGATAAATGAATTTGTTGTATTGAATTCTCACAGAACCCTACCCTCACAGGACCAATCTCAACACATGCTAGTTACATACTGTACCATTGACGTAGTGCCCCTTTCTGAAATATCAAACAATTTTTATTCATAACTATTACTTCAGGTTCAATTTTATTCATTTGTGCTATTTAGATGTATTATGTATATAAATCAGACAATATTTTAATATGTTTTCTTTGTCTTTAAACAGTCACAAGCCCGCCGGACTCCAAGTCTTTCAAGTCTCAATTCTCAAGATTCTAGTATTGAAATTTCAAAGCTTACTGATAAGGTACAAGCAGAATATAGAGATGCATATAGAGAATATATTGCTCAAATGTCACAGTTAGAAGGAGGTGCAAGTTCTAGTACAGTTAGTGGTAGATCTTCACCACATAGTTCAGCAGCATTTTACATGGGCCAGAGTACATCCACAGGTTCTCTTCATTCCAGTATAGAACAAGATAAGGGAAAGGATGCTGAACAGAAACAAGAGGATGGAAGGAAATCCTTCTTAATGAAGCGGAATGATGTTGTAGATTACAGTAGTTCAGTATCTACTAATGATGCATCTCCATTAGATCCCATTACTGAAGAAGATGAAAAATCAGATCAGTCTGGATCCAAGCTTCTTTCTGGGAAGAAATCTTCAGAAAGAACTAGCATTTTCCAAGCTGCAGACCTGAAGTTGAAAGGAGTAGCTCTACGTTATCAGAAACTTCCAAGTGATGAAGATGAGTCTGGAACAGAAGAATCTGATAATACACCTCTCCTCAAGGAAGGTAAAGACCGGAAAATAGAAGGAAAAGTAGAGAAACAGTCCAAATCTCCAGAACATGGCTCTGAGCCAATCAGAACCTTGATTAAAGCAAAGGAGTATTTGACAGATGCTCTTCTAGACAAAAAGGATTCCTCTGATTCTGGAGTAAGATCCAACGAAAGCTCTCCAAATCATTCTCTCCATAATGATGGAGATGACTCACAGCTTGAAAAAGCAAATCTCATTGAGCTGGAAGATGATAGCCGCAGTGGAAAAAGGGGAATTCCCCATAGCTTGAGTGGCCTTCAAGATCCAACAATTGCACGTATGTCAATTTGTTCAGAAGATAAGAAAAGTCCTTCAGACAGCAGCTTAATAGCAAGCAGTCCGGAAGAGAATTGGCCAGCATGTCAAAAAGTCTACAATTTAAATAGAACGCCTAGCACAGTCACCCTGAATAATAACAGTGCACCAACCAATAGACCCAATCAGAATTTTGAGGAGATTGACGGTATCATAGTAGAACCTCCTCAAATCATTCTGTGTCCTGGATCGAGTTCTAACTCGGTGGCAGTTCAGAATGATAATATTAAAGGTGTGACCCATAAGCGTAGTCAGCGTTCAAGTTATTCAAGGCTTTCAAAAGATTCTTCTGAGCTTCTGACCGTTACTGGTTCTGATGCTACAGGCTTTGGAGAAGAGAGAGAGAGTATTCTTTGAAAGTAATCCAAGTTACCACATTGCCCCCATCTACCTGATTTATTTATTTTAATTTTTTTATACAGCCTCCTTTTCTTAGTTCCTCATCAGATTTACACATTTCTTTATCATTCCAGTCTGCAGCTTGCTTCTCTGTTCTCTGCTCATGTTTGCTCCTCTCCTAAAAAAAATAGGGTTGTAATCCAGTCAAAATCTCATGGTTTAGAATAGAAAAAATACATAATATATTGAAAATTAGTTGAATAATGGCCAGCATAAATGAGCAGCCATTGATCAGGTAAAGATGGTGTTCAATTTTTCTAGGGCAAGTATACATGTTTTGGTCTGCATGTTGAAAAGTGAAGCTGAGATAAAAATGAATATCGTACATCTATGTACCAATCAATGTACCAATTTGATTTAACATTTTTAATTATCAAATAAAGGAACTGGCTAGAGGTCTACAAATTTGATAGCTATGATTTTATACTTTTCAGTCCTGTGACGCTTTAAAAAATATTGATGTTTAAATTGCTGAAATTGAAATATTAAAACTCATTTTTTGCTGATTTAAATGATTTTGTCTTTGGGAATGCTATATTTGTGATTGCAAATTTGAGGAAAGAATACTGCATGTTTGAAATGATAATTGTACTCAAGATTTAAGAATAAATTGTCTGAATTTTTTTGTTTACCATAGACTATAGTATAACAATAGTTCTAAAGTAATTGTGAAGAGTACGGTAACTGTGATTGTGGTGTTCTGTAGTATTATTTTCAAGGGAGTGCTTTGATGTAATCTTTTGAAAGTATTTCTAATTTTAAACAATAGTGGCCTTTGATTAATGTGTTTTACTTGATTGTGGAGAGCAAACAGAATTGGTGGCTTTCATGGCCTTAGTACTTAGCAAAAATGTAATGTTTGCCTTTATGTAGCAATGTAGCGTATAATTATGTCCATTCTGTTTTTAGCATTGTGGATAAAGTATCAGTACTTTATATGCAAATGAAAATGCATTATTTTAAATAGAATTTGTGAATTGTATACATTCCACTACAGTGGAGATAATAATAAAGTCACAGGCATGCTTCTTTTGTGTTGGATGTTTTCTGAAATTTTAATAAACATTTTTTCAGCTGTTTGGTAGGATTAAACAGTTAAATTTTTAAAAAGGGGATTATGGTAGAATTAATCTTATTGTGAATTCAGCACTTACTTGTGTCTCCATTAACTTTGGTGGGAACTGTTAAGTGCTCTGTAAAGAGCATGAATTCACCATCTTTTGTATCTCTGAGCTAAAATCATCTGTTGATCTCTTCATCATCTCTGCTGTGTAAATACTTTTTTAGTGAGAAGTTGAATCATTTATTCTTACCATTTTCCTAACTGCTTAAAGAATCTTACCATGTTGCTCGAATTGCAATGATGTGCAATATGGGTTTTCCCAGAGAATGAAATTCAGCTATTTTCTGTTTCACAGTATATGGGAAATAGCTGAAAACACAATAAAACTCATCCAGTTTGCTAAAGGAAAGAAATTAGATGGATTCTGCCTAGAGCTTTTCCTTTTTTAAATAGAGTGCTGTCTAGTTCTATGTACATACCAGAATTCTTTGAAGTCCTGAAACGGGTAGACTGTTGAATCAAAACCCTTGGCGTTAAACTTGTTTTCATGTAAAACCTCAAAATTCCAACAAAGCTTTACCATGTCTGGGAGCTTTTCATTTCAATATATAGTTTGTATTAGGTATTTAATTCTGCAATGTGGGAGATATTTTTAATGCTAAATACAACAGTTGCTGCTATACTTTCAATATACTTTTTAAAAGAACTGAGTATATTTTTTATTGAAAGTCTTTATTGATATTTACAGGCAGAATACTTACAAAAATAGAGAGGGAAGGATATCCTCATAATGAGAATGGGGGAAATTATAGAAGACAGTGGCTGAAGAGAGAAAGAGAGCTACCAAATGCACAAGAGAAAAGATATCAGGTCTGACATAGCTCACAATGGATATTTAACCTTTCTTTTTCTCCCCTCCCCCTCAAAAGTATTAAATGATAATGATATAATATATAAAATATTCTTCTGAAAAGGCTTACGTTTCCTAGTGATGGAACTCTTTCATAATATGAGAATCATAGAGGCCTACACAGTTAGAAGTTAAGAAAGTTCTGTGGAAGTTGCAGAAGGAATTTTTAATGTTGCAATTCTCAGGAGCCAGTCTCATTTATTTCAGTATATCTAGCTAAATTAATGTTGGATTACATCCTTAAACTCATCATTTGTCATACTTCATGTTAACTTTTGAAACTAGGATGAGTCCTCAGATAGAAACTAAAAAATCTGAACTAATTCCAAATAGTTATTAAATATTTTAGATATTAAGAATCTAAACCAATTATCCACTTTTATTTTGAATTGTTCAAGTACAATTCATGAAATATATAGAAGAAAAGCTTGGTTAGAAAAAGAATGAAAATGAATAAGAAAGTATAAATACTTCAGTTTTATTAAGAAAATTGTATCATCTAATCTTATCATACATGAGGATTTCATTACCCTAAACCATGATTTATTAAATAAATTGCAGTCAGCTGGATTTATGTAACATGCTAAGCCAAAACCAAGTAATAGATCTGGACCAGTGGTGTGCAAAACATTTTGAATTTGAACAGCTATTCCCATCGTACTTCCTTTTAAGCAACTGCAATTCCCGGTTAGATCTTGTAAACTACTTGTTTTAATTGATACTGGCTTATTCCCATATGAGAACTCAAATTAATCACCTTTTCCCCTAAATCAAATATAGCAGAGCTATAGTAAAGGGAAACAAATGCTTTTATTTTCCTTTTCTACCATATACTTGTATTTGATGGAGACCACATAAACAAATTGCTTACAATTTGCAAACATTAGATTTCAGAATACCAAGGACAGTAACCTAAACTGAAAAAGCTTAAATATTTGAATTATAGGTGCCTTTAATTTCTTTGTGTTACATTTATATCACTGCTGAAACTTTATTTATAGGCCATCAAGTTGATGTTGACTTTTAGCAACCAGATAGATCTCCAGGATGAGCTGAGACAGTCCATAAATTTTATAGCTGAAACAAGATTAGCTTGTTAAAGCTTATGTATGAAACTTCTTGAAGCCATGTATGGAATCTGCACTTTTCTTTATTGACTATACAGTATACTGAGCTTCAATCTTGAACAAATAAATATATGAAATCACTGTATACCGTGACAACAATAAATTTAAACTTTCTTGGAATATTAAGAGGACTAAGTGACCTATTTGCCAATAAGGCAGGTCCTCCATTGCGCCCAGAGCTTTACTGGATAGCAATTTTTGGTTTTTATTAACTCTCTCCAGGTTTGAATACTATCAGTTGCTTTCCCTTCCATCTCTATCAGGAAACATGGTCTCGGGATTCTCCTCTTTGCAGTTACTCATGTAAAGAGGAACAAAAATTATTTTGATGCTAGTGTTTACTAGTGTTTCCTTTCTATTATAAGCTTTACATACATTTCTGGATGGCATGATTATTTTGCTTCAATGAGACCCTCCCCCAATTTGGCTTGGGCTGAAAAGTCTAAACCAGAGAGGCAATAGATATTTCCATTTTTACCAGCTTTGAAGGCACCCATCTGCCGAAGTTGAGCACAGAATGATAGAAAATGGTTTTCTTCTATAAAACAGCTGTGACCAGTCCCCTCCCATTCATCTGAAGAGAAAATTCAGGTTGAATAATCTAATTCCACTGCATCCAATTCATAGGCATCTGTTGTCTCTATGTAGAGGCACAGGCCAACAGCCAAATGTATGGACTTGATGATAGTTGTTGGTAGCAAGTCAAGGTTTTTTGTATTGGTTACTTCTTTAAAAAGGATTAGACTTTTATTATGTTGTATATACACTACCACCCCATTACCTGAATAGACTAGTGTTTCTAGAAAATATGCTTTGATAGTAGACTTTCACAGACATACACTTAGATTTGCATCTGACACTCAGCAAATATTTCAAAGCTTCTGCTCATGTCCTGCTCTTTTTGATGACAGGAAGTTTACTTAAATAAAAATGTTCTTAAACTGCATAGATATGTGCATGGTTTCTGTTGCTATTGATCTGAATCTGATTCAACAGAAGAGTAGCTACTCAAATGTTTGGCTTTTTCACATTTATTCTGAAATTTTTTGTCTTGGTCAACCTGGGTATTGAGAGTGGTATTGCTGAGGATATAAGTGTCTCAATGTAAATTTCCACCATAACCCTACTAATTTCTGCACTTACTCAGAGGTAAGAAAAACACTCTTCACTCTTGCTTAAATTGCTATCTAATTAAAAACAACAGCCTCAGTATGGAAGTGGAACAAAGGAAAGACTTTAGAACCAGAAGAAAATTGATGATAAAGAGCTGCCTTATGAGATGCTCATGAAGTATTTCTATGTGTATTTCTATGTGTGTTTACAGCATAGGTCATCTGCTGGACCTGGAAACACATGTTTAGCATGGTTAGTATCTGAAAGCAGCAGGAACATGTAGAATCATCCAGTGCACACTGGATATTTATGCAATAATGGGGAGATGAGGCTGGTACAAATGTCCAGAGTGATGGGCATTCTTTCTCCAGAATGGAATCTTCCTATATCGGCTTTCAAGCATAGCTGAGAAGAGGATATGACAGATAGTCCTCACCAGACCAGTCATCTAGCGAACATTCAAAGCTACTGCAGAAAAGCTATTCATGATCTGGTTTTGAAGTTATGGCCACTGCAGCATCCCCATAATCATTCACCCAACCAGATCCCATATCCTCCTCTCCACCCTGCCCTCCCATTGTCCATCATGCACTTAACTTTTAAAGGTCTCCAGAGCACTCCAGAGATCCTGTTATTGAAGCAGAGCCGTCTGCTCCACTTTTCTGCATGTACCTGTGTTTGGGTAGGGTACATTACTTATACTTTGCTAACCAAAAGCTAGTCAGCAAAAACACATAATAATCAACCTTTCTCTAGAAGGGTTGTGTGTCATTTGCAGTGTTCTGAGACTCTAAATCCCAGCTTTTCATGGAGAAGCACACTCAAATGCCAAAGGATTCTGCTTTAAGAGTGATAGGTTGCTCTTCGTACTATACTTAAATGTTGAACCTACTTTCCAAACATAAATCCTTATGTAGCCCAAATGCCAGGATCTATTTTCAAGTGAGAAATAGAACAACCAAAATAGTCCCCAAATTGTGATGAGGAGACAAGAGGTAATGTGATGGATTACGGTAATGCAGCAGGTTCCCACGAAGAAATGCCCAAGACAAAAGGCAGCACAGTCCAGAACTGGAGTCGGAGGAAAAGATTTAGTATGTCCACTCCCTAGAATCTTCCAGGGCACATCCATCAGGGTAAGAGCTGTATCAGTTTAATCTGGCAAGGTTGTGTCTATATCAGGTGTGTCAAACTGGTGGCCCGTGGGCCGGATGCATCACGTGCAGGCCAGCTCCATGAAGAAAAACTACATCACATGATGGCAACGTGCTGATGCGAGCTTTACACCTGTGGTCTATATGATTTAAGCAAATAAAGAACTGAACTTTGGCTAGATTGTGTTGTATCATTCTTGGGCTGGGACTGACACAAATAAAAATGTTAAGAAAATTAGGAACAACTTTTAAAAAGGCTAATGAAAACTGTTTGCCTCTCAGTTTTTCTCACTTTGCCAAGTGCTAAAATATCAGGGAAGAAGGCATTGCTGATTGGAACCACATAAGAACTAGAGAAGTTTGTTCTTTTAATGGCATTTTTTTTCACGGCTCCTAAAGCCATTTGTAGGTGAAAAAGTGTTGGATCCCCCCCCACCTTTTTGATTTTAGTGAACATATCCTAGGCACTTTTCAGTAATTCAGAGTAACTCAACCTGTCATCAAAGTCCTTACCTTACTAAGAACGAATAAAAAGAAAGTAAGCAAACTTGGGTACCAAATTTTATAATTCTACTGGAATGATGACTTATGGATTTATATATTGTGACATTGGAGAATAAGAAACAAATATATTGTGACATCTTTCCTAGATATACAGCTAGACGGAAAGCCATAAGCCAAGCCTGTTTATATGGTGGATAAACAGTGAACAGGTTTAGTGAAGAATTTAAATTAAATTAAATTTCTTTTTAGCTGTGCCTTATCTGGAAGAAGGCAACAAATGTTCTGTATTCTTATATATCCTAGTTCTGAGAATTTTTATTTCATAATTCTATTTAAATGCAGGAATTTCTTTTCACTTGAAAATGGCATTGAATACCATTTTATAAATGCTATTTATTTTTAAATGTATTTAAAAACATTTGACAATAAAGCTAATCCAAAAGTGGAATTCTTTCACTCAGTAAGTGAAAATTTATTGACAGTCTAGGTCCTAGACTCTAGGACCAAACACATTTTTTTTAATATTGGAATCATTTTAATGACTAATTTTGCCCTAATTTAAATCTCTGAAGATGACAAAATTTTGTTTTAAAATGCAAACATGCTCTTATTTTTAATGAAGTTTTTTGATGGTAAATGTCTTCTATGCATAGGCCAGAAGGTGGCACTCGTCTTCCACAGATGTTAACTATGGGATCTTAAGAGGTTGGCATGAATGGAATGTTGCTCAAAAATATAAATATTAAATATTTGCATATATTTTCTCAAATACGCATCAAAGATACGATTATTTTATTTCTTGAGTTTTATGTGTAGGAATCCTCCTAAAGACAATTTTATGTTATCCCCTCTGAAAGGCATTCACAAATTTTTAATAACTAAAATTTTATGATTGGCTAGTTCCATCAAATTTTGTTGCAGTTTGTATTTTAGAACGCACAAACATACAGGTAAAATTTATGAGACTGGAATTATTTTCAGCTAACACCCATCTCCTAATATTATCCAGATCCACTTTCTGCTTGCTGTTGAATCTGTAAAATTTAATTGGTACTAGTACTTGGCTACCTTAGGCTAGAATCCAGAAATTGGCATATTGTTCTTTCAAATATGTGTTGGCTCTCACAATTGCTTAATAAACTTTTAATGAATTCTTATCACTTTTATATTCAGAATAGGAATTATTACAATAAATTATTAGGGTGTTTCTCCCTTTTAATACTTTTAAGTTTAATAAATTTGCTTTAGTGTTTTAGATAATTTTGATATACAAAGATTGATCAGAACATCCTCTTTTCCTCATGCTGTTGTTCCCATACAACTCTAGAAATTATCTATAGATACCTTGAGTTTCAATAGAGGCCTAGCCTTAAATCTCCTTGAATTTAATTCCTTTTATAAGCTAAATTTGTGGCAGTCACATCTTGTAATTACTTAGTAATACAAATTAATATACTAAGTATAGATTAAAAATACTGTATTGATTAATAGTATTTCTAATTGTCTCAGTAATTAAGGTAACATACAGATACATAAAAATACCTGATATCTTTTTCCTTATAAAAAGAATATATTCTCTTATACGGAAGCACACTTAAACTTTCCACAATTCCTCTATGTTCCTTTTTAAGTGCAAAAGTATACAGTACTTTAAATTACCGCATGCAATTAAGAGTTGTCTGCATAAATTAAGAATGTACTCACAGATCAGATATTCAAAAAATTAAAAAATACTAAGTTACTATCATGTAAATTCTTGACTGTGAGGTTATTAATCCTTATCCTCTCCTTCCCCATCCAGCTTTTTATAAGCTAATGCATATAAATCATGTGCATTGTTTTATCACTTTATGAAGTACATTGAATAACCAAATGGTTAAGTATGAAAATCTCAAATATTGCAAATACACAGTAAAACTAGAGATCCTAATGTGTTTAGATTGTGATATAATAAAATCTTCAAGTATGCAAAAATAAGTTATCAATTTACCCAGGCTGGGTATAAAATAATTTCCCATTCTCTCTCCAACTCACAGTGCAACCATTAATAAGTCTCTGAAAAATCAACATAATTTATTACCTGAAATAACACTTATGTTTTAGACTGGCATGACTAATCCAAAATTAAGTAGTGAAAATCTGATCATAAAAAAGTTTGTTCTGCCTTTGTTAATGAGCATGCATTCAAAATGCAACATGAAATGCAACATCTTTTCGAAAGAGAAGAGAAACAAGCAAGTGACTCATAAATTATTGAGGCTGCTCTGGAGCAATTACTCTATACAGAATGGAAAAAAGATCACTAATCTCATTCAGTTTTGAAGATTTTGCTTTTGAAAGTATTATGCTGCATGGCAGTCTCTTGAAAGAATATTTACAGGTAGTCCTTGACTTACAACAATTTATTTAGTGACCGTTCAAAATTACAACAGCACTGAAAAATAACATGACCATTTTTCACCCTTATGACCATTTCAGCATCCCTAGTCTCGTGATTTACATTCAGAAGCTTGACAACTGATTCACATTTATAACGGTTGCAGTGTCCCAGTCATATGATCCCCTTTTGTGACCTTTTGACAAATAGTCAATGGGGAAACCAGTCACTTAACCGGGTTAGTAAGACCTGCAGTGATTCACTTAACAAATGTGGTGAGAAGTCATAAATTGGGGCCCTCTCACTTAATTTCTCACTTAGCAACATTAATTTTGGGCACAACTGTGGTCATAAGTTGAGGACTACCTGTATTTACTGCAGTTTACGGCTTTCAAATCCATCCCCTTTTAACAGAAATAATGAGGAAGCACCTGAGTTGGCAGTTACACCTTCCAAAAAACCTGTATAGCACATTGCTTGTAGCAGCTTTTCTGTTCAGAACAAGACCAGTCGTCCATCCCCTCCCCCCCAGTAACTCTGCCTAGATCTGATATTGAGGGCAAAAAAAAAAAAGACAGCTGCACCGAACTGCACAGTACCACCCACACACCTGTTCATTTTGGTGCAAATGTTATACAGGCCTCAGGTGGAGCTTCTGCCTTTTCCCGTAAGAGTCTCCAGAGCACACCCAGGTGCCCAGTTTCACACTGCTTGACAAACTATTTTTTTTTGCAATGGATTTTACTAGCTTGCTTCGAACTACTTTTGCTGAGTATGCCTGCAAGTTGGCTGAAGTGGGAAATTAAAACATCATTCCAAGCTGCAAAGGGACTGAGCACATCTCCCATTATCTTACAGTAGAGCAAGTTTAGGATGACTGCTATGAAGAGTATAATTAGGAAATTAGGGTTATAGTAGGACAAGACTGAAAAAAAGGAGTTAGTTGTGTAGTGATGAGAACTGACAGAAGAGCAGCAATTCTGCATATGCTTATAATTTAAATCCTGCTGAAGTCCATCTTACTCTTACAGTTGGCATCGCAACCTTAAGAGAATATTAGAAAATGACATTTCTTTTTAGGATAGGTTGATGCTTTAGAGCAGCCAAAGTTTAATCAATAACATGAGAGTGACTTTCATTTCTCAGCAGCTTAGTCATATGGAGAAGCTGCTGCAACTGATTAACTAATACCCTTTTCCATGAAATATTGCACAGATTCATATAAACTTTCCAGTGTACATACATCATTAGCTCTTACATGAAAGTTTTTTTACATGAAAGTTTTTTTTTTACAAGAAGTTAACAGTTGGGGAAATTATGAGCCCCATTCTTAATTTCTGCATAATCCAAAGCAAGTTCATCAGAGGTGGGATAGTTGCTTTTAGAAGTTCATATAGCCAGTCAACAGGGTGAAGAGAAAACAGGCAAAGGAATTATTTGTGCACAACTTACAGTTTTTGCTTCTAAAGTTCAAACTTCTCAAGGTAATGAACAACTTAGTTTCTCTTTACAAACAGCTTTGGACTTTTTTTTTTTAAACAAGCAACTTTCAAACACAATTCCTCAGAGAAAATAAAGAACTTCCAGGACAATCTACATAGAATGTAACTGGTATGTTGCCAATTCAGCTGCTCTGCCACAAAACAGCTGGCACTTACAAAGAAGGCAAACAAGCTATTCAATGAACACACAATTTATTTTGATTCTGTATAAAAAGGTTAAGTTTACAACTAAACTTTTATAAAAAGTTCAGCATGATTAGGTACATCATAACATTTTTTTTGCAGAAATATACATTTCTGCTACTATACAAGAAAACTCTAATTAAAGAGTTCAAAGTTTCATTCCCATATTTATATATAAATATGTACACAGCATTCAGTCCTATACGCATGTCAAAAAAAAGCTAATTTTTGACCAAGACTTCACAGAAAACTGAACACTCAATCTTCTAATACTCACGCTCCACCTTTTGGAGGAAAAAAAGGCAAAGTCTGCTTTAAAAGGGAAAATTCCTTAAAGAGGGCTTTTTAAAAAAAGTTTCATTTTGCTCCCTACTGTGGGGATAGCATATAAATGAAGCCTTTCCAGCTAGGGAAAGGGCATTTTAGAAGTCTCTTCATAAATAATTAAGATTAGTCCAAGATGAAGAACAGTGGAAGATGATATCCATTAATTTTTCTTTAAAAGGTTCATTTAACTGAATATGGATTTCCCCCCTTCCAGATATAGCCGGGGAAACAGAGTTGCCGTGGAGGGGTGGGGAATGTATCTTCTTGTGCAAAAATTCAGCAAACACCTGCAAAACATTGAAGAGAAGCATATTTAGAAGAATGCTAACAGGGCAGAGATCCGGACAGACTGGCGCCAGAGAGGAAACCACAGTTTGAGCATTTAGCCAAACACTCAAAGATTGGGCAAACCCTGGCGTCCAGATGCAGCATGTGCATGCAAATGCGTGCTCCCTTTCACACACACCCAATGAAATGAGCATATTCATGAGGAGACATGATCTGAAAGTGGCTCCTCTTGCTTCAACTCTTAAGAGGGACAAGAGACGGGGTGGCGTAACAGTTAAAGCAACAATTTAATTAGATGCTGTCCAATTGATCCCATGAGTGATCCTGGGCTACACCACAAGTTTCACTTAGATTAAAATATTAAGAGAACTGTGCCTGGATTTATGCAGAGTCCTCAAAAGACAACAAAATGCCTCAGTTGCCACATAACAGCCCTCTCCCTTTCATGTACAAAGTATTTAAAAAAACAGGAATTGAGCACTTACCAAACACATTTAGCCACAAAGTGCTTTGCTCTCATTTGACATTAACTCTGAGGGAAATTCAGCTGCCTGCAAAAGGGGGGGGGGGGAGAGGAGAGAAAGAGAAGGGGTTAAAAACCCTAAGCATTTCAAGGAAGCTTGCAAACTACTCGGGGGTTACTTCGAACGTGACCAACACATAGCGATTATGGCTAATAAGACGACACCGCCAAGGAGCCGTAGGTACCTTATAATTGATTTTGTTTCCCAATTTTTTTTAGTCCAATTGCGACCCTGAAAAGGCAACCCTTGATCAAACCCGGCAAACTGATTTAGAACAATGCCGTTAATCTAATCCCGTTTTAAAGGAGCAACAAGCCAAGGAAGGAGTCGAGCGCGGGCGGGGGAAGCAACTCACCTGTAGTGACAAGATGCTGATGTCTGTGTTCAAGGTGGTCAGAGGAGTTCTGGAGGAAGGGTTCTGTCCCGGTCTCTGGTGGTGGAGGGTGACGATGCTGGGATGCGTGTCGAGAGCGATCTGCAGGTCCAGGATGTAGTCAATAACGTGTTGCAGGATTTCCATCTTGCTGACTTTCTTGTTCTGTGGAATGCTAGGCACCAGCTCTTTCAGCTTCGAATAGCAGTCGTTCATGTTGTAGAGCAAACTCATAGGGTCATCCACCGGGGTTTTACTTCGGGATATCCCCAGACTGTGTTCCGAAAGGCTGTTTTTCCGGACGGATCGCACCGGACTAAAGGCTTTCATGCTGCAGAAGACGGAAGAGCCGGCCGGCTTTGCCTGCTTTTAAGCCCACCGCACACTCCGGAACGGAGAGAAAGTACGTCGCCTTCAGCCCTCCCTGCCTGCCTGCTTCTCTCCTTCCTCCCTGCGACTTCCCACTCTACAGTCAGAATGAAGTTAAGCCCCCCTGCTCTTGCTTTTATAGCCCTCGTCTCTCAGCTGACAAATCCGGGTTGCATTCGTTGCTATTGGAGGAACGACTCACGTCCGTCAAGAGTCAAGGCGCTTCTCATTGGTATAAGTATCAACCAAGAGGCGGTCCGGACCTTCCGCGTTTGGAGCCAATCCTTGGCCAAGGAGGCGTGCCCAAAGCACAGCTGTGGCTAGTAAATATACAGTACGCTGGCGCCGGGAAAGGCGGCGGTGGGGTGGGGGGGTGGGGGGGAGAGGGATCTGCTGAGCCTCAGTTCAACCCGAGGCAATCTCGAAAGGACTGTAAGAACGAAAGGGAGCGAAGTGGTCATTTGTTTACAAATTTATTCAATCAATTCCACGCGGGAAATCCAGGTCGGGGCATTCTGCACCACTGGCTGGCATTCTTCCCAACCATAGTCAGGGTAGAGAGTAGGTTGAAATAATCTTGCTTTTAAGACTCGGATCTGCAGGCATGGCTTTTCCGATGCATTGTGTGCCAAAAGAGAAAGGAGACAACAGACGAAGTATTGTCAGAACAGGAAAGAACAGTGGCTGCTTACAATACTGTCAATCTTGTTCACTGCCATGTATGAAAATGCAGGGCGCTCCGGATTCTGCAATGCCAGCTAGCACCTTCGGAGGCAGGCAGAGTGACAACTGTGGGAACTGCTCCAGAATAAAAGGCCTGTCCGTTCCCAGGACAAGGCAGTCATTAAATTTCACAAGTATGCTAAAATAGTCGTACAGTTAATTGGGAGACCGCGCATTGAATACCTATACTATAAATATGTATATAATATGAGGTGGTATCAGCGCCTTCTTTCAGGCGTGTAGAGCAATTAGATAGGCATACAGTACATCGCTACGATCACCACAGCCAGAAACATTTCAAACAAGAATGCAAGTTTGTTTTTCAAGGTACTCAATCCCTAAACAGATCACTAGAACATTCCAATGTAATCATGACATTTAATTACAAATGACAGTTCATTAACAGTCCCCTACTAAATTCTAACATTGTTGCATATTTGCAATACCAGCAAATCGCATTCCACCACATTGCTAGCTTTGAGAGCACGATCATATATATTTGCAAGTTTATATGCTACCAATCCTTCCTTGCCTTTTGCCTTGTCTGAAAGAAAGCTCCACATCACTTTGTCATCTCTGGATTCAAGATCTGGTCAGGCACAGCAATTGAGGCATTTTCTCCCAAATGATTGCAAAGTACGTTCAAATATACTTTTTATTGTATAGTTTTGACTTACACCCACCTGCCACAAACTCTTGTTCTTCTTTAGTAGATGGGTATTAGTGACAGTGATACTTATCCAATGAAGATAGGGAGGGGGGAAGAGGAGGAATCAATTTGCTTGGCTGTTATTGTGTTGTGCAAATCCAGATGTTATGGTTCCTACAATATTAAGTTGAATGTGTTGGCAAATGCAACCAGTTTGAAATTTATTGAATAAACATACCTAAGCAAATGGAAGCTATTCACTTTCTCTTCAACCTTTTAAATGAAAAAAGTAATCACCCAGGTTGGGATTTAGTGATTGGGACTAATTGTGGTGGGTTTGGTTTCTGTGTTTCTGGAACCTGAAAACTTTATTCTTTTCCCCCCACATCTTGTTTTTTTCCACTAGTATGTCATTATTTCAGTGGATTGAATGTAGGCTTGATATACCCATTAGCACTGACTGGACAAGTGAAATCATAACTAAGGTCCTACTTAGTTAAATAAAGTCTGGAATATTATGATAGAGTATACTTCATGTGCAATAAGACCCAGAGTTCACCTACAGTAACTCTTAGTGGGTGCCACAAAACACGGTTCTCTTTAAAGTTCTGGGAACTGGTAATTCAGATTACTTTCATTCTCACCTAGTAATACTAAAATGGTTGTGATGAAAATTCTCTACTTCATCTCATTGAGAGGAAGTTGAGCTAAGAGAACCAATATTTGAAAAGATACACAGAGTTCTTGTATTTATAATATTTTATTCATCCATTTACTTGTATTTTATAAAGTAGATTACTAGAATATATGTAATATAATTTTACATATATTACAAGGAATATCCAAATAATAGAGCATGCAGTATAATAAAGTATAACATATGGCTAGGATCCAACTGAAGACTGACAATGTGGTCCTAGGTAAGTTTATTGATCAGAACGGCAGCTGAGCATTTACTGCCAAAGAATGTTCCACTCTGACAATATTGCTTAAATACTTATAAAAGATCATTCCCATAGACTTGAACACATTTATCGTAAGTAGTTTACCTTATTTGTTCAATTACTTAGACATGTATTTAAAAACTGTCCAACTGCCAGCAGATCTTTTAAGACTCTGAATTAGTACCCTCTCCAATCAGGCTTGTAATTTCATTGTTTTTAATTTGGTGTGCCCTAATACAATAACAAATTGCAGTGATAATTATGTCCAGAGGCTATGTGAGTGAATTTTAAATCAGAATTGGACATATTCATAGATACCATGCTATCTCCCGGAATGCATAGTTATCATTTTGAAGTATAGTAGTCATAATGGACGGAGAGAATTAAAGCAGTAGGAACATTTTCAACTTTACACTTTTGGTAACTTTTGTTACCATTTCTACTACATACTAGCAATGCTACCTTTGCAGTTACAGTTATACTTACCCTAATAAGGTTGATAGAATTGCAATACAATTTCAGTTTATACAGTACTGCAATATAGTCTTTCTTTGTGGCCCCCGTTTTCAAGGACAAGTAAAAATCGCTATTTTAATGCTCCAAACCAAGTATTTAAGAGACGCAAAGGCGGGCATGGCATTCTTTTTATCGCGTTGTGTGCAAAACTCAATCCATATGGTTAATGTAAGATCCAAACAGATCATATCAAGTCGGAAAACTGGGCCGAGCCAAACATGGTGAAAGCATGTTGCAAATGCAGGAAAAACGACCCTTGCTCAACGTCTCCCTCTCACACCCCTTGCCCAAAGCAACACCATCTACTTTTTCCTCCTGCGTGTGTGCCCTGCTGACTTGGGAAACTTGAGGTGGGTTACAAGTCTTTCCTTTCGGGTTGCAAGGAAAGTAAGACCTTCCTAACACGGCTTGAAGGAACACAACAACCCAAGGCAAATCCTGTAAGCCTTTCGAGAGGGGGATAAAGATGCAGGCAGGGCATACCTGGGGTAGCCCTTTTAAATAGGAACGCCTAGCCCTAGGCGTTTGTTTACTACAGGAAGGTAGTGGGAAGAACGTTGCCCAGGGATGCCGTACCTGGGAAGAAGGAATAACTTTTCAGGTATGCTCCCATTTCCCGCCACGGTGGGGGTGGGGGCAGGGTATGGTATTTGGTTTCGCGCCTCAGAGATGCGTCCGCTCGCTCCGTCCAAGGACGCGCAGGCTTCCCGGCGCAGGAAGGGAAAGAAAGCGAAGCCCCACGCCCCGCGGCAGGCTCGCGCAATTCCCGCCCGTCCGCCCTCTGGCGCGCACACGCGCGCTCCCCTCCCGCGCGCCCGGCTCCTGCACCTGGGTTGGCGCGGCCCGCGGCCTGAGAAGCTTTCCCGGAGTCAGCGCGAGGGCACCGGCGCCTCTTCCCTTTGCAGCTCAAGGCCGCCCCCGCCCACCTCCTTCCCTCCCTTTCCAGAGGCCGGGCCCGACTCCTCGGCGCCAGCGCCGTGACGTCACCCCCCGCTGCCTCGCCTCCCTCCCGGTTCGGGCCGGCGGCGCCTCTCAGGCGGCTGCCATGGAGACCGGGGCTCGGCCCTGGGTTGTGGGAGGCTGCTGCAGGGCTCGGCTTGGCGGCGGGAGCAGCAGCGGCAGTGGCGGCGGGTCTTTTTTCCCGGGCCGCACCTGCACCGGAGCCGGCCAGCTCTGGCAACGGGGGCGGCCGGGCGGGCGCGTTCGCGGGGCAGCAAACCCGGGACTCTCCTGTCCTGTCTTCGGTGGCTGCTTTTAAGAGCGCACCTACCTGAAGGAAGGACGGACTCCGACGCCTATTATTAACTGTCTTGCCGCTACTCCATTGTAATTCTGGCACCAGAGCATTCCCATCGGAAAATCCAACCACGAGGGAAAATTGCAGGTGGAGATTTGGGCTGCAAATATCCGGACTACCATGAGGTGGCAGCAAAAACCATATTCTGTGTCTCCTTCCTCCCATCTCTTGACTGTCCGGATTCTGCACCTGAGTTGGCGGGTTTCATTGCATCTGTGTGGTCGAGTCGAAAAAACGACAGGATGACACATAAAATAGATAATTAGATTACATTCCCCGGTGCAACCCATACTTGCGCAAATGCCTGAGAGATAAGGGTAGGGGGCATCGTGCGCCTACTTTGTTTGGGAGAGGAAACTTGTGTGAAATTTCTTAGGGGGTGTGTGTGTGCGTTTGAGTGAGCTAAAGATCGATTTACAGCCCCGTATAAATTATATGTAATCGGTGGCCTTTCATGTTTCTTACACATGATCTTAAGTTTGTCAACAATTCAGAGTGCTGTTTGGATTGATGGATATTGAAGGCACTTCAAAATAAACGTTGGGAGATTGCGGTCCCCTTCATCTGGGGAGCAGTACCGCTAACCTCTACGTGATTTACCGACATGGAACGAGAGAACAAAACGATAGCGACCAACTATTTGTTTGAAAAAGATATCTGAAGCCCCCCTCACGTTTACCTGTAGTTTTGCCTCGTTTAATAAGAGATCGCAACAATTTTGTTTATTCGACATATCGAACGCCTCGTAGAATGCTTTTCTCCAGGCACGAATTCAAACGTGGAATTATTGACGGACGTAAATTTGTCCTTTGATCCTATGCCGAGTCATTAATAGAAAAATCCTAGGTAGGTCAATTCAGAACTGGGTTCAATGGGGCTTCTTCGTAAACTAGATTGCAACTACATGCCACCAAGAAATCGGCTTGCAGTAATGCCGTGGGAACATTTCTCTAGTTCACTGAATGATTTTCAACTCACATCCCCCCCCCCCCGAAAAATTATAGAAAGCTTGGGAGGGGGAGTTAAAACAATATATGGAAACAGTGTTACAGAAATCTGTGAAGTGCGCTGATCTCAAACAGGTTTTTTTCCCTCCTTTCCCAAATGGTTTTCCTGTTACTTTTGTTCCGGTCACAAAATTAGAGCAAGCCGGCGAGCGAAAGAAATTAACTAGGGAGAGATAAGGTCTGCAAAACAATCTGGAATTGCCAGTGTTGGTGGGAGCTCTACAGGGCTGGCGTCAGAAAGTCTGCGCCGCCTTCTATTACTGTTGATCCAGCTTTGTGCAGCTGCACTCCGTACAATTAGCTTGTAGAAACAATCCTGCTGTAGGCAGCCTTTCCCCTTCAAAGCGCTTGTCTGTACTGACCTCCCCCCCCCACGCCCCCCCTTTTCTACACACCACATCATGATGCTGGAAATCAAGTCACAAGCCGATCACTGTTTGGGCAACATCATCTGTGGGAATTCACTAACCCCCCCTCCTTATCCCAGACATGCAACAAGAGATTGTTTGTCCAGAACTAAATTTACAGCTTAATATTTCGATGTAACCCATACAGAAAAAAGAGAGAGAAAAAAGTCCGACCCCATAACAAGAAACATATTGTGTGCGCTCTTTCTCTTGGGAGGGGAAAAAAATAGAAAGCGGGTAGGGTGCCGTGGAGTGAAAAGCGGGGGTAGCTGGCTTTGAAAACTTCGCTTGTCAACATGCTGTTTTAAAGGGAGGCTGCGGTGTGTGTGTGTGTGATTCTAGGACGTCTTCTGCACAGCCCGAAGAAGTGGCATTTCTCCTTTGATAAAGAGGATATAGGTTTGTCAGTTGCAAATTTGCCTGCGTGACCCCCCGAAGTTCAAATTGGCAATGCTTCAAACGCATTTCCTTTCCTTTTTTTTTCCTTACACGGTGCACTCCTCACCTCGAGATATTTAGGGCTGATTGCACCTTATGGGGGGGTGAGGGAAAGCCAGACCGTGCAGAGAAACCGCCTCCCGAAGCCCCTTCGCTTTTGCTTGACTCTTGCCCAGCTACGACTTCTAAATACAAGCCCGCCGCCCCAGTTGTATTCCCCTCCGTGCCCGCCCCTGCGCCCGTTTCTGCAGAACGCCAGGCGCCGCTGTTGTAAACTATCGGCCTCACGCCTGTCGCGTGCTGCTGTGCGTAAACATTGCCGGTGGCTCCCAGTTGCAGGACGGGAAGTGGGAGGCAGGAGCATCGCAGGCGTCTTTCCCGGGAAGCAGCCACCCCTGTCCAGTTCCCGCCAGGCGGCTAGCCGGGAGAGACTCTTGCGGGCTGCGCTAGGGGACCCTGTAAGGGGACGCGGGCGAAGGACAAACTCAGGCCTGACAGGCAGAGAGAGAGAGAGAGAGAGGTGAGGGGAACAAAGCCCGTAGCAGCAACCTTGTCAAGACCCCTAGAGTTGCTACAGGTGGTCCTTGGCTTACGACCACAATTGAGCCCAAAATTTATGTTGCTAAGTGAGGCCTTTGTTAAGTGAGTTTTGCTTCACTTTACGACCTTCCTTGCCACAGTTGTTTAAGTGAATCACTGCAATTGTTAAATTAGTAACAGTTTAGCGGTTGTTAAGCAAATCTGGCTTCCCCGTTGATTTTGTCTGAAGGTCGCAAAAAGGGGAATCACATGATACTGGGACACCACAGCCGTCATAAATATGAGTCAGTTGACAAGCGTCTGAATTTTTGTCCCATGATCCTGGAGATGCTGCCATGGTGTGAAAAATGGTCATAAGTCATGGAAGCGTACAAACTTGTGGAATTCACTTCTTAACACATACAGGGGAATCATGAAGCCGGCAATTGTTTACATCAATACATGGGTTTTAATAGATTGCTCACTAGTTTTCACACCAGGTTGAGTCAAAATTACCATCAATTGACAGATCACATTTCCCACCACCAAACCAATAAAAGTTCTCATAAATTTTGGGAGATGTGTAAAAAGGACCAAAACATGGTTCCTTTTGAATATTACATGGACTTTCGATGCATATATAGGTGGTAAGACATGGAAGTCCATTTAGACTGCAACGAATATGTGTTTAGCAAAGAATTGCACCTAGTCAAGGAACAGTAGGTCAAAATACAAATTCAAAGTCTTTGAGGTCATAGTCTTTCCATGTTAGTGCCTTCCATAAGCATAGAGCTTTCCCATGTATTTCCAGTCCCATGTCCATTTCAGTTCTTTTCAGTAGGAAAAATGATAAAAGGAAAACGTGGATCAATGAAATCAAAATACGAATTCTGTTGATTTCATATCATTTACATGTGACATATCTCATCTGAAAGCACCATCACATAATAGGCTGTCAGTATGGAACACACCTGAACACCACAGATACCACTATTTTTGACATCGCCATGCTGCAAGAACATTGATGTAAGTCACAGGATTTCTTGATTTTACATTATTTTTACATGGGAGCCACATGGAAGCACTATCAAACCTATTTTGATATCACAACTATCACATATAACCCAGTGGTGAAATCTGAACCGGTTTACTACCAGTTTGCTGGCTGCGCACCACATACCAAATGCGAGGTGCACGCATGCAGTGCATGCCAAAAGGAGGTATGCGGTAAGTAGAAGAGCACATGGGGGGATCAGCTGTGGCGTGCAATCTTTTTTTTTTACTTTTAAAAGCATTGCTTTTAAAAGTTAAAAAAAGCCTCTGACGATTGCACTGCTCAGATGTGATCGTCAGGCTTTTTTTTTACCTTTTAAAAGCATTTTTTCTACAACCTTGTAAAAAAAAAAGCCTCTGATGATCACCCGGCTCAGCTGGGCATGGGGAGGGAGGGATTTTTGCTACCGGTTTTCAGAACCACCCGGAAGATCACTCGGGCGATCTGGTCCCAACCGGGAGCATTTTACCCTTGAAATAGCCCCAATACAACAAAAGCATGGCTCTCAATCACAGATTCTCTTGATTTCACACATCAAATAATATATGCGTTGATCTAAAGAGCATGAAACTGACCATGTGTTACCACATTGCAAAAATAATGATTTTAAGATAGTTTTATCCCACCATTATTATTTTTATAAATAACTCAAGGCAACAAGCATTTAATTCTCATTCCTCCTGTTTTCCCCACAACACTAACCTCGTCAGTTGGATTTTGATGAAATAGAATGACTAGCCTGAAGTTACCCAGCCGGTTTTTTATGCCTAAAGTGAGATTAAAACTCAGCGTTTGGTTTTTAGCTCTCATAATTATACATGATTTTATATAACATTTGCATGAAACCATCACAAAGTAGATCATATCGATCCTCCTGCAAATAGCAATCACAATAACAAATCTTAACAAATTTTAAAGCTGCTATGAGCAGAAACAATCTAAATCATGGATTGTCATAAAGCCAGTTTTTACATGGGATCAATACGGAAACACCATTAAAGTATGCATTATATCCATATGCATTAGAGTTGAGCAGTGCATCAGACTTGAGATCAAAAAGGTGCTGTGGAGCATGTGGGAATGCAGAGGCAGCATCAATCAATTTATTAAATCAGCTGCATCAGCTCTGTCATCCTGAAAACAGCTGTTCCTGTCTATTTTGAAGTCTTTTTCTTTAATAATCAAGATCCAAAGCATTTTACAGCCCTATCTTCATGCAGTGAGCCATTATTAACCAAGCCCTAGCATCTTTTTTACCCCTGCTTGTAGTGCAAAAGTACCCTTTTGGTTTTGCATGCTTTTTACAATGGAACACCACAACATCAGAGAGAATTTTTGTCAGCATGTAGTAGTAAGTCACCTCAATCATGAATATGAAGGTTTGGGGCCTCACCCTGGTATACATCCATAAATCTGACATCAGGTAGCAGACTTATTGGTTTACGTGCACTGAGCCCAAATAATTGAAGCCCAAACTTCTTTAAAACCAAGGATTCTCTCTTAAATTTTAGATATGTATGATATGTATTGTACATTGATGAGACATTACAATTGCAGATTCATCTATTTTTGTGTTGTTTTGGTTCAAAAATAGGGATCTGATATCACATTGTAGTTTACATCCATTTGGAAGCAATGAGCCATCATAGTCATTTTTTGCACTCCTGTGAGGGAAAAAACCCACAACATACATTACAACAGTGGTGAAATCTAAAATTTGTTACTACCGGTTCTGTGGGCGGGACTTGGGGGGGGGGGTAATGTGACTGGGTGGGCATGGCCATTTTTTAAAAAAACTTTTAAAACCATTTTTTCTACAACCTCTTCGGTGAAGAGGTTGTAAAAAAATGCTTTCAAAAGGCTTTGACGATCCCAACTGAGTTGCCTGATCGGCAGAGACTTTTTTTCTTTTCAATGCCTCTGACCATCAGGCAACTCAGCTTGGATCATCAGAGGCATTGAAAAGAAAAAAAGCCTCTGCCAATCAGGCAACTCAGCTGGGATCATCAGAGGCTTTTTTTTTACTTTTAAAAACATTTTTTCGGCCAAAGAGGTTGTAGAAAAAATGCTTTTAAAAGTTAAAAAAAAGCCTCTGACTATTGTGCGGCTCAGCTGGGGGGGGGGCAGGGATTTTTGCTACCAGTTCTCCGAACCACCCGCCTCCATTGCTACTGGATCGGGCAATCTGGTCTGAACCGGGAGCATTTCACCCCTACATTAGAAGCTAGTTTTTTTTTATGTGAAACAAAATTATTATCAATATAAAGTTTGTTACAAGTAGCCTAGACAGCAGTGATGATGTTCCTTTAAAAATGTCATCACTATTGAATGGACTCTACTCTGATTAACTGGAGTGATCAGAACATATTTCCTCAGCACTCCCATGTTTCACCTAGTACTTCCTTATTTGTACTGACTATCTTTCATATATGAAGATCTAATTTCTTATAGAAGCACACAGTGGGCAACATGAAGGTTGCAAGCAAGCAAAATGATAAGCAAGCAGATAAAACTACAGGGATAATTCCATCTGATGGTGGTTTTATGATTATCTCATGTAAAAATCATATGCAAGAACCATGTTCCTCATTTTGGGTCACTATTGTATGAAAAATGATTGATTCCATCAGTATTATAGTTTTCTTCCATGCAAAAAAGCATGTTATCCATATCATCAAGCCAAGTATTTGTATCACAACAGCATCAAAAAGTGTTGCGTCTATTATTGTAATTGGTCACTGCGTGTAGATAGCTGTGCTCTGTGGTTTGATGATGGTTTCATGTAGACTTGATTGTAAAATCATGTGAAGCCAGAAAGCTCATATCTTGGATCCACGTTTTTATAGAACGGTGATGCCAGAAACAGGCATTGTTTAGGTTCAGCATATGCAGGCCAACAGTTATTTTGTGTGGATCTACAGTATCATAAAATAATGCAAAATCAAAAGGATTGTGTTTCAGAATCATATTTTTATACCATGCAAGTACCAAAACTTGTTAATTATGTGATCCTGATGACTAACTCTATGCATATAGATGTAGTTGGAGATTTGTTTATGAGTTTTGTTTATATTCATATCACAAAAAGTCAGGGTTGGAATGAGAAAGGAGTTGTAGAATGCTGCAAATTTCTCTCAGAAGTGATGGAGAGCAGGAACCTATTAATGCTAATTATAACATTTGACCATCTTAAATTTAACATAATAGCTGCTCACATATCAACAATCATTTAGTCATTTCATTTCAAGGACATTGAACTTGGCATCTTTGAAACTTCTTATTGTTGAAAAGTGGAGTACTGGTACTGCATGTATGTGTACTGTATTGTATGTATGTATTGTATGCTGGGTGTATAGGGAAGCATTGGAATTTCATCATTTTGTGTATTTATTTCGGTTTGTAAAATGCCCTAAACCCAATATCTATATTTCAAACAAACTAAACTGAGTTTTAAGATGTACATTTGGGGGGGATACCTGTCTTGAAAAGAATAATGTGTTCCTTTTAAAAGGCCCCTTCTGATCTACTTACACACAGCCTTATGTTGAATTTTGAAGACTCCAATGAATTAAGATTCTTAGACGCAATTTTAAGTGTGTTGAAGGGATTTGGGGTGTTGAATGAGGAAATCAGATTAGCAGGAATATCCTGAAAATGTTTTCCAGGTGCCTTTGTTGAGATGGAGAAGGAGTTGACCTTTATTACTGAGTCTTGGGGGCAGGTGATTGATGTAGAATTGGATATACTGCCATACAATTTGTGTTGTGTAGCATAACAATTTAAAGGTTTAGGGACAGTTTAAGATTCCAGATTATGTCTGAGTTAACGGATAGAGACTTTGGAAGCTCACTGTACTGGTATTGCCTTACTTTCCCTTTTGACTCACCAGGTCAGGAATGGCAAGTAACATAAAACAGATGCTTTTAAGCAGAATGACTACTGCTATTACCAGTATTAAGGGAATATCTGCTGTGTTTTTACTATGTAGTAAATTTCAAATGCACTATGCTTTGGAACCCGCAATGATCCATATAATTATAAATTTCTTCAAACCTCTTCATGACAAATGGATTTGCACAATTCAGGAATAAGCTGGTCGGAAAATATTTTTTCAAACAATATTAAAATTAAGAGTACAAATTTGAAATAATTAATGGTTTGGAGATATGAATTATTCACAGGAATAGAACAATGCAGTTTTCAGTATGCATTTTTTTGATGTTTGGACTTTCCAGACAAGGTCAACTGAAGCTGAAATAAATTCAGTATGTAGAATGCTGAGACTTGCAAAATTTTAATTTTTTTCTAAACTTCACACGGAGTGATTGCAACAAATATGCAGCCATTGTTAGCAACTTAATGCATGCTTTAGTGGGAAGAAATTATTTTCCATAAACAAAGTGGGTTAAAAGATTGATTTGTGCTTTTAGTGTCATCCTGTTGTCATTTCTGGTTAACACGGTTCATTTTTGGGTTTCTCGGAGAGGAAGTGTATTGTGTCAAAATTCTGGCAACACTTTTTGATCAAAGATCAAAGTGAGACAATATATTTATAGAGTTTTACTCTATAGCAACCACTGAGTTTCTTAAAGCACCTTAACTACAATTGCCACCCAAGTAAATGTATCTCGGGCAATCAGTCGATTTAGCCAAAATTACTTTAAATGGCATTAGTTTGTCAAACTAGATAATGGGATTCTAATGGAAAGCAGAAAAAAGAAAGGACTATGACAGATAGACAAATGAGAAAATAAATACAGTAATATCCCTTTGCTTCAAATATAACACATAAGTTATTAAATGTTAAGCTTCAATAACACACTACACTACAGCAACACATGATATTTTGATGTTGGTTCTTCACTGTTAAATCTTATAAGCCATTTTAAACTATTTAGGAAAGATAGAGAATATATTTTAATTAGTTAATTGTGAAAAACATTGCTTCAGATGAATCTGCTTAATGCTAAGGCTGATTTTCAGTTGAGAATAAATCCTAAAAATGAAATAGATGACAAATGTTTTTAAATCCAGTTTCAGTTAAGTCCTCATGATATGCTGAACTTTGCATATTCTTGTGACTTTTTCCAGCTGACTGGATATAGCCATATTGCAAAAGTTGATGATATGTGCAGAATAAGCTATTAAAATAATTATATTATAAAAAATTAAAATTATTGTTTTATACAGCATGAATAGAGCTTCGTCAGACAAGTTAGGAAACATCAGAACATTAGAATATTTTTAAAAACTACACAGGGACAAACAAACTCAGTCTGTTGGATTTAGTTACTTAATGAATTTATACTAGGGATCCTTAACCTTTTGGGGCAGGTGGGCATAGTGGGAAATAGTGAAAATATTTAAATATTCTTGCAAAATATATTTTGTGACTGGAAAGTTGTGCCAGTTTAATTTTTGTCTCAGGCAGCTGATATTACCCTGTTTCCCCACAAATAAGACATCCCCTGATAATAAGCCCAATCAGGCTTTTGAGCACATGGCAATAAGGCTAAGCGTTTATTTCAGGGTTCAAAAAAATATAACACAGGGTCTTATTTTCAGGGAAACACGGTACTTGAAAACTGAGTAGTGCTCAGTGGTTAATACATGGATGGTAGCAGTATTATGCAAATACTGTACCTATTTGCATCTTCATGTTTCTGTGAAATTATCATGTACCTTTAATTATCCCACTCCCTATTCCAGAATGGTAGACTTCCACAGAATACTAGGGCTGTAGGATATATAAGAAAGTGGAACAAATCACTTGATTATCAATGCAATTGGATTTCATTCATTTCATAACTGTTGTATAAAAATTAATACTACATTTATCCACGTTTATGCTCCAACCATTGGGGCAGAAGAAAAGGAATCTGACCACGTTTATGGACAAGTCCTCTTTGAAATCAACAAAACATGCAAGTAAGATATTCTGCCTATGGTTGTAGAATGGAATGTCAAAGTTGGAAATATTAAAAAGGAAAATGTAGTTGGACTGCTTGGCCTAGGAAACTAAAGTTAAATAGAATGACTTATCAGTTTCTGCCAGTCCAGAAATTTTTTCATTGCTAACAGTCTTCCAATAACTAAACCAATGCCCGGTGATACATGGCTATCACTAGATGAGTACATAGAAATCAGACTCACTGTATTATTGGCTGTTGTTCAATCACTAAGTCGTATCTGATTTTTTGCAACCCCATGGACCATAGAAAGTAAGGCCCCCTGTCCTCCACTGTCTCCTGGAGTTTGCCCAAATTCATGTTCACTGCATCGATTACACTATCTAGCCATCTCATCCTCTGCCATCTCCTTTTCCTTTTGTCTTCAGTCTTTCCCAAATGTTTTTAGTATAAGGAGATAGAAGAACTTGATTATAATAGCAAAAAGGTAGCCAGGAGTTGATTGTGGAACAGATCATGAATACCCATGTATAAATTCCATGTCAGGTTAAAGCTGAAGAAGAAAGCACAGGTCTCCACAATAGGATTTTAGGCATAAACTGTATATCCACCCTTTCAGGGACAACATCAGTAATCATTTTGAGGTTCTGAATCTGGTTGATAGAGAATCAGAACTGAAATGAAATAAAATAAGTTGTTAAGGATGACACTGCCAAAGATCAAGAAACAGAACAGGTATAGGAAGACCTTACTTAATGACCATAATTAACCCCAGAATTTTAGTCATAGGTTGTTATAGTTATTAAACAGGTCAGCATATAATAACAATAATAGTATAAAAGAGTTGGAATGGACTTTGGAGGTCTTGTAGTCTGACCCCTTCCTCAAGCAAGAGACCAAATACCATTCTGGACAAATGGCTGTCTAATCTCTTCTTAAAAACCTCCGGTAATGGAGCACCCACAATTTCTGGAGCCAAGCCTTTTCACTGATTAATTGTTCTGTCAGGAAATTTCTACTTAGTTCTAGGTTGGAGCTTTTTGACGAGTTTCTAAACATTACTTCTTGTCTGGCCCTCAGGTGCTTTGGAGAATTGTTCAACAACTGTCTCTGTGACAGCCCTTCAAATATTGGAAGCCTGTCAATTAATCCCTAGTCCTTGTTTTCATTAGGCTAGACCTGTGATGGTGAACCTGTGGCACACATGCCAGAGGTGGGACACAGCGCCCTCTTGGATGGCATGCGAGCCGTCGTCCCAGCTCAGCTCTACCGTGCATGCGCGCGTGCCTCCTGCCGGCCAGCTGATTTTCATGTCTCTGCCGTGCATGCTCGGGGCGGGGCGCATGCGGGGAGTTGCGCGCACATGCGCAGGAGGTAGGGAGAGCATGGAGGAGTGTGCGCAGGGGGGTGGGGGAGCACAGAGGGTCATGCACGCATGTGCAGGGGGGTTGGCCAGAGTGTGAGGAGCGGGGCATGCACGGCGGGTCACGAGCACTTTGCATTACTTTGGCACACAATGACAAAAAGGTTAGCCATCACAAGGACTAGAAAAAACCAGTTCCTGCAATGGTTCATTGCATGTTTTATTATCCTCCAGTCTCATCTTCATTGCTCTTTTCTGCACTCTTTCTAGAATCTCAACATCATTTTTGTATCATGGTGACTAAAACTGGATACAGTATTCCAAGTGTGGTCTTACCAGTGCAGTATAAAGTGGTACTAATGTTTCACATGATCTTAATATTATCCTTCTGTTAATACAGCCTAGAGCTGAAATGGCTTTTTTGGCAGCACATGAGTAGCAACACATTGCTACCCATACAGTACCTAAATGGTTATTCACTAGGGCTCCTAGTTCCCTTTCTGCTGTTGTGTTGGGTATCACCTATTCTGTACCTGGGCATTTGTTTTTTCTTGCCTATATGTAGTTGCTGAGTGAATCCATGGTTGTTAAGCAGTAAACCCTGGTTTTCTGCAGAAACATTGCAGATCATGGTCACGTGACTGCAGGACACTGCAAATGGTCATAAATGCGAGCTGGTTGCTGCTAACTCAAAATGTGGTTATGTGGCGGGGTAGGGTGGTGACTTTTGAACTTTGGAATCAATTCACAAGTACCTACTGGGGTGGGGGTTTTTCCGTCATAGCTTTGAATGAGTACTAAGCATTTTTTAAAAATTTATTTATATTTATATGCTGCCCTTCTCCGGAGACTCAGGGCGGCTTACAATGCATTAAGCAATAGCCTTCATACTTTTGTATATTTTATACAAAATCAGCTTATTGCCCCCACAATCTGGGTCCTCATTTTACCCACCTTAGAAAGGATGGAAGGCTGAGTCAACCTTGAGCCTGGTGAGATTTGAACTCACAGTAATTGCAGGCAGCTGAATGTTAAATGCTGCCTTAGTAGGAGGCATTAGCCTCCTACACCACTCAGGCTTCATTAAGCATTAAGGATATGTACAATATTTTAATTTCACACACTGGCAAAATAATACTTAAGGCATTGCACCATTGTAAGGCTTAAAAGACCAGGTTAGGGACAGCGCTTCCTGGAGAAAATCGATCTATGTTGATCTTGTGGTGGACCAAAGAAACACCTTTTTGGTAAGAACACACTTCCTATGAAATGATCTTGCTAATAAATAGCCATCTTCAGCAAACAAGATGGTCATAATAATAGTATGCAGGAACATTATGACTTAAATGCCATCCTTACATCCTTACATTTCAACTTCTCAATTAAATGCATTGGTCACATATTTTGCTTGCTTTGTCATTTGCCCTCCCTCCTTTGATGAATATTTCATGGTACTTCATGGGGCTTGATTGATTAATAGATTGAAGTTATATCTTGCTCATTATTTTGTTGTTTTAGATGTTTTGTAGTATTTGTATATTTATACCTTAGTAATTTGCCCTAGGAATGTTAATTTGGCATTGAAATACCAAATCTACATTTCAGAATTAAAAGATACTGAATAGAAAACTTTCGGTCTTCTGAAGAAATATAATTTATTGTAGTACACAAAGGAATGTGCCACAGCCAGCAACTCATGCCAACAATTCCATAAATTGTGGTAAAGGAATTTTCTATGCTAATTAATACATTTGCATAACATTTACATACTTTGCATATTTGTTACTTGTTATATGTAGATTGTTATGGTTTTATTTAATGATTTGCAATTAGTTGAATTTTTCTTTTTGATATTTCAGGATGAGCTAGACAACCAAAATAAGATCAATAGATACAATAGATTGATTCTTTCTTTCTTTCTTTCTTTCTCTTTCTTTCTTTCTTTCTTTCTTTCTTTCTTTCTTTCTTTCTTTCTTTCTTTTTTTCTTCCTTCCTTCCTTCCTTCCTTCCTTCCTTCCTTCCTTTTTTTCTTTCTTCTTTTCTCTCTCTCTCTTTCTTTTCCTTCCTTCCTTCCTTTGACTGTAAGATCCCTATGTATAGAAGAAAAAGCCTTGGATAATTTCACACAGAACCCTTTTAACAATGATTTTTAATTGTTCCTATCTCCAGTTTTCAAACAGAACTGATGTTAACAGATAACCATCAATCTCTACATCTTGTCCAAGTAATCGCTCTGGATCCCACTTCAATCAACTGAGTTTTCTAGATATCCTTTGCACATTTTCAGTGTTCTTTTTAACATCTTTAGCATTGTGTGCATATGGAATTGGAAGTAATACAACAAAACCTTTGATTCAGGGGTGAAATTCAGCCAGTTCTATCCGGCTCAGGTGAACTGGTAGCGATGGCTGCAGGAGGCTCCGTCCACCCATGCAGATATCTCTGCCCACCCGCACGGATGTCATGACATTCCTTTTTTGCAATGATTTTAGCCTCTACGGATGCGCAGAAGGCTTTGCGCATGCACGGACAACAACGCGAGCGCACGCATGGTGCACGCACATTTGCAAACTGGTAGAAAAGGTAAGTGAATTTCACCCCTGCTTCGATTGATAGAATGTAGTTTGTCAATTTATACGTATATCACTTTCACGAAACAAAGCTGGTTTTATCATTAGGTAGAATGAAGTACCTGCCTCATCGGGTGGAATTCGTTGGGGTAGGGAGAAAGAGCAGTGGCAAAATTGGCCTGATTTGTGTGTGTGTGGGGGGGTGCACTGAAATAATGTAACAGTGAAATTACAGCATAGATTCTTCTTTTCATGTCATCCAGCAAATGCATTGAGCTGGTCCTGTACTGAATTGTGATTCAAATTTGTAAAGAATTTCTGTGCAAAATCCCACCTTCACTGAATATCAGAAAATAAATTATTTTTGTTTTCATCCATCGGGTGCCTTATTCTGCTTTTGTATATTGAAACAGGTTATTGTTTCATATGAATGGCTTTTGCATATGCAGCTACTAATCCAACTGGCAACAGATACTTCCACAAGCCAATCACTGGAAAACAGGGCAATTATCGGTGTGCATTTGATTTGCACATGGTGTGTTAGAAAAAAAAGTGGATCGCTTACATAGGAGTCCTATTAACCAGTGCAAAGAACAGTCCTCATCCAGAGGCAAAAACCCAATTCACAAAGGTTAGAAATCATTTTGGAGGATGGGGGGACTGGTGTATTAATGAGTGGAATACCTATGGAGGCCTTTTCTGTGAGCAGAACCATTACTTCATTACCATGTCAATTCTGGGAAAGGCCTCTGATTTAACACAACAGTTGGCTGAATCCATATGGAGCTGATGAACCTTTGAATGAATAGTGAATGGAAAAACTGCTGGAATCTGCTTTCAGTTTTTGTTCCCAGGATGACCAATGTAATAGACCTAAGAGCTATACAGCACAGATGGTGTAAAGAAAAAAGAAATTTACAGGCTTTAAATTTAGTTTCTTCTTCTGCATTGTTTCTCTCCCCCCCCCCCCTTTTCTCCTCTGTGTGCCTCAGCTGAAATGCCTTTTCCAAAGTTCCTCTCCCCTCAATTTCTGGAGGTTACAGACAATCATTTTACCATCCTGTTTATATCCAAAGCCTACAAAGGTAATGTGATTAATTAGGGTTCACCATGTGGTATTTGGTAGGTTAAAGGCTTGATAAATGATCATCCACACCTACCCTGGATTGCAAGAAAAAAAGAGAGGATGTTTACCTACTTTATAAATGATAATGCCGCCCTGAGTCTTCAGAGAGGGGTGGCATACAAATTAAATTAATTAAATTAATTAAATTAAATAAGGCCAAACTCTGATCAGCAAGTGTTGATTTTTAAAAATTTTTTTTGAAATAACAACTCTATATTGGAATGCAGCATTATTTCAGGGTAAAAAATTATTTTGGCTTTTAGTGGATTGGAACAACCATGACACAAAGTAAGGAGAGAATTCTGTAACTTTCTTCCATTCTCCCTACCGTATAAAATGTGCAGATGTCTCCCATTTCCACCAGGGTTACATGCTTTTAAATTTGACACCTCATTGCGAGTGCCAATCGAGTAAATCAAAAGGCTATCTGATCTTATATGGTTTCTTTTCTGCCTTGGAAATTTAGACGAGAGATCACAAGAGATGACAAAATGGGTATTGCCCAGGAAGAGGAAATTTTCTTGCTGCTGTTCACGAAGATTGCCTTGAAATGCTAATATACCTTGTTTGTGTGGCTCCCATGGATACAAACAGCCCTAATCCCCGAAAAAGAGAGGGGAAAGAGCCAGGGGTGAAATGTACTTACTTTTCCTACCGGTTTGCTAATGTGCTTGCGCTGTAATTTGTGCATGCGCAAAGCCTTTTGCACATGTGCAGATGGTCAAAACCAGGATGTGACGACATCCCGGTTTGGGAGGGGTCGGAGCCTCCCACCGCCTGTGCTACCAGTTCTCCAAACTACCCGCTGCCGTCGCTACTGGCTCCCGTGAGCTGGATAAAGCCGGCAGCATTTCACCCCTGTAAAGAGCCATTGCATACGTTATGGATCAAGGAGCTCTGTGGCTCAGCAGACTAAAGCAGTGTTATTAACTCTTATTAACATCAGCTGCCTGCAATTACTGCAAGTTCAAATCCCACCAGGCTCAAGGTTGACTCAGCCTTCCATCCTTTCTAAGGTAGGTAAAATGAGGACCCAGATTGTGGGGGCAATAAGCTGACTTTGTATAAAATATACAAAAGTATGAAGGCTATTGCTTAATGCATTGTAAGCCGCCCTGAGTCTCCGGAGAAGGGCGGCATATAAATCAAATTAAAAAAAATGAAATGTATTTCTTCAGCAGCAAAGCCTGAAATGATACGGAAATCTCTGTGGTAACTTGCTGCGGAGATTGAAGAAAGAATAAAAATGACCAATAATTTTGATACAATGTGGCATGTATTTCAAGGCCACTCTATTGAATTAAGGTAAAATTAGAATTCTAGTTTACCTTCTTGTCACAATTCTTTGTATTGGATATGGTGCAATTTTATTTCTTTTCTTTCAAAATGTAGGATTGAAAAAACCCAAATTGAAGGGAGAGGAATCTATTCTTCCTTTTAAGTTAGGATAAATGGAGCAGTGGTCTTTTTTATTTTGTTGATGGAACCCATTTGAACAATGGATTCCTATTAATAAGCTCCTATTCAGTGTATCTCTGTTCTCTGGTTTCAAAGCGTGAGCCTGAGAATGGATGCTTTATTACAGATTTCAGAGACAGCAAGCTTGATTTCTTATCTTGCTACCTTTGCTTAAGGTGCATCCATATTATTGCACACATTACACTAAGAATTAATTTGAACTGGAAATGTTTGGTGGCAGTATTTCTAAAGTCACAGGGGAAACATGAGGGTGGGAAATAAATTAAGGCTACAACACATATTTGATTTCCCATCCCACAAATTATTTTAATAGTGCACAACATAATTCTTCTTTGTCCTTCCACCTTTGCCTCTAAAAGTTTGAATTTACCCCATAAGAATTCAAACTGTACGTGCTTGGATTCTGTCTGTGAACCACATGAAAAATCCTTGGTTTTTTTAGGACTGTACAGAGTAATCATTTCTGTAAAGTAGGAATGGCCTGGAATTTTATTTCAGTAAATCGGGACTGTTGAATTTCCTTGATACTACCAAGGCTAATATTACACTGCATAATCAAATCATTTGAAAAAGATTTTGTCCTGTTTTGTGTCTTGGCCCACTGCCTTCACAATATCTAGAATAGATGATGATTTCCCCTCGAGCACAAGTATGCGCTATCTGTCATAACATTCGAGGTTTTGAAAAACAGTTGCAAGCTTGGCTTTGAAGATCAGCTCCAGAATGTCAATTGAGAGTAAAGAACTAGAGGTCTTACAGTTCAGATGGTCTCAAGTCAAATACAGGTCAAATGTAGTCCTCCCGCCTCCCATTCCTGCTTTTTCTAGATCTCTGGGGGGAAAAAACCCCGGTTAATTTAGGAAAAAAATCAAAGTGATTGATTGAATAAACATAGGACGTTAATAGCTATTTAGGACTTAAAATATTTTTTTCCAAAACATTACATGTTATATAGCTCCATGGCTTTTATATTCAATACTGAGTGACAGGATGAGAAATTGATGTACAGTTAGCAGCACATTTGCAGAAGACAGATACCTTTTAAGATTCATATTATGACCCATATTGTGGGAATTTGAACAGCAGCCCTGGATTTCCCCCCCCCCCCGCATCCCAAGCAGATCTCCATAGCTTATCTGATGATGGATAATTCAGTAGAAGAGACTATTTATTGTTGTTACTTGCGAAGTCGTGTCCAACCCAGGATTAAATTTTGAGTCCTTGGTTCTCTTTGAGCTTGGTTGCTTTCTTGCATATGTTTCATTATCCAACTGGGTAACATCTTCATCGGTAGAGAATCTAGCATTAGTATTATTATCTAGCACTGAAGATGTTACCTAGTTGGATAATAAAATGTCTGCAAGAAAACAACCAAGCTCAGAGAGCACCAAGGACCCTACAGATGGATATTCCCTATTGTGTCACTGCTATGGAAACAGCTACAATGCTACTCATTTTTGTTTAACTATCTAATAACGTGAGCAGCCATATGATGAACCTCCCATCTTTCAGATGTGTCAGATCTGCCTTCCTAGTTTATTTGTAGGGAAGCCAAGATGAGGAAGACTAAACCACAGATTCCAACTTGGGAGAGGAATTTGCAAGCATGGGGAACCATCAGCTGTCCTGCAGTTTCTGCCATTCACTGAACAATATGGAAAGGAACCTAAACTGTTGCAGCAGCTGTGCCTTGCCATTGTTTCATCTTTAAAAGTGATGATTGCTCCCACAATTTTGGCTTTGCACTGGATGAAGATGGTCTTGTAGTTACATAGTTATCCAATTAGAGTTTTATACTTTGGCAGGTATGTGATGAAGATCTAAAATATCTGTGATTTGGAGTATCAGACCACAAATCCCTAGCTAGCACAAAGAAGGACACCCCTGGTTGGACTCTTGCTTCTGAATAGACATGTCTAAGATTTCATTGTTGGAAATTTAGTGATTTTGCTCTTATGTTTTTAACTGCCTGCCTGGCGAGAGAAATTCTGGAAGTAAGATTCCTCTTCTTCTTCCCTCACAAGTTTAAATAAGGTGTGCTACTTATGCTCCTAATTATTACATTCCTGATCAAACCTAATAGCACTTTTACGAAAGCACGCCACCTGGATAGGAAAGTGGATAAAACTTGTGAATGGATGAGCAGAGGAAATGTGTGTGTGTATGTTTATGATTGGGAAATCAATTGGTATGTCACTGTTCATGTATAAATTGTGTATATGTGGAGGGAGAGCAAAAGGGGTTATTTATTTTGTCCACCTCTAATCCAGCCAGGTTTTCCTTGAGAGCAAGATGGTGGAGGGGCAAGGAGGCTAAAAAATTCCTTAGCCCTGTATTACTACTCATATCTCACGCCTGAAAGCACTTATCCTGTTGGAAGAGCTAATTATATTACACAAATTCATACTAAATGCTATCCTGTGGGAATATTCATACCTGGAATATATTTGGAAAGCTCTAAAAACAGCAGTTTAGCTATTTAGTGGTCACTGGAGGCCCTGGATATGCTTTTGCAATGCAGTGCTGTGAATGCAGAGTGCTTGCAGGAGATATGCCCTTTGGGGTCTGAACTCCATTTTAAGGGTGCCTTGCTCAAAACAAAGAAGACAGCCAACAGAAAGGAAAATGTATTAACACAGGCCAGCACAGAAATTTTTAGAAGCTCAGCCATAGAAAAGCTTGAAGGTTAGTAACTCGGTTTCAGGCTGACATGTTTTATTAAATGGCATAAGCTTTCATGAATCGTAACTGACTTCATCAGATAAATGGCAGCATTAAACTGATGTAGGATTTTGTGAGCCCACAGTTCATGAAAGCTTATGCCTTTTAATAAAACATATTGGTCTGAATGGGTGCTACAATACCAACCATCTGATTTGGGGCTACAATATACTCGCTTCCTTATCTAGTGTGCAAAACCAGTTTAGTACGGACTCCCCTCTCCTTGCACCTCTCATGGTTAAAAGATAGTAATTTACAATGGGTTGTAAGTTGTGGGTTGTATATAAGTTCCTCAATAAGTATGCTTGAAGCTCATCTGTGCAAACCTTGGTGGCTAAAGATACTAAAATTGTACAGAGTAAGCTCTCACTGGGTCCTCTGCCTTCAAGCACGTATATAAATAAATGTTCAAGTGGCTTGCTAGATTAGATTGGCAAATTGCAGAACTGTTCTCCTGAGTTGACAGTTTAAAAGAAAAAAAAAGCCCAGTTTAAGAAGCTGATAGCAGCTGTGGTTAAATTTTCTAAGAAGATCTGCGGAGGTGTTTCGACAGAAGAGAAAAATGGCTTCATGCACATTCTTTATTAGGAAGTGGTAAGTATATTTGTCTCAGTGTAAACCTATTTCTGGAAATGTTGGTTTAATACTTTTTCCTCTGGCAGCTAAAGTATTTCATTCTGAAGATGTTCTTAGTTTTATCAGAGAAATTGATCTTGTTTTTTAAATTAGGCTTATGTTTTCCTCTCCCTCTTTTTTTTTTTTAATTTGCTCATTCTTTTGAACATTGAAAGAATCAAGCTATTGCATTGGCTTGTTTACCTCTACTTGGGAGGTTTTGGGGATTACGTTGCCCTTACCCACAACAAGTCTTTGCAACTGGTTCAAATACACATTTTAATTCAGTGTTGCAAGGTCTTAATTGGACTTGCTTCTATATCTTTAAAATGATCTGTGAAATAAATTAAGCAAGTGAAATTTGTCTTGGCGCCTGACCTATCTGATAAGAAATACAACCTGCTAATTTTCTGTTTGTCAGATTGAGGTTAAAGTTATGGAAACAGTGAGCATGCCAGGAAAAAGTTGATAACAATTTAAGCAATTAAGGAAATGCATATACTTCATTTGGTCAAAAACCTGCTCAGCAAATTAAGGAACGTATTTTACGCTATTTCATTTTTGCAAATAAGCTTAAGCTATAGCCACATGGCCAGAAATTTAGAGCTAAAGCAATACTCTGCTAATCCTTCGATAGCCCCTTAATAAAGAATGGTTTAATTCACTTGGCTGATGAGTAGACTATGCTAATAGCTGGATTACAAAAAGACTAACAGCCGTTCTGCCAGCTTTTGTAACTGAGATCAGGTAAATCCATGCTGTACTACCTCAGATGCCTTAGAGGGCACCTTGAACTGAAAGAAGCCTAATTAAAAAAACTAGTTTGACCTCTGTTTTATATCAAGATTAAAAAATAATTTTTTAAAAAAAGTATTGCTACAAAGTACCAGATAGTTCTTAGCATATTTTCACCGGATGTGCTTAACATATGGATGTAGCTGAGTTATTAAATATTTTATTATAGGACTTCTTCAGCTTGTCCTCCAACATCTTTCTTTTTACATTTCCCACGTTTCAAAGATTAAAGCAGTTTATGGCAATATACTTGTTACTCAATTGCTGACAGTGGTTTCTTCTGAATTCTATTGATTGCCCCAAAGGTAGAGATAGAAATAACTCTGGGCAAAAAGCCAGTGTAAGGCTTAAAATCGGACCAAATGAAGTCCATGGATCACTTCTTCATATTTAAGGTGCCAATATTAAGAAAGTCTTTTCTTCTAAAGTGTGACTAATATAATGTGTAATTTGGCTCCCAATAGTCATAAGATAACATGATACATATCTTATAACATGTCTTATAATTGAGGAAGCAGAGAGGAGAAATAAAGAGAAAAAACTCACAACTGCAACAAATAAGGCACCCACCCTCCATACCCCACCTAATTCTTTCTTGCTTCCATCTTGAAGTAGTCAAATTTTACATGATTCAGAAGAACCCCCAAATGGACTGTAGGCTGGGCCCGGAAGACAAAAAGATCTCTCAGAAGAAGGAAAGGGAAATTGTTTACCTAAAGGAATACACATATAACATGCACATTAAATAAACATTTAATCTGACATGTGTAATTTATGCAAATTAATTAAACGCAATTGGCAGAATTGTTCTCCTGCCATGTGAAAAACAGCAATTTAGCTTTAGGATAATTTTGGGGACTACCCAAAGGCTTGGCAAGGAGGGCACAAACATCTCTGGGCTTCAAGTTACCTGCTTGTGTGCTAGAATTAGTTCCTGAGGAAAAAAACCTAAGGATTGTGATGTAGAACATTCATGCCAGAAGCAATTAATGAATGAAAATTAAAACTACTAGCTTCATAATGCCCTTTACAAATTTAGCCTGCAGAGGTACATGGAAAAGCTATGGATTTAGGGTTGATGTGTTTTTAAAAAATTCAAATAATAAAAAACAAATTCAGGACTAAGATCAGCCAGACTATTGCCTCCCACTCTGAGGTATGGCCTTCTAACGTTCTTAGTGGTGGCTATGTCTGCGTGTGCCTTACTTTAAATGAAAAGAGCGTGGTTGATCTAGTTCAGGGGTATCGAACTCAATTCCATTGAGGGCCACATCAGGGTTGTGTTTGACCTCGGGGTGGGAAGGGGGGAGTGTGGCCAGGGTAGGCGTAGCCAGCTTGACATCACTCATATCAGGGGCACCTGTAGTGGCCCGATTGCTCTGTCAGTGAAAATAGGCTCCCAATGTCCGTTTTCAGCTGGGATGGCCTCCTGCAACCCCCTGAGAGCGAAAACGGAGTGTGGCCCTCCTGAGCTCCATTTTTGCTGGCAGGGGGGTGCAGGAGGCCGTGCCAACCGAAAACGAAGATTGGGAGCCCGTTTTCATTGGCAGAGGCACTGCAGGCCGGTCCTTCATTGTTTCCAGGACGGCCCTGCGGGCCGGATCTAAGCACCCCAGGGGCCAGATCCAGCTCACAGGCCTTGAGTTTGACCCCCTGATCTAGTTGAACAGAACTAATGGAGGCACTCAGCATTTCAGTTCTCTTGTAGTGGTTCAATCAATGTGGCATCTCTCTGGCCCAGCGCTATATTGGGATTAGTTGTAGGGATGCTGAAACAAATATGGTCCACTTTACTATCCTGCTTCAATACCCTGACTTTGGTTATCAAATTAACCAAATTAATTTGGTTAAATCTATCAGGATTCCAACCAATGTCCTAATTAAATCATGAGCCTCGAGCCAAGCTTCAAAAGAAATCCAGGTTTGTTTGTTTTTTGAATCAAGTTTTATTGACCCCCCCCCCTATTTTCACCCACATATTTTATGAATGGAGTATTGGCCATATCATAACTTATACAATTTAACATATTCAAATACATTTTACTCAGTTACAATTTTTGCCAAAATTTCCTTTTTCCATTTTTTGATCATGTCTTAAAATTTCTATGCTTATTTATATAAACAACATCTTTATTTGCCCTCAAATTCTAATTTCTGTTTTAACTCATATTTATTCTCTTTTATTTTTTAATAACTCATTCTTTATCCTAATGCATTTATGCATGTTCGGGGTTGCCTTTCTTCCAGTGGTGGGTTCCTCCCGGTTTGGCCCGGTTCTCCCGAGCCAGTAGCGGTGACAATATGATGTCACCGAACCGGTTCTGCCCCCCCCCATTATTCTTACCTTTTATTTGGCCCCACCCCCAATCTATTGCTGCCTCCTGAGTCCCAGCTGTTGGATAGAGGGAAAAAACCTGTTTAAACTCTTGCTGCAGGGCTTCAAAGGGCTGCCCTACAGCTGATCAGTGTTAAAAGAAAACAAATGAGTAGACCGGTGCCTGCAAAAATACATGAGTAGATCAGTGCCTGCAAAAATATATGAGTAGATCAGTGCCTGCAAAAAATAAATGGGTAGATCGGTACAGCTCTGCAAGCAGTTAAAAGCCTGGTAGACCAGTACCTCTGGTAAATCCTAAAGAATTGTCACATGACCATCAAGCCACGCCCACAAAATAAACCACACCCACAGAACCGGTAATAAAAATGTTTAGAATCCACCCTTGCTTTCTTCCATTTCATCTTTTTTATTGTACAGCAATCTTTCTTCTCAATCTCTTCCATCTCCCTCTCTTCTTTCCTTTCTACTTTCTTCTTCCCTCTTCTCCTACTCCTTCTCTACTTCCCCTTCCTTTCTCCCTCTCCTCCTCTCTTTCTCCCTTTTGAAATCCAGTTATTAGGAGCTTCATGTCCGCACGTCCCAAGTGAAGCCAACTCTGACCTCTGTTTCCCGCTCCCCCCAAGATGTGTCATCAGTCACATTCTCCAATGAAGCAATTTTGGGGGTTGTAGTGATCACTCCACTCTGGCCACTGGGTTACCGCAGAGACAACCTTGACAGAGATATGGCTGGAATGTGTTTTTGTTTTTACTGCCGTGCTGCCTCACCACAGCTGTACAATTAGTTCTCCCATCCCCCTTGCCTATGGCAACTCGAGAGCAGGCCAGGGATGCTTTGCGAGTTGACACTTTCTAGGTTAGAACTGGGATTGCACAATGTATTAAGCCATAAAAGTACTAAAGTTAAAACTAACCAAGGGTAGTGTATTGTTGGTTAGTTAAGCATTTTATACAAACACAATAACATAACTTATAAATATTTTTATCTTAGCTGCACTTTTTTTTCCAGATTTTCAAAAAATGGAAACAAAAAAATCTGGATCTGTTTTCATTCTGAACTTTCCTTAACATATGGAACTTGGAGTAATGTACACAGCTGTTGATGTAAATACAGTGCAAATGTTTTTTTTTCATGCTGACTTTTCTTTTTTATTATTTTATAGTATATAATGCAAAAATACAAAAACAAATAATAGGAAAAATAGGGGAGGGAAGAGTGTAGAAAAGAAGGGAAAAAGAAAGAAAAGGCATTGATCTCCGACTCTCTTTCATGCAGTAAAATAAGATAGTAACATCAAACCTCAACTTCTTATTTTTACATAATAGTATAAACTAGCCATTTCTATATCGACAAATCTAATCAGTAAAACCCAAAGTCAGTGTTTCATTTTACCCCCAGTGCAAACGTTTTTAATACAAATTTCCCAGATGACATTCGTTGCTACTTCAATTTCTCTTACACAGAGAAGGAAAAGTCTGATCCACCTAATTCTCTCCTTTGGTGCACATCTTTAAGAAATATACTTTCCCGGACATATCAATCATGAGCAGTTTGTTAGATTATTGATTGAGAAAGAAAATGCAAGTAGACACTGTTCATAGATGCTGGTTCTGTGCCAGCCAGTTGTGTGTGGCAATATGCAAATTTATTCTCACTGAACTCTGTGTTAGATTTCTTCTAGAACAATCCCAAGATATTGGGGAGGAATTAAAAGGAGGTTTGCCAGTCATGGATGCAGTATCATTTTGGGGTGATGTGTCAAGCTGCTTCAGGGTGTAGAGTTTAGTGGATCATACTTGCTGTGTGGTGCCAGTCCCTTGCAGTGAATCTGGGCAGTTGAAGTTGATGCATAATCCAGTGGTGAAATCCATTTTTTTTTACTACTGGTTCTGTGGGCATGGCTTGGTTGGCGTGGTGTGGCTTGGTTGGCGTGGCAGGGGAAGGATACTGCAAAATTTCCATTCCCACCCCATTCCAGGGAAAGATACTGCAAAATCCCCATTTTCTCTCCACTCTGGGACCTGCCAGAGGTGGCATTTGCCAGTTCTCAGTACATCTCAAAATTTCCACTGCCGGTTCTCCAGAACCTGTCAGAACCTGCTGGATTTCACCCCTGGTATAATCTCGAGCCTCTTTATTATCTAGAAAATAAAAGTGGTGACCTGCTCAAAAGTTATATTATTACTATTATTAAACTATGTGTGAACAGAATCTTGTGCACCAGTTTGAGATCCTTAAAGGAAAAATAAGATATAAAACTATTAAATAAATGCATTATATAAACATCTTTGGAAATCCTTACAAACTGAATGGCAGGAGAGAAATAAAATAAATATTGGAGATATTAGAAACAAGTCAGAGGATTGAAAAGATGACATTATTGATTGAGCTGTTGTTTTAACGGTTGCTTCAAATTTGTAGACTTTATAGGGCTTCTGTCTTGATTAAAGAACAAATCTTAGGGAAGGAGGAGAACTTTGAATAATTTCCCCACAAACTTAAAAACTTGTGTTCTTTTCTCCACACTGCTATCAGGTAGCACTCTGTACGTTGCTAGGAATTCAACACCTAAGATGGCCTCACAAACCCTGTGGACATGGAGCTACTAGATAACAGATTGAATTGGTAAAAATAAGTGTGTGTGTTCTCACAGAACCTGAGAAAATAGCACCTTTGTGTTGTTAACAAAAAAATCTGTTTGTGCCACTCTGGTAATCACTTCATAACTGGTGGGATACAGAACATATGTCTCTGAAATAGCAGAACATAGAAGTCTTTTCTACCTCTGCTCCAAAAGAGGAGAGGGAGGGAGAGAGAGAGAGGGAGGGAGGGAGAGACAGAGACAGAGAGAGACAGACTTTTATTGTGTGTCTTCCTTAAAATCGGTGCCAAAGAGTTTAGTTATTTTTTAAATTGAAATGTACTGTAAAAAACTCAAGGAAGCAAAAAAAAAATTCTTCCCTGCAGTATAAAATGGATGCAGTATTGAAAATGCTTACTTTAGATAGTCCTACATTTCTCTGTTGGCCAATAATGGTTTCTGAGAACCGTTCCTGGTGTGGGCTTCTGTTGAGATGCTAAGATGGCACATGGATACCTTCTTCATCTCCCTTCTTGTTACTCACCTGGGCATCAAACCAAATTCATATTCTAGGCAGTCTCAGGCCTTTTTTCAGAATGCGTGTATAGTTATGGTGAGGAAAGATTACAATTTGGAAACGGGGTGAGTTAGCATTTAAACAAAGGATTCTTTTTCCCCCCTTATCTTTTTCCTCCTACTGCTTTGACCAGCAATATTCCTTTCTGGTTTTAAAATGGAAACAGTTGTCCAGTTGTCACTTATTTTTTATGTGACTAAGTGGACATTATTTGAGGATTGCCTATCAGTATGTGCTTCTGGAGGTTCTTATGAAGCTGCTGCTTGTGCCATTACTCATAGCATCTAGCTACCTTGTTTTGTGTCACCCTCTTTTGATTGTATTTCATTTTTTCCAGCATTGGGTCTTCTCCTTGCCATTGTGTATCTGTCCAAAATATTTAAGCTTTAACTTCATCATTAGAACTTTCAGCAAGCAAGATGGTTTCACCTCATCTGATATTGAATGCTCTTTTTTGCTCTTGCAGTTCAAGATATTCACAGTCATTTTCTTCACAATTCATAAGCATCAGTTTTTCTGCAGCTTTTCTGATAGTCCCACTATCAGAGTTAAACTGTTCAACTGGGAAAATGATGGCTTTGACAATGCATTTCTTTGTTGTTCTGTATTATGCAATAGGATTGTTCCCAATGCAGGTAATCCTTGACTTAGGACCACAATTGGGTCCTAACTTCAGCCATAAGTCATGACAATCAAGGCACCCATAAATCAAGGCACCCATATGACCAGATATGATTTTACCACCCTTTTTATGGCAGTTGTTAACTGAATCGCACAGCTGTAAGTCAGAATCCATTCTCACACAGAATCTCAGAGTTTTAAGTCTGAATCCATTCTCCCAAATGGATGTTGTTTTTGCCAGAAACTAGCAAAAAAAAAGAGAAGAAAATTGCCGTTGTGTGTCACTGCAACCAGTTGTAAATGTGAGCCAGTTGCCCAGTGCATTTATGTGATCGTGGGATTGGGGAGGGGTCAACATGACATTTTACAATGGCCAGAAGTGCTTTACAAACCATAAAATATCTTTCTGAGGCCATCAGTGGTAAGTCTGAACAGTTGTTAACCAGTGGTAAGCGAGGATGATCTGTAGAGCATTTTGAAAGTAGAACAGGATATTGCCAACTTTACTGTTATTCTAAGATAGAAACACTAGTACTTTTTAGGATGTTTGCCTCTTCAAAATGCTCAATTATTTTGTGATATCTTAAAGACAAAACATGTTTTATTGTTAGACAAATCTTTGTGAATCATAGTTCACATCAGATGCAAAGAGTACTATGATCCATAAAAGCTTATGCAATAGCACATTGTTTTGCCTTTTAAGGTGCCACAAGACTATTGTGTTTATTTAAGAGTCTAATGAGATTGTCCCTTTTAAAACCATCAAATTACTTGGTGACTTCAATATGAGTGATTTGCCTTGTTCCAGCAGTTCTCCAGCTGTGGCAGTGCCCTCCCCAAGTACATTTGAGTAACCAAGTGCAAACTGCCACAGGTAGTCCTTGATTTACAACAGTCCATTTTAGTGACCATTCAAGGTTAACAATGGCACGGGAAAAAGTGACTTACGACTGTATTTCACACTTACAACCATTGCAGCATCCCCATGCTCATGTGATCAAAATTCAGATGCTTGGCAACTGACTCATAATTATGACATTTGGAGTGTCCCAGAGTCATGTCATTGTTTTTTGCAACTTTCTGACAAGCAAAGTCAATGGGGAAGCCAGATTCACTTGACAATTGGTGTTACTAACTGCAGTGATTCACTTAATAACTGTGGCCAGAAAGGTTGCGAAATGGGGCAAAATTCACTTAACAGCTGGTTCACTTAACAACAGAAATGTTGGGCTCTGTGGCGATCGTAAGTCGAGGACTACCTGTATTCTATCAAAGCAAAAAGGTAGGCCAGTTGAAAGCTGCAATATTTACCAAATCAACTTGAAGTGGTCGACTTCAGCTGGCCTTTGAACTTCATTTGTTATAATACTGCAGCTTTTCCATTTTTAACATCGTCTTTTATATTTGCTTTTGTACCTTTTCTGTTTGTTTTCACGTGAATTGCTTAAATAACCATATACTGTATAAGTAAGCAAATACAACTCAAGAATTAAACACTAACTATAGAAAGCTATGGAGCCTCCACAGCTTCAGCTGACGCTGGGGGATTAATTTTATAAAACATATCAGTGAACAGCACACAAAAGGACTCAGTGGGTAGCCTTTGTGATGACGGCGAGTGCAAAATATTTTGGTTTCTTATTATACCAAAACTATCTCGGTGAAATGTTTACAAGAATGAGGAACACTCCTTTCACACTAACCTTTTGGACTCTGAAGTGAAATAGTAAACATTAGGTAGCTGGGAATGTACAGAGGGATCGTAAATCAGACAATAGATGGGATATGATTGTTGACCCATATCAGGGCTGGGAGTGGTTGAGAAAAGCAAAGCTGTTAACCGGGTAAGAATAGTAGGTGAGTAAATGAATTGTAAGCAGAACCATTAAACACATAAGTACACTGGCCTTGGGTCCGGCAAGAAGCCTAGCCCTTTATTTGGATGGATGAAAGAGTCTGCATTTTTCCATAGGTTTTAGAGATGAGCCATTTCAATAACGTTGAGATAAGAGTTATCTTCAAACCACCTTGAAAATAAAGGACACAATGGGACTGGTCGGATCTTATTTCAGTTTCATAGACTAAAAGATGAATTAACCTCTTGAGCACACTTATGCCCCTTTGTGTAAATCATGATAAAAGCAGGGTATCTCCAACCGTAATTTCCCATTTTGACCTAACTGGAGCAGAACATACTCGTTAAGTGGAGAATTCTTGACTTAACCTCATCTCATGCAAATGAAAAAAGGGAAGGGGCTGTCCTCGGGGACAAAACAACCATTAATTTATAAATCACAGATGATTTATAAATCATCACAATCTATGCCAGCTCAGTGTTTTGCTATACACAAAAAGGCTTTTTTTCAGCCTTCTTTGCTTGAGTAGGTTTAATCTGACTGGAATTAGCAGAGTGCAGGCCTACATAAACTATGATATATGTGAACTGTGAAGTCTTAGATAACCTTCCCGTCCCGTCCCGTCCCGTCCCGTCCCGTCCCGTAAAAACCAGGGGGATGGATTGTCAAGAAATTGGCATGCTGCACAGCATAAGTCTGGTGGGCCATATTTCCCTTAATAATTGCAAATTCTAATGCTCTGTGGTGTAACTATGTAATAGTTTCTCAGAGTTCTTTGAAGATCTCTGTGGAGAACATTACTTTCATTTGTGCCCTTGTTTAAAACTTTGGTTGTTTTGACACCTAGCTTCAAGGGTGTGGCCAAGTTCTAAGCAAGAGATTTCTGTATCTCTATTCTTACCATATTGATACATTGCATTTACGTTTCCATTCTAAACAAGAGTAAAAAGAGACAAATCTGTTGGCATGGATGTGTTTATTAATGCCCTAGTCCAAAAAATTGAATTTAGGATTCATTCTCCTTGAATTACCTAGATTTTGTAAGAAATTGGAGTTAAAAAAGTCTGTAGTTGTGCAAACTCCAAGGGTGCAGTTAATTTTGGATTCAGTGTATTGTGCAAATCCTAACAATTGGGTTTCTTCGGAAAACCACAATTCAGTTAACCATGGGTTAGCTAACTATGGCAGTTTTGGCCTCATCTTTTGGAATACACCCCCCTCCCCCACCAGGTGAGGCAGCTTCCCACACACATACTTTTCTGGACTTTTAGAAATGATTGAAGACTTGGGTCTGCTGGCTTGCTGGGACCCTCAGAAGAGCATGAAGCCATGGGGTTGGTTAGTGCCCTGAAGGCCTTCCCCTGCCTTTTTAGTTTTAATGATTTTTTTCCCTGTTTGTATTATAATATTAGCTTTTAAGTCTGCTTCAACAAGGCCCAGAGTTATTCTATGTGGGAGATGGGCAGTTTCTAAATATAATATATAAATAAACTTCACCACCACCTGAAAAACAACAACAACAAAAAAGTCTCATTTATTGTGCTTGAGGAAATCAAGCCTCCCCTTCCGCATTCACAGTGCCCTTGGTCTTTCCTCCCTGTCGTCTTTCTCTGCAGGCTAGAAGCAATAGTGAAGGGCTGGTCAATGGTCTACCCTTGCTTTTAAATTCTACACTGCTAGGAGAGAAGGCTTCACAAACTCATATGAGCCATTATTTCACAAGGTCTTTAGGATGCCGTATTCGACATCAGTGGTACCACAGCAAGGATCACAATGGAAAACCCAAGGAACCACAGTCATATCAGGGCATTTAAAAACAGAGAATTTTAATTGTTTTCCAACTCAGTCAAATAAATCGAAAACCCTCGCGATCTTAATTTGAAATTATTTTTGACTGGAATATATTTGTTTTAAAAGTGTCTTGTGCATAATAATTTTTACAGCTACAACTTTCTCCCATTTAAATATTCATAAAATCATAGCCATATGTGAAACTATATGCTTTACAGCTCAGAGAGAGTTTACAGAAGTCTCTACATATTATTTGCATTAATGTCAACTAGGTGAGCAACCATAAATGCAAGTGACATTTCAAGAAAATATTGGAAAGGTTAAATTATGGATAATGAACATAATACAACCAAGGTTAACTACACTTAAGCAAGTTCCCTGGGGAAAAATGAGGAAGTCCATTTATATACAATAAGACACACTGGTTTTATACAGCTCATTATTGATTAACACAATTGGCAATGAACCCAGATCATGTGAGAGATACAAGCATTTCATAGCCCAGAAACTCTTCTATGACATGGAATCAATACCTCTACCATGGCATACCCCTTAAAGAGCAATCCAAAATCAGGCTCCCATTTTATTCTCCAAGAATACAGCAGGATTATTGTTACAATACACAAGTGCTTCTCAGCAAGAATAATTACCCACACATTACAAGTATTAGAATGGGCAGTCTTAGGTTATCTATATAGATTCAACCATTCTAATAGATCTATATAGATTCAACCATTCTAACAGAATTTAGATGAATAACATACAGCAGATTGGAATTACCGTAGTATTAGATGCTCATCTGCATATACAGTTTTAAACCAGTGCTAAAGCTATCATGGTTTGTACCACTTCAGATTTTAGAAGAGGCTCAGAATACACCTCCATGGAAAAATATTTCTTGACATAGGAAACAGAATATTTCTAGAGAAGACTTCATCCTGAGCAGTCCTTATCCTTAATCTAAAATAGTCTAAAATGGTTCAAACTAGGACTAAACTCAGGGGTGAAATCCAAATTTTTTTCCATACTGGTTCTATGGGTGTGGCTTGGTGGGCGTGGCAGGGGAAGAATATTGCAAAATCTCCATTCCCTTTCCTCCTGGGGGAAAGTATATTGCAAAATCTCTGTTCCCACCCCACTCTGGGGCCAGACAGAGGTGGTATTTGCTGGTTCTCCAAACTACTCAAAATTTCCGCTACCGGTTCTCCAGAACCTGTTAGAACCTGTTGGGTTTCACCTCTGGAGGAAATGCAATTCCCTTCTAGACTGCCAATGTAAGCTAGTTGAGTAATTAAACATCTGCAAGAAAACAACCAAGTTCAGAGAGTACCAGGGACCCCACAACGCCCAACAAGATTATCTTGGCCCCTGTCACCCTAAAAGTATGTGACTTCCTGAACCTCTTTGTTTCTCCCTGTAGTCTGGCAACCATAGGCCTATTGGCACCCCCGAAACTCTGAAATCATCCCTCCAAATTTGAGGAAGTTCTCTAAATAAAGGCAAGATACTGCTAGAGGCATCAGTGCTAATGCTAGATAATACTAGAGGATAATGGGCAAAATGAAAACATCTTCAAAAATATTAAAATTAGGTGGACTGTATACTGTACTGCCTATAGCACGACAAATGCAATGTCACTCTTGGGCATTGAGGAAAAGCCTCCTGCCCTCCTGCCATTTCTGGGGATAATGTTTTCAGTATGTGTGTGTCCCGTGTGTGACTGTGTGTGACTGTGTGTATGGAGAAGGGAAGAGGAATCAGTGCAGGAATGAATCAGAGAGAGCACTTCTGCAAATTTCTCTGAAAACCTCCTCCGTCCTGGAATAAGGCTGGGCATATGTCTTAACCTACAATTAACTTGCATTTTGTTATGTTTCTAAGAGCCTTAAGACTTCCTTTAAAATAAAAGAGCATGTGTGTTACTATGTTTAAGCACTACAACTTAGATTTCTTTCAGGTTATGATGACCTTTGTTCATCATAACCTGATGAATGATTAAATATATTGTCTTTCTCCATTCTCAGATAAAATCCTTACCGAATCTGATCCTGTTTGAGAAAGGATTTTAATTGTTATTTGTCTACCTCGTAAAGCACATGTTTTCCTTCAAAATTATGCTGTCAATAATTTAAGTGTACAGTACAATGTTTTTTTTAAAAAAGCAGCATGGTTGAATCTTGAGATAAGATTCTCTCAAATTATTGTTTTTTTTTTGTTTTTTTTTTGCAGTGCTCTTTGGAATGTTAAAAAGTCCATGGTGAAAATTTACTTAACAGAATTCATTAATCAGAAAAGGTGTTACTATAGACTCAGAGTCTGAACTACAGAGAGGAAAATTAATTGTCCTTTTGTCCAAGAGCAGAAGCCTTACTTAGTTTTATTTTACTTTTACTTTGAGCAAATCAGTACAGTTCAATTTACACATTTGACAAGGCATGTACTACCGTATACACGTACTTATTTATATCCTTCCTTTTTTATTTTATAAATAACTCAAGGTTGCGAGCATACCTAATATTCCTTCTTCCTCTTGTGTTCTCCACAACCACCCTGGGAGTTGAGTTGGGCTGAGAGAGTGACTGGCCCAAGATCACCCACCCTGCTTCTTGCCTAAGGCAGGACATCTCCTTGTTTCAACCCTGGTGCCTTAAGCACTAGACAAACCACTAACCCAGATAGTTCCATAGTGGAGAAGGGTGTTGAATAATCCACATTAAAATTCATACGGGAACCTGCACAATCAGGGTTGGCTCCAGTTTTGAGGTGATCTTTGCCACTCTGATCTCCGATAGGCAGCCTTATTAAGAAATTAAGCTCTGGCAAGCTTAACTTGGACCTGTAACAACCTTCTCAGGGGTGCTTTGACTGGAATTTTGAGCCCAAATCAGTAAGATGACGGCCACCAGAGAAGTCTAGAAGCAAGAATAACATGACATGTGCCCTGCTTGGGAGCAATCCTCAGAAAACCTCAATGGCTTGGAGAAAGGGAAGAAAACCTGATACCCTAGATTTGCATGCCTCAAAAGCTGGGGAGCATTTCTAAAGCTCGTCAAAAAGTTACCATTAAATTGTAAATTTTAAATGTGAGAGGAGGAGCAAATTATTAAATACATAGGGATATAGTAAGCAAATCAGTGAATGATTTGTTTTAAATTAAACATTAAACACTATTTTTTAAAAAAAAATTAACAATATTAAAATTTAAATTGAAAAATAACTTAAATCAAGCTTAGTTTTATCCTGGCATATGTATATATCTGAGCCTCATTATTAGCATTCCTTTTCAATGTTCCTTTAAGATTTAGCGATTACCCAGTATTTTTCGGAGTATAAGAAAGCACCATTTCCCCCCCTAAAATGGAATGAAAATTTGGGTGCGTCTTATGCACCGAATATATCCCCGCCCACCCACTGGCCCCCATCCTTTGGCCTCTGCCTCCCAGCAGTTTACCTCCTTGTAGCAAGCAGCAAGAAGAAACAGACCATTTCAGCTTCAGCACAGCCTAATTAGCACAAGTTGATTGTCCATTGGATTGGCCTCCCAACTCTCAGCTGTTTCAGGCTGCAGGGATTGCCATTGCCTATTGCTGCGCAGGCCTCTGCTGCTTGCTGCAAGAAGGTAAATTGCATTTTTTTTTTTTGTGCTAATCAAGCTATGCTGAAAACGAAAATGAAAGTAAAGCAGGCTATTTTCTGTTTGCTGCAATGAGGCAAAATTGCTGGGAGGCAGAGGCAGGTTTCTTTTTCTTGTTTTCCTCACCAAAAAAGGTAGGTGCGTCTTATAGTCCGGAGCATTTTATACTCCAAAAAATACAGTAGATTATTTTAGCTGGAACTTTACAGGAAGTCACTGCTCCCCTTCCTTTCTTCAGAGTCTATCTTTGGAGAACTATATCAATTTCTAAATATTACATTTTAAGAAGGAAATTGAGAAGCAGGAACAGCACTGTAAAGGAGTGAAGTTGTCTGCTGCAGGTGCTTGGGAAAAATACTTTCATACATTCACTCACAACTTTACTCACAAGCATCCAAGCCTACGTTGCACTGGTCTGTGATAACGGAGCCACACACTGGTGTTTTCAAGGGCATACTATCCAGAGCCCTCGTAGGCCTTTAATTTAGAAAAGCAAATGCTTAGTCAGAATGGAAGGAGAAGGATGTTTGGCAGTGGTGGGTTTCAAATTTTTTTTACTACTGGTTATGTGGGTGTGGCTTGGTGGGCGTGGCTTGGTGGGCTTGGCTTGGCTTGGTGGGCATGGCAGGGGAAGGATACTGTAAAATCTCCATTCCCACCCCACTCCAGGGGAAGGTTACTGCAAAATCCGCCTTTCCTCCCAATCAGCTGGGACTCAGGAGGCAGGGAATAGATGGGGGCGGGGCCAGTCAGAGGTGGCATTTACCGTTTCTAAGAACTACTCAAAATTTCCACTACTGGTTTTCCAGAACTGGTCAGAACCTGCTGAAACCCACCTCTGATGTGTGGGACAAGAAAGATGAAAGCAAATGGCCTACCGAGAAGGAAGTGAAGGCCATGTCTGGTGATTGGCAGTTCTTAGAAGCAGGCAAGAAGACTTCTATTCAATTGCCATGACCACAAGCTATGGTGAACAGCATATCCTGGAGCTTTGGATCTCTGCAGCAACCAGAGAAGGAACAACCACACTGAAACAGCACCTTATGGCAACTAGTGCAAGAACTTTTGAAAAAGGCAAAGGTTTTATATACTTTATAGACTTAGAGACTTTCGTTTGAACTGAGTATTAGAAAAACTGAGCATAAAGGACGGAGTATTAAGGGCATATTTATGTGGCATAATCATCTTGGAAAGTCCTAGTAGGGCGGAGTTGACCCAGAACAATAGTCTATTCTTGGAGAAGATCAGAGGTGGGTTTCAGCAGGTTCTGATCAGTTCTGGAGAACTGGTAGCGGAAATTTTGAGTGGTTCGGAGAACTGGTAAATACCACCTCTGATTGGCCCTGCCCCATCTATTCTCTGCCTCCCGAGACCCAGCTGATCAGGAGGAAATGGGGATTTTGCAGTAACTTTCCCCTGCCACGCCCACCAAGCCATGCCCACAAACCGGTAGTAAAATTTTTTGAATCCCATCACTGGAGAAGATGTGTGCTTCAATAAAGCACTGTATATAGATTTGCTGTACTGTGCTGTGTCCAGTTCCTGGAAAGCAAAGAACTCTCACAAGCATTTCCAAAAAAGAGTGACCGGGAGGGTGAGCAAGCTGGAAAATAAGTCCAATAGGGAACAGTTGAAGTAGCCTGGAAGTTATAATAATAGCACTTAGACTTATATACCACTTTATGCTGCTTTTAAAGCCCTCTTTAAGTGGTTTTACGGAGTCAGCATATTGCCCCCAACAATCTGGTTCCTCATTTTATCCACCTCGGAAGGATGGAAGGCTGAGTCAACCTTGAGCTGGTGAGATTTGAACTGCCGAACTGCAGCTAGCAGCCAGCTGAAGTAGCCTGCAGTACTGCACTCTAACCACTGTGCCACCTCAGCTCAAGGTTATGAACCTGAATGATGGTTTGTGAAGCTCAGAGTTGTTTTTTGTTTTTAAAAAGGGCAAGATTAGAACCAGTGATGGACATTGCAAGGAATCAGATTTTGACTAAATATTAGGGAAAATGAATGGAACAGATTGTCCTGGGAGGTGCTTAGCTTTCCTTCATTGGAGGCATTTCAAACAAGGGCTGGACAGCCATCTGTCAAAATACTTCCAATTAAACTTGCATAAGATTGGGTTGTTTAATTGAGAATTTGCTGCTTTTTAATTGTACACCAATATTTGCCACCTGAGACAGGTTATACACTTCACTGTGCCTAATGGGCTGGCCTTGCAAATATAACTAATCCATTTTGTGGCAAAGGATCAATTAAAAACAACCCTCTCTTTTCCCTTTGGTATATTATCAGTTTATTCTGGAATCATTCTCGACAACTCTTGAAGTAAATCTTGTGCATCTATTTCACTAAAATGCTCAGAATCCACACAGGGAGTTTTGTCTTATTCCATGAGCTTCTTAGATAGATATGTAGGTAGTCCTCAATTTATGACTGGCTGCTTAATGACCATTCAAAGTTACGACGGATGCCCCAGAGCATGATGTGGTTTTGAAGTTCTGATGGCCACCCACTTTCATGATTGCATTTTGGGCACTTGGCAACTGTCCTGCATTAATGGCCATTTGCAGCATCCCTTAAACCATGATTTACAACTTTTTGTTTGTGGAAAACCAGTATTTATTTTTCATTTCCAGCAAAAAATGACTGTTGGGACAATGGGTTGGCTCAGTGACCATGGTATTTGCTTAAAGACTGTGGCATTTGCTTAGGGACTGCGGTGTTCACTTAACAACGGCCACAAAAGGGGTTGCAAAATTGGGCACGGTCAGTGGTGGCCTACTTAATGAATGACACAATTTATAACTAATTCTGGGCTCAATTACTGTTGTAAGTCAAGGACTACCTATACACAGATACTCCAGCAGAATAAATTTACTCATCCTATTGAGTTGGATGATATCCATCTATTCCTTGAGTGATACAGGCAAAAGAATTACCGGAGATCGTTTAATTGCAAGAGCATTTATGGGGCGGGAAGGGGAGGGGAGAAGGCATGAAGGAAAGAGCCTTGTAGGGATTAATTGGACTCTGTTTCTGGATTTGTTCAAGTAATAATAATGGCTCTAGAGGAAAATTCAGTTGTGCTGGCTTCTTTCTAGAATTGGCTTACCTCGTCTTAATTTATGGAAGAAATTCTAGTCGAATCTATACTCCAACTTTACTTTGTTTGGGTTTTATGATGGACTTATGCATTTCTAACTCTCTTGCCAAGTAAGGGGTGAAAATCAATCGCATTTCCAGTAGTGAAATAAAATGATTTCTATCAACAGAATTGGAGAAATTGATCCTTTTCCATCAACTTTATACAAATCTATTGCCTTCAATCCTCCTAAAGATTTTTGGATGAAGAGCCAGATAAATCCCAGGATGCAGTTAGAAATATCATACTGTGTTGGATTTTATACTGGTTTTTTTTTTAAAAAAATCACTTTAGAAAGGCAGACAAGGAGGAGTTAGGTACAGCTGTGCCATCTCAGAGTAGTTGGAGGGTCTGTAACCTTGACTGGCCGTATGTTCTTTCCTCTCCCCTCTTCTTTCCTCTTCTTCCTTCAGAGCTATAGGTTGTTTCACAGAGCTGGGCATCTATCTAAAATACAATTTATGAAACTTACGCATTTATGTGCTGCCATATATTTTTACCTAGATAAGGCAGCTTGTAACACTCAAGCAAAGATTTTAAAGCACCATTAAAATCAGAAATGTTTTTTTTAAAAAAATCAATGAATGATTAAAAACTTGCCAAAAACAGCGGTATCTTTAATGTTCTTCTAAATACTGAAAAAGTGTGGTGATCAAATGCACCTCACTCAGCCAGCTGCCAGGAAGAGAAACAAGGCAGCTTTCCCAAAGGGGCTTCTTCTGACATAAGTACCAACCAGTGGTGGGTTGCCCTCAGTTCACATCGGTTCTATAGAACGGGTAGTAAAACCGGCGGGAGGCTCTGCCCACTGAGCCCGACATCACCAAAATGCTTCTGCGCATGTGGCCCCACTGCAAACCGGTAGTAAAGGTAAGTAGAACCCACCCCTGGTACCAACCCTATATCCATAGTTTTATGACTTGTATTTTGTATGTTATAAACCACCTGGAGTCCCTGTAAGTAAGTGGTCTATGATAATTAAATTTTATGGTGATTCAAGTAGATGGAACAGATTTCAACTAAGCAATGGGGGTAGCCGGTGGTGGTATTCAGCTGGTTTGGGCGAACAGTGGTTAAATTACTGGCTGGCCCCTCCCCTCCCCGCCCTTCCAGGAGTCCCCACATGCCCTGTTTTGGCTCCCAGGTAAATGCAGGGAGGCCTACTAGGCCCAAAACGGGGCATGGGGGTGCCCGTTTTTGCTCCCAGGGGGGTGCAAGAGGCCGCGTGCTGCCAAGCTGGTCATTAGGGCAGAGAATTGGTTGTTAAATTATTTGAATCCCACCACTGGCTACAACCAATGTGGGCCTGTTCCTGAAATACCAACAGCTCCTACTCTACTGGCCTGCTGGAAGACTGGAAGACTCTTCCCCCAGGCATTGGGGTTTGGATGTTAGCATTGGGGAGGGGGGGGGACCCTCGTCCATTCCCCCCCACCAGCACGAATGTATGTGATAAGCGGTTTTGTGGTTTTACTGAGGATAGATTTTTGTTTTATTTTTTGGTTTAATAAAGTATTTGTTTTTATCTTGTTCCCAGAGTTTTTAGGAAAGATTGGTGGCCCTGTAAATAAATAAAGACATGCATATCTGAATTGCAGATTGTTTGGCAGTAATCTCTGTGCATTCTCTTTGCATGGGAGATGCCTGTTAAAACCTGATGTGATGCAGTGATCACCATAGTGATGTCATCTTACACCAGCTGCCCTCAACTGCTCCCAGAATTGCTAGTCTATTGTCAAGCCCTAAGAGACTCAGGAGACAGGAACAAGTTGGATTTCTGGAAGACCTATATTGTTTGGAGGATAAAGTAACAGAATCCCGAAAGCCTGCCAAAGCAATTCCCCAAATCAAATTATACCTTGCAAAATGAAGGAGAAGTTGTTGTGAGTCTCTTTCATGTGTTTCTCCCTCCTCTGGGCTGAAGTGTCTCTTCTGCAGTTGTCTTTTTTTCCTCCTGTGCAGTCCCATAGTCTGTTAGAGTTGTCATCTCTATTATGGACTGCAATAGTTAGAATTCTGGGAGATTAGTTCCCATCAGTGGTGGAATTCAATTTTTTTTACTATCGGTTCTGTGGGCGTGGCTTGGTGGGCGTGGTAGGGGAAGGATACTGCAAAATCCCCATTCCCTCCCCCACTCCTGGAGGAAGGATATTGCAAAATCTCCATTCCCACCCCACTCTGGGGCCAGTCAGAGGTGGTATTTGCCGGTTCTCCAAACTACTCAAAATTTCCGCTACCTGTTCCCCAGAACCTGTCAGAACCTGCTTAATAGCACCCCTGGTTCCCATATATCTAAAGGACATCGCCTTGCCCTGTCAAGACTAGGCACATGGCGCACACCAAATGCAGCAAAATGCTTCCAGTAACTCTGGAGTTCAAGCAGACTTTTCAAAGTCAGAAGGACTTTTACTTCTCTGGAGAATCTAACTAGATAGAATAGGATAGCTGGCTCTTTGATTTTTATGCTGTTGTGTGCTTTAAATGTGGGATAATCTTTTTTTTTCTTTTAAATGTTTAATATTTTTAACAGATCCATGAAAAAAGAGAAAGATAAGGCAAGCCCGCAACAAGATTTGGGCTCCTTGTTTGTTGCTTAACCTTCACTGCAAAATTGATCTATGGGAATTTTTACACCATGTAACATAGTGTATCCAATTCCATAGTTATGACTGTAAACCCATTAGTGCCACCTGGGTTTTGCATATTTGCAGCGCTGTCCAAGTGAAGACAGATTAGTTCTGTCACTTGTCGTGCCAGGGACAGTCTCCCGAGGAACTTGCTCTGGGGAGGCAGAAAATATTACCTTTTGTGACAATACAGGGTTTTATTGTCGGGGGAGGGGGGCAAAGAGATTTTAAATTAAATTAGGAGTCTCACAAGATTCAGTTTGCAGAATGATTTCCTCCCCCCCCCCCATTTTTGTTTTCTTGTTTTGATTCTCACTTTTGCATTTTATTAATGTCCAGTCAGTTCTTATGCTGAGGTAGCAAAATATTGCAGAATGTGTCATATATTTTTCATTGGTAAAAAATTATAAAAATAACCAGGAAATGCAATTTCCCACTTAGCCTTTATTTGTTTTTCATCTAAAAGTGGATTTGATAATGTAAGCTCCATAATTTTTCAAATATAACTATTGGACGGTAGGACAAGAATAGGCCTTAACCTTAAATTATATGAGTACCATATACCATCTGTTTTCAGGATTGTTATGGATCAATGATTCTGTCTGTCTGTCTGTCTGTCTATCATTTATCTGTCTACATACACACACACATTATTTTTTTAAAATGATAATTCCCTATTTCTATTGTAAATTACAGCCCCCGAGAAACTGGAAAGAATGCAGAGAAGAGTGTTAAGGATGGGAAGATGCATTGAAGTTAAATCATCTGAAGAACATTCAGTGTAAAGAAGAGAAGGGATGTCATAGGGCAGAGGGTGTACATTTATGCTTCCAATCCCCCAAGCATGAGACAAGAACCAGTGGATGGAAACTTAAGAGAGAGACAGAGATCCAATCTTGAAATAAGAAAGAATTTCCTGACTGCGAGAGTTATTAAGCAGGGGAATGGCCTGCTTCCTGAAATCATAGGAGTTCCATGACTGGGAAGTTGTCAAAGAAAACTTGGATAGCTATTTGTTTGGGACTTCTGTACAGGGAAGGATGGGTGAATAGGTGTTGAAGTAGAAGGCTTCTCCAAACCCTATGATTCTATGACCATAGTGTTCTCTATCTTTTCAATCAGAAAACAGGTCTTATGCTGGGCATAGTTTGTCACTAATTATTTATATACCAGAAGGCAAACTACTGATGTTTCTCTTTGTCATTCTTTTTACCAGATCTTGGTCTCTTACCTTCTCTTTTTTTGATTGGTTAGTTCATATCAACTATATAAATACGTAAAAGTTGCCTATTATTTTTATTTTCTCAAAATGCCTCTAAGGCTGATAGGAGATTGGAGACGTTCTTGTAAATAAAGTAATATTGGAGTATTATGCATTCTATTCCTGGGAGTCTGACTTGCACTAAGGATAGCAAGGATGCGGGAGAGGATTTGCATACATGTGCAGCCAAGTTTGCGTGTATATTCACCAGGTGTTGTATGGACCATAAATCAAAAGTATAGCTCTTCTCACAATCCATCTTCGGTTGCAACTTCTGCATGCATGCAGCTTTTAAGGACTCAGCTCCCTGTTGGGAAGAGTTTCTCATGGTCTTCCAGCCATGGACTAACCCAGGGCAACCCTGTCCAGCTTTCCTCAAGTTTGGCCAAATTCAGCTAAGTGATGTAACCTGAACTTGCTGTCAACAATTGAGGAACAGCAAGAACAAACATTTATGGAAAGGACCACAGTATTTCATGTAATTTTTCTTTTGCTAATTCTGGTGAAACTTGTAACAAAGAAAATAGAGGTCACTTCAAAAGCTTAGTGTTTATATTTGGATTCTCCACACATGTTTTCCACTAACCATAGAGATTCTGAACCCCAATTCTGATTTTGTTCATTCAGAGGGTTATCACATTCCTGAGAAGTAAATTAATCCACCCAGTCCCTGATTGCTGAAGGGCTTTAAAGGAATAAGAAGCAAAATACTAGTAATAGCCATAGGAAGAGGAAACACCTGTTTAAAAGTAGCATAAAAAAGTAGCATAAAAGTAGCATAAAGTTTGCAAAAAATGAACAACAATCAAATTCAAATGCATGAAATTGCCCTTATACATAAATAGCTGCAGGACTGGTATGACAAAAAAACCCCCTTACAAATTGACGGACAAGCTTAAACTTAATCATTAAAAAAAAAAGCTTAATTTTTAAAAAAGAAATAAAGAGGCAGAAGAAAAATTAATGGGTGATCTCTTAATAAAGCCCTAAAGACTCACAGATTGAAGAACTGTCTTTTACTTTCTTTTTGAAATTCTAAATTTGTGGTTGTTAAGCCAATAAAGCATGTGTCAAAAGTGTACTCTTAAAAAGAACTATTTATTATGTGTACCAGAGACAACACATCTAGATTTATTTTATTATAGGAATGGAAAGACTAGCTACTTGTCTGAGGGATTCAGTCGGGCCAAGCTTTCACTGCTTTGCATTTGGACACCTGTGCAAAGAGACTCTAGCAGAGACAGAAATTGAATTATTTGAACTTGCATTGTTTGAATGTCTGATATTCTAAGTGTGTGCTTATGTCTCAAAGAGAGGGAAAATACATGTTTGAATCAAAACTACCTTTTACTCATCTATTCTCTGAGTCCAGTTAGGTGGCTTTCTGTCAGTAAGGGTTTTCAAAAGAGGATTAGCATAGAAGGTTGTAGGTATGACAGATTATTTGTGAAACAACCCTGATTGTCCATTAAGAAGTGTTTTGTTTAAGCCTGTGTTTCCCAACCTTAGCCACTTGATGTGTGGACGTGTGGTTGGCTGAGGAATTCTGGGAGTTGAAGTCCACATATCTTCAGGTGGCCAAGCTTGGGAAATTTGGGTCTGAAATCCAAATAGGGCAGGAGGTTATAGAGTATTTGGATCCATTCAAGTCCAAAATGTAGGTTTGGTTTTGGATAAGGATAACTTTGCCATTGTTCGTGATCTATTTTTGGGGATTGGAAATTAGTTAGACCTTATGAACCCTCTAATTCCACTGAGTTCTGTCCTTCAGCATCTCTGAATTGGATTAGATTTGTGGATCAGTATGATAGAATTCTTTATTCATTTATATTATTTTATGTATAGTATAGTATAGTATAATGTAGTATAGTATAGTATAGTATAGTATAGTATAGTATAGTATAGTATAGTATAGTATAGTATAGTATTATATATAGCTTCTTTATTTAGCAGGTCAGCATTCCAGGCAATCCTGGAATATTTCAAATATGTTAAATTTAAATGTTTAAATTTAAGAAGCTTTTAGAATTACAGTCAGAATTTTAATATTTGACATAGTAATTTATAGTAATTCCATAATTTTGAGGGCAGGTAAGAAATAAATGCTAAGCTTCTAATATATCCATTATCTCATCAAAGTCACTTCAAGTTTGGAGATTTTCTTGGCATCTTTTAATTCCCTATTAGTAATGTAGAAATATATATTATAGTCAATGACTATTCATTGAGTTCCTTTCAGAGAAATAGATCAGTACAACCGACATGCGGGAATGTAAAAACATTTACTTTAGAGTAAATTGCTTTCAATTCAATGAGAGTTAAACCCAGCAAACATGTTCCAGATTTTACCCCTAAAGGTATAATTATTTACGTACATTATTGCTCTGTAATGGTCTGTTGCATGCAAGCCTACTAAAATTATGACACTGAGCTATGATTCTCATTGCCTTTTTCATTATCCCCCCCCCCATGTGTAGGCCATTGTTACTTCAATATACATAATAGGACTTCAGTTCCAAATTCTGTTTTGATTTCACATCGTAAATATACCCTGTGTTTCCCCAAAAATAAGACCAGGTCTTATATTATTTTTTGCTCCAAAAGACTCACTAGGGCTTATTTTCCAGTTAGGTCTTATTTTCAGGGAAATACGTTACTAAAATGCATCTGTTTGAATGATGATCTTAACAGGCTTATTTTTGGGGTAGGGCTTATATTACGAGCACCCAGAAAAATCATGCTAGGGCTTATTTTCTGGTTGGGTCTTATTTTTGGGGAAAACACGGTATATGCTGTTTATAAAGAAACAGATTTCTCCTCTTTTATAATAGCAGATCAGGCATATCTGCCTCTTTGTTGATTTTTTAATATTTAGCAATAACACAAATGGTATTTATTAATATTGGCAGGAGCAGAGCATAGACTTTCAGTTGGCCAGAAGAGTTCCATGGTGTTGACGCTGTTGGCTGGAATGCTATGTTTCTTAAATATTTTGAGAGAAAATGGGAGACAAATTATTGCCTAAAATCAGGCTTGAGGGCGGTTCTTATTCATGGGGGCAAGGGAGAGGCAAAGTTCTCTTGTGCCATGTTGCTTCTAATTTCTTGGCTGCCACATTGATAGCTTAAAATAGTATTCTCCACCCTGCTGTCCTCCAGATGTGCTGGACTGCACATCTTCCATAATTCCTAGCTAGCACAGCCAACAGCTAGCACATCTGAAGGGCCTCAAGTTGAAGGAGGTTGAACTGAAGTCAAATCACGATGACAACAGTTGCAGGCAAGTCCTACTGTGTTAGATGTAATCTTTATATATAGCTCATGCAGCAGGCCATGTATGTAGCAGAGTGGGCAATCTGAACCCTCAGAGCTACTTGAGACCCATGTTTTGATGGCCTTTAGAGCCTCTGTTAGTCACAATTGTCAAAACATTTGGCATGGTTTCCCTCCATTTTGAGATGAAAAGACATAAAAAAAATGTAAGAACCAAAGTGTTAAGTACTAAAATGGTCTTAGAAGAGTTTTGAAAAAACAAGGGAAAGAACTGACAAAATTCGGGGGGGGGGAAACGGGACAAATACAAGATGGCGACTCTGTCTAAATGTGTGCTTCTCCAAAAAAAATAAAGGCAATTCAAAAGAAGCCAGTCCCCGCGTTAGAGACCCTAGTCTAGGAATCCCAATACTGCAATAACCATTCAGATGGTACAGCAAGAGAATTTCATCAGGACTAACTAATATTTTACAAAAATGATAAGCAATTGATTGAATGGTTCAAATTGTTTGCTTAGCACAGGGGTGTCAAACTGGAAGAGCCTTGGATAGTACAGTGGTCTAAAGCACCCTGTTATTAACACAGCTGCCTGCAATTATTGCAGGTTCAAATCTCACCAAGGCTCAAGGTTGACTCAGCCTTCCATCCTTTCTAAGGTAGGTAAATTGAGGACCCAGTTTGTGGGGGCAATAAGCTGATTTTGTATAAATATACAAAAAGTATGAAGGCTATTGCTTAGCGCATTGTAAGCCGCCCTGAGTCTCCGGAGAAGGGCGGCATATAAATCAAATTAAAAAAAAAACTCGTGGCATCATGTCACATGATATATTGCGACTTTCCCCCCCTTTGCTAAACTGGGGGTGGGCGTGGCCAGTGCATGACACATCTGGCCTGCGGGCCGTGAGTTTTACACCCATGGTTTAGCAGGATGCAGGAAGCAAAAGAGAACATATGAAATGGAGCAGGTGTGGGAGAGGAGAGGAATACAAAAGTTGCCAAAATGATTGTTTAGCATTTTATTCAGAAGATTTTGGGTGTACTTCAGTATTCCTCAACTTGGCATCCTCTAGATATGTTAACTGTGAGACTCTCAGAGTTGTAGGCCAGTTTATTTAGCAATTGACAGATTAAGGATATCTGTATTAGGGTGTTTTTGAAAGCTGTGGAATAAGTAGCTGTAAAAGAGCGGAGAAGAGAGTCTGAATGACTCCCACCGTAATAGCATTATGGAGGGCCTTGGCTGTTTTTTCAGGCCCTGGCTAAGGTGGCATCCAGCTCATAGTATTTATATTTATCTCAGTTATTGGCTGGATTTGGTATCTTTTTCTTTATTTATATTGGATTTTATCCTGCTTGTTTCAACATGAATGCCTTCCAGAGGTGATTTAGAGTTGGACAGTGCCTAAATTAAATAAATAAATAAATAAAAGGGAGGCAGGCTCATAAATTGAGGTAACATGAGGTAACCTGAAAATTTATTCATTTTTTAAAATTGAAAGATGGTGAGGATTATAGTGTATGCTAGCCTTATGCCAGTGTATCCAGCACAAAGATTGTGATAAGAATCATTCACTGTTCATTTTGTATTTCCTTACATCATAGAAGAAAGCTTATTACTTTACCACCCAATTCTTCGGCCATCTCCAGAGGGATTACAGGTAGTTCCCATTTAGCAACTACAATTGGAACGGGGAGCTCTGTCATTAAGCAAGGCAATCTCTAAGCAAAACTCCAACTGTGCTTATGATCTTAGTTCAATTTACAGACCTATGAAGATCATAATGTGAAGCTTTTTGATCAGTGTAACTGAAAATGGTTGCTAACTGAGGCAATCATTATACAAGGACTCCCTGTATATTGGTGAAGATAAGGCATCTTGCCGTGTCCATTTTGAATGTACAGTGACTTGGATTATAATTAGTTAAATTTATTAACATTCATTCTTTTGTATGTTTTTTTTCTTTTTCTTTTCTTATACAGTTTCCTCCCACATAACAACTGAACTAGAAACATATAAAGGCAAGCTTCATTGCGTAGACAACACCATATGCCAAGACAACTGGACAAAGCCTGATGCATTCGCTTTGTAGAAAGATTATTAAAAGTTATTTTGTTAAAGGGACTATGCTTGTAGCATTTTTCCTAATTCATTACAAATCGGAATAAAAGATCTTCCTAATGAACTAATGCCTTGCATGACCCAAAGTCATAGCATAACCCAGTGAGGCCGAGAAACAGTTTTACAAGGGATAACAACTTTTCTTTGGATTTCAGTTGCTTTATGAAAAACAGCCAGAGCAATATTTAAGAATTAGATATGAAGGAGTAGTACTGTTTTAGCTTGCCTGTATCTTGTGTTTCATCCACTGCAGCAAGTAATGGTTAGCATGCATGCTCTTCTGAGTTCTATTATCACGCCTGCAGAGTCCTATACATGACTAGTCCTTGGCAGTGAACAAAAATGACTTCTAAATCCCGAATGGCACTCTTAAGCACTTGGCAGCAGAAGGGGCCTTCTGAGGAAGATTAAGTTAATAGAAGCATTTGGGTAACATCTGCATGGCTCCCTCCTAGTCAACCAAACTCATGCACAGCAGCAGCAGCAGCAAATCAGGATTCTGGTAGCACCTTCTCTGACTAATGAGTTTTATTAAAAGGCATAAGGTTTTCCGAGCTGCATCCCGCTTCATCAGATGCACAGAGCGGGTAGACTGATGTAGGATTTATTGGGGTGAGGTGGTGGAAAGGGGCGAGTGGGGGGACACAGGCCAGTTTACAGTACACAAATTCATTGTGTTTGTTGAGCCCTTCTGATATTAGGGGTCCTTGGTGCTCTCTGAGCTTGCTTGTTTTCTTGCACAAGTTTCATTACCCTAACTAGGTAACACCATCAGTGCTAGTAAGAAGTGATGTCAGTTTATATCCTGGTGTCTTGCCTGCCTGTGTGGGTGGGGGCACTCTTAGAGATTCTTCGGAGATTGCCTGAAATGTGATGTGAAATCAATAATTTCTCATTTGATATTGCTGTAAAATCCTGCTTTTCCAAAACAGTGACTTTGAGATACATTACCGAGTGTCCTGGGAGACTGGATTTCTTTGATGCTGCTTTAGCTCCCTTAATTAACTATCTCTGTCACGTATGTTAGAACAAATGTAGTTGTAGTGCCTGGTTATCGATAATAGATTTGTTGGGGAGTTCAGGAAGCACGGAGATATGCACGGTATCTCATGGCAATATGCAGGCTTGTCATGAGGTCTTTATGCGGCCATCGCATTTTTACAGTGACATCAAGCAAGTAGACTGATATCCACAGTATACACTTTTTTGCCAAAGAAGCTTGGACCTTTCCATTGGTTCATAGGTTTAAATGCGCATTTCATGCACCGCCTGCATAATATAATCACTGCCTTGTACAATGGAGCATGTGCTAATTTAAAATTTCATATGGTATTTAAATTAATTTGTTCTATTTCTGTAGCTGGACGTCTCCATCATTGACTGTGAGTAATTCACAATTCTTGTTGTTGTTTTCAGCTTAGAAAAAAACTGCTAGAGTGGTTGGAACAGTTAGTGATAAGCCTACCATCACCGTCCTGTTTACAAGACAAATGTAACATGCAAGGAAAAGAGATTGACTGGAAGAAGGTGGCCCAGGTATGACTTTTAAAACTAGCTTATAAACTTGTAACAACTATTATGAAAAGATCATAACCAACTGTGATGGGTATAGTTGAAGAAGAGAAGGAACCAATAGAGCGATCTTCATTTTGAATGCTCTTTCTGCTCCTGGCCGATTGCATGGAAATGGCTGCTGGATAAGGACAGGAGCCAATGGAGAGAGTAGTGTATGGCTTCTCAGTAGAGCAGATTTTTACAGGGATGTCAAACTGGCAGCCCACAGGCCGGATGCGTCATGCACAAGCCACGCCCATCCCAGCTCCGCGAAGGAGAAAAATGTCATGAAACATCATGTGACGGCAATGTGACGCCGCAAGTTTGATACCCGTGAAGCAGATCAACTTCTTTCTCCTTTCATCCTCCTCTCCTTTAAAACACAGCATTACCTTTTCAGTTGTTGAGTAGCTAAGGTAGAAAATGGGCTGTGCCAATAACACTCAGCACCACAAGCAGATTGGTGTTATTCACAGTGCTAAACAGTAGAATGTAATTCCCTGATCTATCAAGGACATTCTGAGGACAGATTAATTTTGGACAAGCTATACTGTAGAGCAGGAAGCTCAAGCTTGCTGTCTATCTTTACAGACTTATGGGTGAGGAAAAGCCTAGTAAATTTCATTTGTTGTGATGTTATTTGGATGAGATAAACAGCTCACTGGTGTTCATCTGGTGTCAACAAGCTAAATCCAGTTTTGTTTTAATTATATCCAGTTATGGCTTAGATTTATAACTTACCTCCCCCGCCCTCCCAAAACTCAGCGAAGTTTTAGCTGCCTGATTTTAACCCAACAGCAATCATTTCATTTAGGTTTAGCTGAGAGAGAAGGACTGGCCCATAATCCCTCAATGAGTTCCAGGTTGCTTATATAAACTAAATAATGAAAGGTGGTCCTGACAGATGGTTTGTATATAGATTAATTAAATGCATAATTAAAATCTATTATTAAAAAGAAAAAGGAGTTGTTTTTTAACTTAATATATCATTGTCAGCATTGAATTATCCCTGCTTATCTCCTATATCTGGATTGTAGGGAATACATTAATGTAATTCTGTCCCAGATTAGCACATAGGCTTTTGACCTTATAAAGGATTCATAACATTTGGAACTCAGGCTTAAAGAGAAACCTGAGTATGTGTGAACAGGAGATGGGTAAGCCCAAACCAGCCTGACACCGTCTCATGTTAGATCTGAACTGAAGCTTCAGGAATTAGGCACGCTGACTGAAAACGTTGGAAGGCACTTAGATGAGGAAAGAAAAAAGGTGAAATCATATTAATTAAATTACTTTAATAGAGTTCAAAAGATATTTATTTTCAGCTTTCAAGTTTCATTCTACAAGCTGTCTTTCTTAAATTTGATACAACTGGGACAGCAGCAATATAACCATTGATAATTGCTAATGCAAGGGTTATTCCATTAGAATAGGAAAAGCCTATTGAGTCCATCCTCTTGCTCAGTGCAGGAATACAAATTAAATCACACCCAACAAATGACTGAGGTTTAGCTTTTACTTCAGGGCTGTCAAACTCGCAGCCCGTGGGCCAGATGTGTCACGCACTGGTCACGCCCACACCTGATTTAGCAAAGGGGGAAAAAGTCCCGCTACGTTACGTGATGCCGCCGTGATGCTGCGAGTTTGACACCCCTGCTTTACTTGATCTCATCTAAGTGAAGGGGATCCCACTCTTTCTCTGAGTGGTTGCACCAAGATTACGAAATGTTTACTAACATTACATGGGGATCTGCCTTCCCCAAGATCACAGGTGTCAACTCAATCATGTCACATGATGTCACATGACGTATTGCCTTTTTTTTGCCTTTGCGGAGCTGGGGTGGGCATGACCTGTGTGTGACACATCTGGCCTGTGGGCTGCCGGTTTGACTCCCCTGCAAGATTATAGTTAGATGTTTAATTATAGGAAGAACAGCTTCTGGTTTTCTGCTTTGTGACACCAGTGTTTGAAGAGTGTAACTGTCAGGGTTCCAAGTAACACCCCCAACGAAAGAAAACTCCAAGGCATGAGTTTCCTCAAAGTTACATTTTATTAGAGATGTCATATTGGCACATCTAGGAAAACCTGAATCTGAAAGGTTCCGGGTTTTCCCCACCAAAAGGAAAGTTCAAGTCCCTGCCCAACACCCACAAGTCCATCACATGGCCCAATCAAACATCGTCCCAACTGGAAATGTCTCCCAAATCCAGCCTTCCAGGTGCAGGGCAAGATGTTCTTGACTCTCTGAGAAAGGAATGTTATTATGACTATATGTATATCACCCTGCCTCCATACAATTCCCCGTTTCCCACAGTAGTAAATGTGGCAGGTCTGAAGATCCAGCGAAAAAGATGGCTTCCAGGCCTGACAAGTGCTATCATATCCCCCCTCTAATTCTTCCTTTCTCAAGACCAAGCATTTCTAGTTTCTTCAGTCTTTCTTCCCAGGACTCAATTTCTTGTTTGTCCTCATAAACTTTCTCCATGATCCAACACAGTACATCAAGAAGAATCCTACCAATGATGATTGAAGTGCAGCAATATTGAAAATCATATTTATGTGGATGCAGTCTAAAATGCATTTATTTGCTTTTCAGGTTGTAGCTACATCATGCCGGTATTTTATATTGATTTTGCAAATTTCACTGAATAGTTTTCTATGCATTTCTCTAACTTATCAAAATTTGACGTCCAATTTGCTCTTCCATCCTGCCAATGTTTTGTTGGTGTTGGCAAATTTGATGAGACCCAAGGGAGAGGATTGGTAATTACAAATCTCACTCCCCAAAAGCTGGATAGTGGCAGTAGAAGAATCACTGCTAAAGCTCTGTCTTTTCTGTAGTTTTGGGCTAGTCAGCCAGATAACGATCCAGTGCAGTTCAGATAGTCCTCAAATTATGACTACAATGGGACCAGAATTTCTGTTAGGCAAGGTGGTTGCTTATAAAGTGAGTTGCACCCCATTTTATGGCCCCTGTTTTTGCCACAGTTATGAGGTGATTCACTGCAGTTTTTCAGTGAATCTGGCTTCCTCCATTGACTCCATTGCTTGTCGGAAGCCAGTTGGGAAGGTCGCAAATGGCAGTCACATGATCCTGGGATGCTGCACCCGTCAAAAATACAGGTCTGCCAAATTTTGATCATGTGACTGTGGAGATGCTCTGACAATTGTAAGTGTGAGGACACATCAAAAGTCACTTTTTTCAGTGCCATTGTAAATCTCAAATGAAATGATTATAAGTCAAGGACTGCTTGCATCACACTTTTTTTTTTTGCTGAGTCTAATTAGGCTTTGCTTACCAGGCATTTCATATGTAACCTCATGTTTGCATTATTTTATTGTTTAGTACTCTGAAAGATGTACCAGAATGATCCCCGTCCAAGTGATGGTCTGTCACAGCATTGTTTGTGCACTTTGAATCTTCCCTCCGTTTCCCCTAACTGTTCAGCCTTTGAGGAAAGTATAAATATTTTGATGTTTCGTTAAATCCAGTCTGTCTTGATTATGCCCTTCCTACTGTCTGCCACACTCAGTGATGATGGCAAGAGTGATAATATTGACTCACCTATGCATGAACATGTAATAGATCAAAGGTATTGGCCGTGTTTCTGTATTAGCAGCAACTTTGCAGCACAAATTCAAGTTGACAGTTTTATAAGTTCCTCTCTGGCTCAATTTGAAGGAAATAAGTTACAGCGTGCGCTGTAGTAATTTTGTTTAACATTGGCATTTGGCAATTCAGAAGCATTTTACGAGACTGAAACGTTTTCCAAGGTTTAGGTTTTTTTTTTAAAAAAAAAACAACTATGGATATTACTGTTTAAATTTGTTAAAGAAAATTGGCCCCAAACATTGAAGAAACACATAGGCTTCGATGTATTTATATTTGGATAATTTTCGTAGTTTATGTGTCTCTCCCGTTTTGTGTTAATTCCAAATATAGAGCAGGAAGTTTTATTTTCTTCTAAATCCACCTGTTCTTATATGAAAGAAACAGCATAATACATCAGGTTCTTGGCACATCATATTGCTTCAGGAATACGGGAAGAAAAACATACCAGGGTTGAGGTGTCTTCTGAACTTCATGATCTCTGATGTAAAAACGTTGGTTGCTTTCTCTGAAGTTCCCAGATCATCAACCCCAATGATGACTGTACTGATTTGATTGTGCTATGATTGCACTAATTTACTCTACAGGTAGACTTACGACTGTTTGTTCGGCAAATGTTTAGCAACAACAATTGTTCACAGTTACAACGGCACTGAAAAAAAGTGACATAGGACCGCTCCTGGTGCTTAAAACCATCAGGGGATCCCCATGGTCATGTGATCAAAACTTGGGTGCTTGGAAATTGGCATGTATTTACCATCTTCGCGGTATCCTAGAGTCACGTGATTACCATTTGCGACCTTCTCAGCTGGATTCTGGCAAATAAAGTCATTGGGAAAGCTGGAGTCTCTTAATGACTATGCGATTCATTTAACTGTAATGATTGCTTAACAACTAGGGCAGAAAGTTAATAAAATCAGGCGTGAATCACTTAATAATTGCTTTGCTTATCAACAGAAATTCTGATCCCAATTGTCATCATAAGTTGAGAACTACTTATATTTTAGAAACATTTTCTCTTAGAAAGAACAGTTGGGGATGAGGAATCCTGCAGTTAGGCTTATCTAAAACAATTGTTCGAAGCACTTTTTTTTCCTCTAACCCTTTCCTCCTAACCTCTTTAGTAAACTGCAAATGTCCAGGATTGTGTAAAAATCAAAAGTTCACCACTGTTCTTGCATGCACGACAACTTCTATGCACTGCTTCTTCAGAATAGCAGGAAAATATCTTGCCAAGGTTCAACTTCACCATCAATATTCAGTGATGCACTTGGAAGGATCCCAATTATGGCAAAATCAGATTTAAGTTAGGTTCTTGAACAAAGAAGAATTGACTTTCCATTGCATACTTTCCATCTTTCCCCATCTTTTCCTGTATCTTTTTTGTGCATTGATAGTCAAGCTGTATCATCTTGAAAGCTAGATTGTTCTTTTTCTGATTTTGACTAATGGTATTAATTGCAAAACTAAATGGTTGGCTGGTGTGAGACAATCTTGTGTCTTCAAGATGATTTGAACCCCACAAACTACCTAGCTAATTATAAGGAATTTGGGCCGGGGGGGGGGGGGGGGGTTATCTGGAGGGCACCAGGTTGCCAATTATTAGAATAATGTAAGGAAATTGTAGTGATGATAATGAAGATTAGCATTTTTCTGATCATTATTACTATTAAGGAAGTGAAATGTCACTTGAAGTAAACTGTACTTGTATTTACTTATGGTAGAAATACTTAAACACTTATAGAAGATAAGGAGTTGGGTGACCGTAGCTGCAACTCTATCTACCCTACACTTACTAATTGCATAGAAACATAGACATACATAGACTTTCATGATGAGATTAAGAATTGGATGTTAACTAGTATGCAAAGTGCCTGTAAATCAAGAGTGTTATTAAGACACTGTTCTCCCAGGAATGAATACACGTTCCTTGAAGGAAGCTGTTTCTGTGCTTCTAATTTACGTACGGTAGAAATGGTAGACAAGGAGTTGGGTTGACTGTAGCTGCAACTCTACACTAACTAATTACAGAGTGAGAGAGAGAGAGAGAAACATTCATGATGAGATTAAGAATTGGATTTTAATTAGTGAGCAAAGTGCCCGTAAATCAGTGTTATTAAGACACTGTTCTCCAAGGGATAGGAAGAAACCGCACTGTACTCAGTCTGGCTTGTGAACTCCTCCTTCATGGAGGAGAGTGAGAATAGTAAGCCTATTAGTAAGTATGGCACAAATGGTACCAATGGCTGGAAAGCAAAATAACAATAAACTAAAACACGACAAATAGGGTTACATAAAGTAGAGAGATATAGAACAAAAAGAGTATCATAATATCAATATTTACAATTTTGAGGTGAAACACATGACAATCGACCATGTAATTTGAAAAAAAAAAAAGATATGATCTGTAGATGACTGACAACAAATATGTATATGTATATGTAGTACGAGTGGTGTAGGTGGAGGGAATAGTTGTATTTTTGTTGTTTATGTCTATATGTTATTGTTTTTGTTTTGTTTTGTATGTCTTAATGTTTAATAAAAAAAAAAAAAAAAAAAAAAAAAAGAGAATAGTAAGCCTCTGGTCAATGCATTTCTAAAAGGCTTTGTTCTCTCAGCATGCAGGGATAGTGTGTACAATACCAAGAGCTAGACTCAACATTTGATCCTTGTTGAAAGCTTTCCGTAGGTTGTGAACAAATCATATTTTCCATACAATTTGCAAAGAATTTGCTGGAAAAAATGTGGTGTGAATTAATGGGTTTTGTTTTCCAACTTCAGGAACATAAAACGCAGCTGGAATTGTTTCTCTAAAATTCTCTTTCTCTTCAGGATTCATTTAACTGGTTTAATTAAAAAGCAGCAATTAACAAAAGGCATCAAATACAAGAGTCCCAACATTCTCCTTCTGGTCTACTGGTCCCATATGAATTTTTAATAATATATTTTGTCTACCTTTTCCTCATTCCAAAGCAGTAAAAGGTTGCAGGCAGACTACGCAAGGTGAATTGAGAGCACTAGAGACATAGAAGTTCACTGACAAATAAGTAGATACATTTATGTGCGAATATGCGGAAATAGCTGGACTGGCAATGCTAGTTCCACCGTGTCCTATTCCTTAAAATCTAAATGAGAGTCATGTTAACTTTGTTAACATTGCATTGCTGCTTACTACTCTTCTTTACACTACCTATTACTTTCCTCAAACTGGGAAATTTAATCCAATTTACCTTAAGAGAGTGGCTGCCTATAAGTAACCATTATTTACCATTAATTATTAGGCCATACCTAGGCTTGCAACATATGTGTTTTGTATATGTATATCCTTATGTGTTTTTAAAACATATCTCATAACTTTTTTATTGTAATGATACCTACAATTAGGTTCGGATAAACCTTAAGCTCAGTTCCCATGCCAAAGCTTTTGTTGATCATGGAAGGACCACAGAAATCAGACAATTAGCATTTCATATCAGGATTGACCCAAATGTACCCCATGTATTTAAAAATATTAGATCTGCCTTTTCTAAAGAAATTGGACTGTGGCAATAGCTGTGGTGATGTATGTACAGTAAGTATATTTGATGTGCTTAACCTTTTAAAAATCCATACAGATAGGAGGAATACAAATAGGGAAGTCTTACAGTTCAAACACACATGCAGTTTACATAAATAATATGATATGTGCTTTCCGTACTCTGATATCATACTCAAGTAAAAAAAGATATCTAAAATTAGGGCCTCTAACTTTATGCAATACATTTGTATACTTCCTTAAACTGTTCTGTATCCTCTCTAGATGTGCAAATAGGATCAACGAATCATTAAGGAAGTATGGCAAAAATCATTTGCCAAACTTAATGCATGGCAAAACAATATCCAAAGAAACTGTGGCCTAGAAAGGGCAACTTGTGGAGAAAATGGTTCTAGGTCAGGGGTGTCAAACTGGCGGCCCACGGGCCGGATGTATCACACACAGGCCATGCCCTCCAGCTCCGTGAAGGAGAAAAACATGACATGACGGCAATGTGATGCTCCAAGTTTGATACCCGTGTTCTAGGTGAACTTAAGAATGCCTACTTGTTATGCAGATCAATAATCCATAAAGCTGAATCTAGTGATTAAAAAAAGAGCAAAAGAATGCTTTCTTATTAAGTAGAAGGTGGGGGTGCAAGCCCCAAACATGGATTTCTCTGACATTTTACAATTTTCTTTAGGGCTTCAATCTTGCTTGACTCTTTGCTTTTGCATTCCTCAGCATAAATTTGGAATAAAAGTGATTTTGGGATGTGGATGAACATACGGACGTTTTTAAGATAACTGGGCATCAGGCAATGGGAAAGCCAAGGAGGAGGAGGGGAGGGGGGATAGATGAATAATTGGTATTCTTGAAAGGAAATTTCAAGTGAAGTCTGAAATTGCAAAGTGGTGTTTTGCGTTTGGAAGTACAGTCATCTCTCTTCCTTGTCCATGTAAAGAAAACAAAGATCATGGTGGGTGGTAGGACAGATGTCCATGTGAATAAGACGGATAATTTCTAAGATGATACAGCATCTAAATATCAAGTTGTTTTCTCTACAATTTCAAACCCACTTAAATGCTTTGAGGTTCAGTTGTGAGTAAAAAAAGAATCCTTCATTCTTCTCAAAGATGGAATAAACCACAGTTTGACTTAGCAACCAGCTGGCGTATCATTCATTCTGAGCCCCTGGAGGTTATGTGGTCCTATGAACTCTCTACATTATTTTAGCCCTAAGTTCTTTTTGGATATGGTCCTATGAACTACTTGGATCAGACATCTCCAATCTGATGTCCTCCAGATTTATTCTATCCCAATTCCCATAACTGCCATGATCATTGCCAAAGGCTGGGGATGATAGGATTGATAGTGAAGCAAACCTGAAAGGGGCCGAGTTAGAGAATGCTTATTTCCTGATTCTGCGAATAATTTAGATTTGGTCAAAGGGATCCAGTGGATTTTTCTGCCTTGTCCGTATCAAATTGTGAAAGGAAGTACATTTGCCAAGTTATAGAGGCAGCCAGGCCATCTATTTTCTTACTAGCATCACTGGTCAACAGATTGCTTTGTCAGGTTCATTGAAAGTTCAAGGCAAAACCATGTGGCCTATTTGGCTGCCCAAGCCAAAATCCTCTTGCTGAATGCAGTGCAGTTGTGGTTTCATACTGATATATTTGCACTATGTCCCTAACATTTATTGGCATGGAACTTGAGTCTGCTGTACCTACCCTGCGTAGGTATTCTTGTACTGCAGAATTTCAGCATGTTTGTTTTTGGCTTTATCTGGGTGAATTTCCCTTTCTCTTTGTTTTTTCTAGTGAAAAAAGGTGTTGGACAACAATAACCCCCCAAACTGGGATCACAGTCCGGATTATAAACAACTGCATTAAGTATGTTACTGCATATTATTTCATTTGTTCTATACATTGTCGATCTTGTTATGTTCCCCGCTCCCTCACTAAATCCTGCAAAATAACCCTCCTGTCCTGGAATAAATGAAAATCTAAATCTGTAATTTCCTCATATTTTGGCATAAGATGTCAAGCAATATGGAATTTTGGTGCTCCTTTTAGCCCAGGAATAAATTGTTTTATGTACAGCAAAAATGTTAAAAAACTTTGAAACACATAAAAAACATATTAATATCCTTCTCCCTGAAACTGTAAAGAAGAAATCAAGTCTAGTTATAGACACTGGAATTGTGCAATAATCCTTTCTCAGCTTCTTAAACGAAAAAAACAAAACAGAAACAAAACAGGATTTACAACAGGAGAACTGGATCCAAATTCAGATGACTAAAATTAACAACTGACCACAGGTAATATCCAAGCTGCCATACCAAATCTAGATTTAGGAATCGTATTTTCAAACTTTATAATAAGAGTATTATGTAGGCTTCCAACCAATGCCTGAGGTTACAGGGTTACCCAAGTGGCGTTCAATTTCTATAGAATTATATACATGCCATTCTGTCAGGAATTCCAGAAATAGTTTGAGTGTGACAACATGTGATCAGCAGGGTTGACCAAAGCTTAGTCCTTCAACATCAACTGAAGAAATAGTGCATCAATTCTGGAAGAGCTGTATACAAATCTAACAATACAGTAGTAATGAGCTATTTTTACGGTAGCTACATATGCCCACCAAGATATATACCTTAGGTAGGAATATAACATGCTACCAATTGAAATACCACCCCATAGGAATAATATGATGGAACAGAAAAAGAAAAAAAAATTAATTACTCGAGATGTGAGAGGGGAAAAAAGAAATGAAAAGAGGCCATCAAAAAGGTTATTGTAACTTGACAAGAAGTAGGAAGATAGGATGGATCCTAATAATATTAAAAGGAAATTTTCATAATTTGAGAGATATTGAAAGTCAAACGACATATATTTATATGAATATTTTCTACGAGTCCTTCCCACACATTCTAATCTAAAGTATCAGAGTAGGAATTCTCCCATGGGGTAAAGAGTATCTGAAGGGGGGGGGGATATCGTCTCTTTCCCTCTGCACCATTTTTCTTAACATTTTTTCTTTCCCCGAGCACATTTCAAATCCAGATTGCAGTTATTTTCTGTGAAAAATCAATCTGGTATGGAAAACATTCATGCAGTTGAACGTTATATGTAATTTGACTTCTGGGGGAATGAGTCAGAGGTCTGTAGATGATTTATCCCTAGGAGTAAATGTGTTTCCTTTCCATTTTGTATTCACAACAACCCTGTGAGTGAGTTTAGCATTGGGCAATTCATAGCTGGTTCCTATTAGGCTTCACGATAGGGTTAAAAAAATATGTTCAGCTCTTCCAGACCTTCCCAAGGAGCTGGATGTAAAAGGATATGAGGCAACAGTCTTGTGAACGCTGGTATTTCCCCATCACAATTTAGTTCTACTCACTTGCAAGCAAACATCTGCATAGGACATGGTTGTAGCCATATGGATCCATAATTGCATTTCTTGAAGCACTTAACCTTAAACCTGCTAGCCATCTTAACCTTCAGGACTACCTGCTGCTCAATAACTTTACAAATAGGCACAGGAGCAATGAGTCTGAGGTTGATCTCAAAGTTTAGGCAGCTTGACAGCCATGATGGTAGACTTTAAGATAACTGGCTCCTAAAACTTTAAAAGTGGAAGAGATGGGAATGTGTGTATCTCACACAATATTAGACGTTGTTTGTTTCATCAGTCTGAAGGCCACCAATAGTTTGTGGGTTTTTTTGTTTTTTTAAAATTTGATTTATATGCTGCCCTTTTCCGGAGACTCAGGGTGGCTTACAATGCATTAAGCAATAGCCTTCATACTTTTGTATATTTTATACAAAGTCAGCTTATTGCCCCCACAATCTGGGTCCTCATTTTACCTGCCTTAGAAAGGATGGAAGGCTGAGTCAACCTTGAGCCTGGTGGGATTTGAACTTGCAGTAATTGCAGGCAGCTGATGTTAATAAGAGTTAATAACACTGCTTTAGTCTGCTTTAGTCTGCTGAGCCACCAGAGCTCCTCTGGTGAGGAGCTCTGGTGAATGACTGTTTGTCTTGTAGGTAGAACAGACATAAAGCGTGCCCAGAAACAGAAGCTCTAACTTTATTGTAAGGTTAGGGAAACAGAATCTTGCAAGTCTGAAAGTACATCTCTCCCAGGAGTGAAATCCAGCAGGTTCTGACAGGTTCTGGAGAACCGGTAGCGGAAATTTTGAGCAGTTCGGAGAACCGGCAAATACCACCTCTGGCTGGTCCCAGAGTGGGGTGGGAATGGAAATTTTGCAATATCTTTCCCCCAGGAGTGGGGAAGGAATGGGGATTTTGCAGTATCCTTCCCCTGGAGTGGGGTGGGAATGGAGATTTTGCAGTATCCTTCCCCTGCCATGCCCACCAAGCCACGCTCACAGAACTGGTAGTAAAAAATTTGGATTTCATCACTGATCTCTCCCCCACATCTTTACAGTCCAAGAAACTAGGGAAGGTCCCTTCTAAGACATTTGGCACACTTACATTCCTTCTGTGGAGGCAGCAGCGGATCGTTGGCTGGTCTGCAGCTCTTCCTCCTGAATTCCAAGGTCATTCCTACATCATCTTAATATTACTCTGATTAAAATTTCTGAATGGTCTTTTAAAGGCAGCCCTGTATGAAAGACTGCATTACGGTAATTCATGCATGGGTAGCTGACCCAATGTTTTCTTTAGATGGAGTAATAGGGTACTTCCACATAAGGAATTGGTGCCAATTTGGCTGCAGCTCTGGATTCTTGCATTTCCCACAATATCAACAGTGCTGGAGAGCGAACTAATTTATTTTTAGTTCACTTGCAGTTGTTGTGAAGGGATGACCTGCTTTCCCTTTTGGAGGGATTTCTGGTCTTGCCTCTCTTCTGGGTCCTGAGCTTCTGCTCTTGTAAAGAGAAGTCTAGCTGGCTGGTTTGATTGAAAAAGTAGGGATGAAACTGACTGAAAAGTATTTTACTGAGTCGTTCATGCCTTGAGCACTGTTCGATTTTCTTGTGAGAGATGAGAGGTATTTTAGTATTGGTCTAAGTCAGGGGTGTCAAATTCAAGGCCCGGGGGTTGGATCTGGCCCACGGAGTGCTTAGTTCTGGCCCACAGGGCTGCCCTGGAAATAGCAAATGACTGGCCCACTGTGCCTCTGCCAGCGAAAACGGAGCTTGCAAGGGCCATTTGTGGCCCTCCTGAATTCCTTTTTCACTGGTAGAAGGTTGCAGGAGCCCATTGTAGCCAAAAACAGAGCTTGGGAGCCCGTTTTCGCTGGCAGAGTGCTTGGGCCACCACAGGCACACACCCCGACACAAGTGATGTCATGCTGGCCACGCCCACCCCAGCCCCCCAAGGTCAAACGCAACCCTGATGTGGCCCTCAATGAAATTAAGTTAGACACCCCTGCTCTAAGTTTGTTAGCATTTCAAGCTTCCCTCTAACTACTTTTGAGTATTTGGGGAACGAAAGTAAAAGTGGAATGGAAGTGTCCATAGTTAATGTCACCATTTTAAGATAAGAAGAGCTTTCTTGGCTGTAGATGTCATCTAAGTTTCTTCAAGTTGCTCAAAATAGTTAGAACTTTCAGATTGTAGTCTTGGGCATTCAGGGAATATGTTGAACAGCATCTCTGCATGATCCAGCTCCAAGACTGGCACTGATCCATCTGAACGGACTTCTGCTTCTTCCAGTTTCCAAATAGAGACTTTTATAGGCTGAAACAGAATCAGTGTAGCAATTAAAAGTGTTGATTCCCTTTTAAGTCCCCTCTTGATCATAAAGCTCATTGGCTTGCTGCATTTTTTAATTATGCCCTTGATACAGGGAAGTTACTCATAAAGAAAAATAAGAAAAAGATATGCCAATGGATGGAATGAGGTGCCTACGTTCACTAAATGAAAGGTAATCCGAATATAGCTCTGAATCTGAATTCATTTCTGAAAGTGGTATGTGCATCTGACTGAAGCCAAAACAAAAAGTAATTAGAGCCATATAAAGGATGTGGAATGCCCCCTCCTGTGCCTCTGATGAGTATAATTTAATTAACAATATTTTCTCTTGTTGCTACCTTTTTGTACATGCTTTGAAGATGTAAAAAAGATCATGATGTGTATGTATGTGTGTAGGTATGTGTGTGTGTGTGTGTGTGTGTGTGTGTGTGTGTGTGTGTAGTATATACTATTTCTTTTCTTTTCTTTTTGTAGGCCTTTATGTGTATTTCTCTTTAGCCAGGTTCTTCCTATGTAAACCAAGATTTTTGAGTCTCCTTAGTCTCCCAAATGGGCAGCAGGCTGCTGGTCTGCCTGAAAAAAAGCCTAGAAACTAGTGGATTGTGATTTTACTGAACTAGGGCTGCATAAAAATCTTGGTAGATAGTAATATATATATATATATATATATATATATATATATATATATATATATATGTATATGTATATGTATATGTATATGTATATGTATATGTATATGTATATGTATATGTATATGTATATGTATATGTATGTATATATATGTTTCTTTTTCCTTTTTCGTAGGCTTTATGTGCAATTTCTTTCTAGCCAGGTTCTACCTACGTGAGTCTCCCACAGGCCAACACAGAGTTGCAGTCTGCTAGAAAGTAAAAAGCCCAGAAGTTGTGAATGAGATTTCACAGAACCAGGGCTGAGGAACATCTTAGCTTACCTAGGTAGAACCTGGCTAGAAAGAAATTGCATACACACACACACACACACACACACACACACACAGAGAGAGAGAGAGAGAGAGAGAGAGAGAGAGAGAGAGAGAGAGAGAGAGTAAAAAATGCAATTCCACTTCCCAAAGAAGGAAGTTCAGCTCTTTGCAGGTGTCCATTATTTTCTTGTCCTCTCTTGTCATGAGACTCTTGGAGGGGAATTCAACAATCCAAAAGCACTTCCTCAAAAGTAAAACTCCAAAAATATTTGGTAGATTGGAGGACTTTCTGCTCAGAGGAAGCCTTGCGCCTGTAATTCCGAAACCGGGAAAGCTTCTGGTTTGCTGAGGAATTGTGTGTTTTGTCAGCTGAATGATTGCGTCCCCCCTCCCCCCAAAAGAGCCAATGGTTACAAAGATCTAGAGCGTTTGCAGGCATCAATCAATGCTAGGCAGTTTGGGTAATAATAAAGGCAGGATGTACACAAATAAAAAATTTTTAAAGAACCAAGCAACTTGTTAATAAGGAGGGAGAGTTTGACTCCCTGTTCATTGGCTTGGTGCCTGGAAGCCTTTAAGATGGAAATGCAGCAGCCTGTATTAACCCCATTGCTTCTAGAGCAAACAGATACAGAGGGACAGAGATCTCATTTCCCAAGCAGAATAGTTGGAAAGGGATGATCTCAGAGATATGCAGATCCAGAACTTCAAAGATGTTAACCAGCACCTTGAACTGATCAACTGATAACTTCAGGTGAGGAGCGCTGCTGACCCTAAGCCTTGGATGGCAACATTTCTGCAGTTTTTTTCTCTCACACAGTAAGGTATTTGTTTTGATTAACCATCATTTGTATTTCCAGGTGAATAAATATAGTACAGGCTGTTTTACAGGCTGTTCTTTACCATTGTAAGATTTTTGTTTCTATTTTACCAAGTAAAATAGGGTATGTGTGCTATTCAGAGTTGGTCACAATTGAAGTAGCCCGTGAGTCCAGTAAAAGAAATGCATACGTTAAAAAAAAAATCATTCCCAGTCTCTTTGTTTATGTCCCTCTAAGATAAAGACAAGTTTGGTCACCAACTTTAAGAATCTGCTTGTTTGTTCACTGTAAAAGCCTCTGTTATATTTCAGAGCCCAAATTCCTGAAATCAATGGTGTGAACAAAAAAACTAAAGATAATCATTTTATCAATGTCCTTTTTCATTGGCTGAGCCTCACACCACTAGCTGCCAATAGAAGGTGATTGTGGTGGAACTGAGTGTTACATTTTCATTCAGTTTGTATGTTTTAAATCTGAAGAAAGAGATTAAACCCTACAGGGGTGTCAAACTGGCGGCCCACGGGCCGGATGCATCACACGCAGGCCACGCCCACCCCAGCTCAGCAAAGGGAGAAAAAGGTCATGAAACATCATGTGATGGCAAAATCATATTTCCTTCTCCTTTCCTCCCTCTGTCTTTCAGGGAGACTGGTCATAGATTTCTATCTTATGTCAATGACTCCCTTTATGCCACAAATAGGATCAGATATAGAGGGATGCATACTTTATTCAAATAATGTCCATTGCCCCAAAACATAAAATACCATAACTCTAGGTCAAGCTTCCATCCACATTTGACATTGATTGATGGAAAATTCTGCTGACCGTTTGCTAACTTTTGTATTTTAAATGATCACTTGGCGTAAAGTGGTGACAATCAAATTATTTGGCATATATGATACAGTGTAAATCAGGTTCAAGCAAGGGATTTGCTACTGAAGCCTATATGCATTCTTTCTCACAGTGAATTGCTGTGATTTTTGCCTTACCTTTCGTTGAGGCTCAAGGGGCTGGAGAAATGGAGGCGAAGCGCTACTAGAAAGGAAAACCTGCCTCAGTCCCACAGCCAACTCAGTGTTCTTCATGTACCGCTCTGTGTCCAAACCAACGGGGCATTTGAAGTGTCCAAATTTACATGTTCTCAACCTCATTATAATAACTCACCAAGAGCCATTGAAGTCTTCTATTGAGAAGATACATGTTCACTCGGTCTTTTGATATTTGTGATTTGTTGATAGGAGCTGTCTGGCTGATCTCTTGGGCTATTATTCAGTCTGGTGATGTTTAATTGTAAATGAGAGGACAAATTTGAAGACTAGAGTCACTGCTTTGTTACAATTAACTATTCTGCAAATTAAGAACTCTGTTGAATGACAAAGAAACGGATCCCTTTGGAAAAGGGAGTATCTTTCTTCTACTTTTCTTTGCCCCATTGATGCAATTCAAGTGGTGGGATGGCACGGCCTTCAGAACTCCAGCACTGAGTCATTGCTTTGAATGGTAATTTTGAATGGTTGCTAAGCAACTAGTCTTTAAGTGAGGACTACTTGTGAGCTTTTGTTGGACTTTGCATTGCAGTCAGCCGGACCACATGGTTTCATGGGCCCCTCTGTTAAAAAGGACCAATCTTGCTTCAGTATTTGCCTTGTACAATATTTGCAAGGTGGGATGGAGAGAAGATAAAATGGGACTCTTCCGTCTATCGTAGATGCATTTCAGAGATAGGCGTCTCTCCTGAAGTACAGCGTGGCATCATTGAATGCAGGTGCAGCATCTACTAAAGCATAGAAGACGTCATGCATGCAATATGCCTGCCCTAAAAAGTGGTGCTTCTTTTAATCTAATATGATGTAATTGAATATATACAGTGCTTTAAAAGAAACTGTTGGGGTTTTTTTTTTTTTTTTGCTTTATGCCAGGCACATTCTCTCTTTCCCCCCTCCTCTTTGTCAGATTTGTAATTCATGTTATTCTCAGTGAATCATTTGATTGACACTAGTCTACAAATATTGCTGTATACATATGCTGCATGTAGGCATATATCATATACTACAAAGCGAGATGGATTTATTTAATGCAAACATAAATTTGGAGGAAGGAAATAAATATTTATTCCAGGCAGAAAAGAGAAGAGGAAGGAACTTGAAAATGAAATATATTAATTGCCAGCGCACGCGCGCTTGCTCACACACACACACACACACACACACACACACACTTGAAGGACAACTTATCCTTGTAGAAAATATGCCTTCTCTTCGATATAGGTTTGTGAGTGTGTTTGGTAATCGTTCCAGAATACTAACTTTGTTTTTGCCATTTGATTTTGATTTGTTTTGGCTCTAGATGTTCAAACTGCATTCCTAACAAATGGCATGAAGTACATTTCTATTCTTTTGACTATGTTTCTCAGTAGTATGTGGTTATCTTGTTTGGATGTGCGGCTTTGTGAGGACATGGAAGCCCTGGCACTGAATGGTCCCTCTCTAAGTCCCACAGCCTCCCTCCCATTCTAGCTGTTGAAAATGGGGGGAAAACCCATCAATGGAAAGGTTTTGTTCTCACTTTAGCAGCTCCTTGCCTCTTAGACCTTGAGCAACCTCTTGTTTTCTGTGTAAGTTCGACTGTGACTTCCAGAATTTGCAAAGAGCATGGGAATTGTAGCCTGAAATATTTTGAGGTCCCCAGATGTCTTAATGTGGATTTGTGTTTGAAGAGGAGGAAGGATGGCTTTGTTTGGTGAGAGAGCATGTGGATCTTCAGGTATGTTGAATATGGCAAATGTTAACTATCATATCCTAAGTTAATGCTACATGCTGTAGTATTTTTCTTTCATATCATAATTGGTAGTGTGTGTCAAAGCACCTGGGTAACCTTGTCAAGATAAAAACTCAGCAAAGATGGACTGAGCTAGAACCTGGATAGAAATCTGCCAAACAGGTCCCATGAGATGATTGAAGTCCTGTCTTGCCTGGTCATCTGGGACAAGGTTGAACCTGTTCATCCTGATAAAGTGGATAGGGCTCTTGGAAATGTTAGTCTGGCCACCCGTAGACTGGAGCTACATTTCTCCTAGTTGGCCAAGGCTTCTGGAAGATGACACGTGATTGGATCCTGGTGGTAGTAAATGAATTCATGACCTCATTCTTGAGAAAGGGGGTAAGTGTATCACTTTTTAAAGAGTCGATGGTTTTACACCTCCTCAGGTAACCATTGCTGATGTGACCATTTTGGATAACCTCTGTCCTATCTCCAATCTTCCCTTTCCAGAAAAGCTTATTGAGAAGGTGGTTACACTCTTGCTTCAGTGAATCTTGGAGAAATGATATGGACTCTTCGGCCCCGAGCACAGATCAATGCAATGTACACTACACCTGTGGATGACTTGTGAAAGGAAAGGGATAGGGGTGGTACATCCATTCTAACTCTCTTTGATATCTTAGTGGCTATTGCTAACACAGATCATAGTATCCTTCTGGACTGGCTTTGAATGATGCTTAAGCATGGGAGATATAGCTCTGGATAATTTTCCTCCTTCCTGTGGGTCAGTATTCATGATTCATGGTTGGGGGAGAGATCTAATCCATACTCCTTTGTGGAGTCCCTCATGGTTTGATGCTCTCCCTACACCTTTACATGAAGCCACTGGGTAAGATCATCCAATGGCATGAGGTGAGGTATCATCAGTAGGCTGATGATATCCAGCTCTACCTTTCTACCTGGGCCAACTAAGTGATGCCATGATGGTTCTATCTCAATGTCTGGAACTATGGCGGTCTGGTTCGGGGAAAACAGTATAGCTCAATCCTAGGAAAGTGAAATGGCTTTAGGTTTTAGGACCTTCAGGATCCATTGATTCTCCATCTTTGGTTCTGATGGGGGTTGCTCTACAGTGAATTGCTGCAAAATGTTCTATCTGGAAATGCCCTTGAAGTCCACCCAGAAACTGCAACAGATAAAGATTACAGCACTTGTGATTATATCACTGCAAGGAACCATGGTCACAAAATCAGCATTTGTGACCTTCCCTGCCTGCTTTTCACAGCCAAACTCAATGGGAAAGTGGCAGTGAAAGTCACAACTCATTTTAGTAAGCTACTCCTGCTTCCCCATCCGCAACACTCCCCATGCCCACATAGAATCTGTATCAGCCAGGGGTGGGTTGCCCCCGGTTTGCACCGGTTCTATAGAATTGGTAGTAAAACCGACGGGAGGCCCCGCCCACCAACCCTGACATCATGAAAACGCTTCTGCGCTTGCGCGCGGTCCCATTGCAAACCTCTGGTATTAGCCCTTCCAGACTCTCCCCTGGCTTCCTCCACTCCAACCCCCATCCTCCCACAGCATATCCATCCATATTTCAACCTAGAAATAAGGAGAAATTTCCTGACAGTGAGAACAATCAATCAGTGGAACAGCTTGCCTTCAGAAGTTGTGGGTGCTTCATCACTAGAGGTTTTCAAGAAGAGACTGGACAGCCATTTGTCAGAAATGGTATAGGGTCTCCTGCTTGAGCAGGGAGTTGGACTAGATGAGCTACAAGATCCCTTTCAACTCTGTTATTCTGTTGTTCTGTACAGCACAATCAGACTTGCAAATCATTACAGGAAATATCAATAGAGGTAGTTTTAGCCTTCCTGTAGAATTGATTTCATGGTCTGGTCCACTTAGCGGGACTGACACTTCTTCTGTCACAGTACCTTCCACAGTACCGGAAAATACTTTGGGATTGACCCTAACTCTTTAGGCCTTACGAGAGACTTGAAGACATGTGGGTGGGCAGATTAGGTGGCCTGTGAGATATAATTGTTACTGATGAGTCATCATTGGGTTTGTTCTTGCCAGCCATGATATCGATGTTATGCTTTTGCTGCTAATGCTTTTTCATATTGTTTTTAATCTGCTTTAGTTGCAAAGAGAATAAATAAAAATTCTTGTTTTATTCTTTTTTTAAAATCTCATTTCTGTAAGAATGCAAAATAATAATAATAATAATAAAAAAAATATAAAAATCAAATCTGCATGATTGTGCTCCCGAGATCACCTGAAGTTGACTTCAAGTCACGGGTGTCTTTCAATGTTTATTCCACAACTGCAAGGTGGACCTATTGTCCCATAGAATGATAAAATCTGAGATGGATTTGGAGATAGGCTGTGTGTTTGTGCAATAAATAATGTTCAGTGTTACCACAGGTCATCTCTACTAGATGAGTCAGGAATACTGTAATTGTTTCATAGATAAATCACTCTCTGAGGATAACATTTAGTGTAATATTTTATTCACAGAAAGGGTTAGAGTAAGACTAAATTTTATTATTTCTCCCTCTCTTCTAATCTCTTAACAGCTATAAGACCCTTTCCTTTTTAGCTCCTTTCAACTGGAACATAATTTTGTAACCAGAAGCAAAGGAACCAAATAGTAAAATGACAACTTGCACATTTATTTTTTGACCAATATATTAATGCGTTTGGGGTACTTTCTCCCACAATCCCCTATTAATAGTACTTCAAGCAAAATAGTATCAGAAATGCTATAGATTATTAAAAAAACGAGCAAGAATTATTATTGTATAAGAGTACGGATAGTCCTCAATTTACAACCACAATTAAGCCCAAAATTTCTGTGCTAAGTGAAACATTTGTTAAGTAAATTTTACCCTAGTTTACGACCTTTCTTGTCACAGTTGTTAAGTGAATCCCTGCAGCTGTTAAGTTAGTAACACGGTTGTTAAAAGAAACCCCGTTGACTTGACTTGTCAGAAGGATGCAGAAAGGGATCACATGACCCCGGGACAGTGCAACCGTCATAAATATGAGTCAGTTACCAATTTTGATCACATGACGATGAGGTTGCTGCAGTGGTCATAAGCGTGAAAAACTTGAAAAATGTGTGAAAGGTGATCATAAGTCACTTTTTTCAGTGCTGTTGTAACATTGAACGGTCACTAAATGAAACGTGGTAAGTCGAGGACAACCTGTATTAAGGACCATGACCCCAGTTCCAGCTACAAAACAGCAGAGGCTCCCCAGTTTTGTAGTGATTAAACAACGATGCATTTACCAGCGGATCGTTGCTAATGCTGGACATCTGGTATCACAATAACTAGAGCACAAAAAAAAGTTAAAAAAAAAGTGAGGCTTTTCAAGCATTTGTGTTTTGGTGCTGAGAGGATTTACTTGCTAACAAGGGCTTTTCACCAAGTCTCGTTCTTCTTTTGGTCTCTGGTGTTCTCTTCATCCTGTGTTCCTCATGATCCTCCCCTTTGCTGCTTATTCCTGCCCCCCCCCCCCGCCGCCCCACACACACATACTCATACTCATACATACACTTAAAGGCCTCCTTGAAACAGATGGAGGGCCTGTCTCTTGGGAAAAGTATAGTCAGCCTGGAAGTTCCCTCTTAAAAGCTGATCCTGAGTCAGCATGTTATTCGTGGCTAGCTGAAGCAAAGTTCACTCAGAACAACTTGGATTCCCACAGTGAAACAGCACAGGAAGAGCCGTACGGCTTAACCCTGATCTTTTCAAATGTTATTACCTTCAGCGGTGTTAAAGATCTCCAGCCAAGGATCATCTTATCAATTTAACAGATGAACAGAATTGGAAGGGATCTTGTAGGTCTTCTAGTCCAAAGCCCCCCGCCCCCAAGCAGGAGACCCTACACCATTTCTGACAGAGGACAGTCCGGTCTCTTCTTGAAAGCTTCCAGTGGTGAAACTCCCACAACTTCTGAAGGCAAGCTGTTCCATTGGCTGATTGCTCTCACTGTCAGAAAATTTCTCCTTATTTCCAGGTTGGATCTCTCCTTGATCAGTTTCCATCCATTGTTCTTTGTCTGGCCTTCGGGTGCTTTGGAAAATAGGTTGACCCCTCCCCCTCCTCTTTGTGGCAGCCCCTCAAATATTGGAACACTGCTATCATGTCTCCCCAGGTCCTTCTCTTCACTAGACTAGCCATGCCCGGTTCCTGCAACCATTCAACGTATGTTTTACCCTCCAGTCCCTTAATCATCTTGGTTGCTCTTTTCTGCACTTTTTCTAGCATCTCAACATCTTTTTTATAGTGTGGTGACCAAAACTGGATGCAGTGTTCTAGGTGTGGTCTTACTCAGGCTTTATAGAAGTGGTATTAGTACCTCACTTGATCTTGATTGTATCCCTCTGTTAATGCAACTTAATTCTGGCTGCCGCCGCATACTCATATTTAATTGGTTGTCCACTAAGACTCACAGTTACTGCTATTAAGCCTGGTTTGTGTACTTTTAACTTCTAAGGCATAAGACCTTCTAGAGGTCTTTATACCAGTTTGGAGCAGACACCACAGTCCAATGTAGGCAGAGTTTTCTATGATCCACATTGCCTGGATTACCGTGGATACTGAAGCACACATTTTAGTCCTCAATTTATGACCAGTTACTTAGCAACCATTCAAAGTTATAACAGACACTCCTCCCCCTCCCAGAAGCTACTTGCAACCTAGTTCCAAAGTTTGGACAGCCAGCCCCCTCCCCTGCTGTCACATGACTGCATTTTGGGCCCTTGTCAATCAGCTTGAATTTACAGTCCATAGTCATGTGGCCATGATATACAACACTGTTACCAGAAACCAGCATTTATTTACAGTTTCCGGCAAAAACTGCCCCGGAGCAAAGAATGGATTTGCTTAAGGACCATGACATTTGCTTAACAACCGCTGTATATATATATTTAAAAAAGGCCATAAAATTGGGTTGGTCATGAGATGATCCCCTTTATGACCACAGTGATTTATGGCTGTAATTACCAGGCTCAATTATGATCATAAGACAAGGACTACTTGTAGAGTTCTTGTTCGGATTGCGTACATCTCTAAATATTTGGGTTAAATACTTAGCTCAGAAAAAAAAGAATATAGCTATTTGTGCTTTAGTAGCAAATTGAGGCAGTAATTGGACAGAATTCATAACAATGAGATAGTTCGTCATTTCGAAATATTACTGAATCAGAGAACCACTGGAAATTTTGTGTAGTGATTTCTGAAGAACAGACCAGAATGCCTCATCCTCAGCATGTACCAGTTTTGGGATTGGATAAGACAATGATCTGTTGCTACTTCCAACCTTGGTCCCTTCTCTTCTTTATAATATAGATAGTCCTCAACGTACAAACCACAATTGAGCCCAAAATTTAGGTTGCTAAGTGAGAAATTTATTAAGTGAGTTTTGCCCCATTTTTATGATTTTTCTTGCCACATTTATTAAGTGAATCACTGCAGTTGTTAAATCAGTAACATGATTGTTAAGTGAATCTGGTTTCTCCATTGACTTTGCTTGCCAGAAGATCTCAAAAGTGGATCATGTGACTCCGGACACTGCAACCATCATAAATATGAGTCAGTTGTCAAGCATTCGAATGTAAATCACGTGACCATGGGGATGTTGCAATAGTCATAAGTGTGAAAAACTGTCATAAGTCACGATCACTTCCATTGTAACTTTGAACAATCATTAAACGAACTGTTGTAATTCGGGCACTATCTGTACTTAAGGTGCATAGGTCATCATACATGTTGCCCCATCTCATACGTCAACTGCTTGTAACATGAAGTGTAACCCTTGTGTAACCAGAGATGGGTCAATTTGCCCATTTTTGTTCCTTTTCTCACTTTTATGAATCATTCTGAGTTTTCTCTTTTTTTAAAAAAAAATTTTTTTTTATTAAGACAATACAAAAAGACAATAAAAACGAAACAAAATCAACAAAAATACAAACATTCCCTCCACCTACTAAACTCACCCTACATTACATATATAAGTTTTTTAGTCATCTACAGATTGTACCATAAACTTTATAACATTTGCTTAATCGTTTTTCATATATTCCAATTTCTAACTGGATGTGTTAAGAGTTATAGTAAATTTAATCTATGTTTTTCATCTCCTCCACCTCTATCTATCTTTTTTAGTGTATTGCTATTTTGCTTTCAAGCCATTGATACCATTTGTACCATATTAAATAATATTCACTTTCTTCTTTATCCTGGAGTTCCAGGGTTAATTTGTCCATTTCGGCACATTCATTTATTTTAGAGATAATTTTATCTCTGTTTGGGATTAAGTCTGTCTTCCAATTTTGGGCATATATGAGTCGTGCTGCTGTCAAAATATGAGTGATAAGATACCTTGTTTCTTTGCTGTATTGTGATGTCATCATGCCAAGTAGAAAAATTCTGGATTATTTTCTATCTGCAGGTTTATTATTTATTCTATAATACTTTTTATTTCTAGCCAGTATTGTTGGGCTTTGGTGCACTTCCACCAGGCGTGAAAATATGATCCCTTTTGGGTTTTGCACTTCCAGCACAGTGCGGATGTATTTGGATGAATTTTGGCTAATCGGGCCGGTGGTAGATGCCACCTATAAAACATTTTAATTAGATTTTCCTTATAGGGTGTGGCTCTCATCATTTTGATATTTTGATTCCATAGTTTATCCCATTCTGTCAACTGGATATTACGTCCTATGTCCTTGGCCCACATTATCATGTTATGTTTAACTGTTTCCTCTAGAAGAGCATCTCTTAACAAAAAATTGTATAATTTAGTTATTAATTTTTGATCCGGTCCTAAAAGAATTTTATCCATATTGTTGTTGGCTTTCGCAGACGATGTGTTTTTTAATCTGGAAAATCCGAGACAATCAGCACCAAAGTTAATATCAACGATAGAAGAATATGGGAAAGTTGCGGGCCTTAAAATAAACAAACAAAAAACTTAAGTATTGATTAAAAACATGACCCAAACACAGAGCCTAGAATTAGAAGAAAAAATTGGACTCCAAATTGTAAAAAAGATAAAATATTTAGGCATCTGGCTGACTGCGAAAGCTACAACAATCAAGGAAGACAATTACACCAAACTACTAAAACAAATTAAAAAAGACTTGGAAGTATGGAATAGAATACAACTCTCACTGATGGGAAGAATTAATTCGATAAAAATGAATATCCTACCAAGAATATTATTTCTGTACCAGGTCATACCAATTTACCCGGGAAGAGACTTCTTCAAAAATCTAAATAAAATAGTAACAACATATATATGGCAAGGGAAAAGACCTAGAATTAAGATTAAAGCGTTGCAAGACACAAGAGACAAGGGAGGCCTGGCAGTACCAAACTGGGAGTTGTATTACAAAGCGGCTGGCATGACTTGGATTAAAGATTGGATAAAATTGGAGGATAAGAGAACATTATATCTAGAAGGATTCGACCTTACGAGAGGATGGCATGCCTTCCTTTGGGATGGACCTGATAAAAAACATACTTACTTCCAAAGACATATTATTAGGGATTCATTATATAAAATTTGGCAAGGAATAAAGAAGAGGTACGACACAAGAATACCGAGATGGTGGTCCCCGATGGAGGCGTTAATATTCCCAAATACTTTAGAAATAGGTAAAATGATGAAATATCAAGATTTACTAACTAATGAAGGTGAACTTCTCCCAAGACACAAACTCCAAGAGAGTGATACAAAGATGGACTGGTGGCATTATACACAAATCCACTCAAGATATAACAAAGATAAATTGCAACATGGAATAGCTATGGATTCGAACGATATGGATAAAATTCATTCTAAGTTTTCTCAGTTCCTTGGTTTTCCATTTGTAAGATTAGTACATTCATGAACTGTATTTTTTTTTTTAAAAAAAATACATTTATTAAAAATGTATATGCAACTCGCATACATTTCTCAAATGTATTTCGTTTGCAATGATTCTATGGCATACAGGTTTGCCAATTTCCCTTTAATATAATGCATTTTTATCGACTCTTTTCATGAATATGTACATTTTCATGCCAACGGTAGTATATTTTCCTGGCAAAATGCACTGCAGATTTATAGAAATGCAAATGTCAAATTATAACTTGTGTTTAGTTCATCAATTTGTTTGAAAATATGAAATTAGCTAAATTTCCATGCAAGGGGAAACTCATTTGTTCCCCATCCCTATGCAGAGCACAGTGACATCACACTGAGCCTTATGTGCCTACGGCTTTAAAAGGAAGTGGGAGAGAAAGAGAGATGGGACAGTAATGGCTTTCTATCTTTCTAGTTCTGGGAATGGTTTGTTGTTGGTTTTTTTTTGCATCAAACTCATTTTTTTCCAAGTAATCCCAGCTGTCATGTCTTCATAGTTGTGTCTCATGTATCAGCACATTTGCATCCTGTTGTATAATAGAACACAGAGTGAAACATTTTTTTTCTCAAGCTACCCAAGGCTAAATAACTTTATGAATGCAGGTGAAATTTAGCACCTCAGGATTATTTCACAATAGGTGAAAAAAAAAATCCCATCCTAGCAAGTATATAAATAACGCAAAGCTGTCTCTGAATCATTTGGCTCTTCCAAATGCATAAAATTTAATTTGCTTAAGCGTTTGAGAAAGACCCTCAGTGTTTCCAGGTGACCAAGCTGCAAAATTAAAGCAAACTGAAGAAATGATTATGATGATAATGATTGCTTCATTTCATTGCCCCTCGGTGCAGACTTTGCTTTCAGAAGAAGAAGAAGGGGGGAAAAAGCAACTGTTGCTGGATGAATTGTGGCATTTACATAGAAAATACCTGTCCCTGTGAAGTGATGGATGATTTACATGGCTTGACAACTGGAAACATTCTTACATAGTTTTGATGCAATTTTTTTAGGGGGAGGAAATCAGGGCTTTTTTTTCTGAGATAAAATAACTCCTGTTAGAGCAATTCTATATTACAAATGTATCTTGAATTTATATTTTTATCACCATGGTTCTCTCTCCCAATAATGACCATTACAATCAGTTGAAAATTTGAGAATTTCTATTAAGGAACCCTGCCACTAAGCTATGTTTTCCAGAAGTTTCTTGGAAACTAGATTAATTGTGGGGAACAAAGAAACACCTGAGATCATAAGCTCAACGATCAGGCGTTCTGATCCCCAACATGCCAAGGGAACAAAATAAAGGTTGTGACTTTCAGCTGTGAGGCCGGAGTGGTTCTACACCACCAAATCCCATTTCTTGAGCTAACAATTGGCCTCCGAGGCACTTTTTAATGTTTGGAGACAATCCACCTGCATCTACTTGGCTTTGAGCATTACAGGGCAATTGCCAAGCATATGTTATAGGAGGAATAGTGGCCTCTAGGATCCATTTGCGTTTCTATTTCCTTCATAGCTCACATTGCTGACTTTGAAGAATTTTGTCTGAGGAGAAAGGGGAAGGAACAGAGCCAGGGGGTTGGAACTGTATCTTCAGATAGCAAAGGCGAAGAAATGGAGTGACACTTTATGAAAGTTTTCTTCATCATCATTTTAAAAAATGGTGCAAGGGGCTTTGGCTGAAAGATTTGCCCTATCTCTAAAACATTGGAGATAAATTGAGATAGCTATTGCTGTATTTTAATATTAAGTGGCAAATGTGAAATATTTAGCACAGCAGCACACAGGTCAAGATTCAGAACCCAATGTTTTTGCTGATTCTTAAGACAGTTCACATGAATACAGCTAATAGTGTTATTATTCAGTAAACCTCAGTTAAGACAAGGTTTCCAAAAGATCAATGACTATTTACTTTCATCTCCTCTCAGGCTTCCGTACCCTCTGATCTCCTGGAGGCAGATTTATTACTCTATTTAATTTATTAGCAATTAATAAGTTGAACGTGTCAATTATTAATATATTGAGAAAGCCTTGCAGAAATTACAACGGCACTGAAAAAAGTGACAATTTTCACACTTATGACTGTTGCAGCATCCTCATGGTCATGTGATTTACATTTGGATGCTTGACAACTGATTCATATTTATGACGGTTGCAGTGTCCCCGGCAAGGGTGCTATTCAGCAGGTTCTGACAGGTTCTGGAGAACCAGTAGCGGAAATTTTGAGTAGTTTGGAGAACCGGCAAATACCACCTCTGGCTGGCCCCAGAGTGGGGTGGGAATGGAGATTTTGCAATATCCTTCCCCCAGGAGTGGGGTGGGAATGGAGATTTTGCAGTATCCTTCCCCTGCCATGCCCACCAAGCCACATCCACCAAGCCACACCACACCACACCACGCCCACTAAGCCACACCCACAGAACTGGTAGTAAAAAAAATCTGAATTCCACCACTGGTCCCCGGGTCATATATTCCCCTTTTGCAACCTTCTGACAAGCAAAGTCAATGGGGAAGTCAGATTCACTTAACAACCGTGTTACTAACTTAACAATTGCAGTGATTCGCTTAGCAAATGTGGCAAGAAAGGTCGTAAAATGATATAAATATATAGTATTTGATTATATAGTATTTTTCCAAATTTATTTTTGTTTTTGCTTAATAGATCATGTTAATTGTGATTGGGCTATGCCCAGTTGGGGTCTCTGCTATGTTTTATATAAAATGGTTTGTTGTTAATGCATATAATTCTTTTTTTCTTATCCTGCCAAGTTTTCTCTTTTTAGTTCTATTGTATCTGTTTTTTGACTGTAGTTTTAAGTATGTCACTGCGGAAGGGGATCTGTGAGTGGGAGAGGGTGGTGATCAAAGTCTTGCTTCTTTTGTATTTGTGTTGACGTCACATGCATACCCAAAGGGATAGGGTTGTGATAGCCATCTTTCTTTTCTTGACAGATGTGTGCCAGAAATTAAATAAGACTCTTAACTCAGAAGAGGTTGTCCAGAACATGCATTTTCGTTTATCTTTTGAAAACATTTAAAACATTAACTTTAAAACATGTTATTCTCTTTTGGATTAATATTATATATCTGTGATGGCGAACCTATGGCATGCGTGCCACAGGTGGCACGCGGAGCCATATCGGTGGCATGCGAGGGTTGCCCTAGCTCAGCTCTGGCGCACTCAGGTCTTCCAGGCCCTCCTAGAAAGGCTCTAGAGCCTGGGGACAGCGAAAAACGGGCCTTCTGGTCCCACCAGAAGTCGGCAAACTGGACGTTTCCAGCCTCCAGAAGGCCTCCAGGGGGGTGGGGAAGGCAGTTTTCACCCTCCCAAGCTCCAAGAAAGCCTCTGAAGACTGGGGAGGGAGAAAAACGGGCCTACTGGGCCCACTGTGCCATCGCGTGGCAAGAGCAGGTGGAGCATGGGGGGGGGGGTCGCACACACGTGGGGGGCGAGGCACATTGAATTATGGGTATAGGCACGCATGAGTGACCCCCCTGCACTCCCCCCACTTTTGGCATGCAACGGCAAAAAGTTTAGCCATCACTGTTATATATCATGACCAAGGAAAGTATATGGAAATGTCATATATTTAACTACTGTTGGGCACTGTATACAATACACTATGGGTAACGGGCACTTCCCCTGCCCCCTTTTCCTTCGCTTCAGTAAAATTGCTAACATTATCTAGGAAGAGCTGTGCAGTCCTTTGGATTTATTTCCTCTATGTCCTATGTCAATATCTACTGATTTCTGAAAGCAGACAGACAGAAACCTCAAGAAAAGATACAGCTGCTTTCAGAAACTGCAGATAGACATTTGTATTTTTATGGATTGCAGAGCCCTAACTGATACAGGCTTCTTTCTAAACCACATTCACTGAGTTAGTATAGTGAAGTGGAGAATTAAAGCTGCTGTTATATTACTCTCAAACTGCCACGGAAAACATTACCATATTCAAATCTCTGGTTGCAGGTTTCACAGTCAATTTGTTCAAGTGAATGAAGAAGCTGAATACTTCAGTCATTTCTGCTACAACCTGGGCAAATTGAGGTTTAGATTTTGGCTACATTAGTAACTTCGGCTAATCACTTGCCTTTGTTAAAATGTAATACAGCACGGGTGGGCAAATGTGGCCCTTTTACAACCTGTGGACTTCAACTCCCAGAATTCCTGAGACAGCTTGGCTGTCTCAGGAATTCTGGGAGTTGAAGTCCACAGGTTGC
>WNWU01000017.1:15405922-15425359 GCA_012654045.1 Ptyas mucosa | reverse complement strand
ACCACACAAACCCAAAGCATCCTACTGACCCAGTGGTGAAATCCAAATTTTTTTACTACTGGTTCTGTGGGCATGGCTTGGTGGGTGTGGTGTGGCTTGGTGGGAGTGGCTTGGTGGGAGTGGCAGGGGAAGGATACTGCAAAATCCCCATTCCCACCCCACTCTGGGGCCAGCCAGAGGTGGCATTTTCCGTTTCTCCGAACTACTCAAAATTTCCGCTACTGGTTCTAAACCTGTCAGAACCTGGTGGATTTCACCCTTGTTACAGTCCATCTCCCTTTCTAGTAATATTGGAGAATATTATTTAGATGTTTGTTTTCATCTTCTCACTGGCACACCCCATTTTAGGGAATAGGGCTCTGAATGCTGCTATTTCACAAATATTTTAAAAACAGGTCAAAATGAACTGATCCCATGAGTGTTTATGTAATATGTGTGTTTGTGCATTACAGTTAAAGTCCCACTTCTAACTTGTATTTTCTCCCTCTTTCATAGGGAGAAAAGCTGGGGCCTTCACTAGATCCCGGTGAGGCAGAACTCTAGATGACTACAAGATGGCAGAAAAGAGATACAGAAAACTCTGCCATCTGTTGATGATTATGATTTCTGCAACCCTTTTGGATTGGAACCCTGGTAACTCTGTTGGAAATAAAAACTTACACAATTAAGTCCATCATCTAGTCTAATTTAGGCTTGCCAATTCCAATCAGGTTTTTTTTTTTAAAAAAAGAAGAAGCTTTAGGCCATCCTTAATGTGAAGCCTGAATATGTGTATGGAATAAATGAAACAGTTGTAAGTTAAGTCCCTAGTTCAGACATAACAATTCATGATTGAATTGATTATTGACAGCTAAATGCTGGAAGAGAGAGAAAGAGAAAAACCCTAGACAAATCCCACCTACATCTTAAAACAGAAACTACAATCTCAACTTTAGTTTTTCCCAAGGGACAGAATTTGAAAAGCAAGGATAAATCAACAATTGCAAATAAGTTTTGGCTTGGTTCTCCTCTGAGACTTCTATCATTAAATCCTGGGAGCTATCGTGGCTGTTGTTGAAAAGAAATAACAAACCTGAACTATTTGCTAACACAGCGGGTCACAGTCTGATTTTAGAATGAATATGAATGCTAACAGCTGGGAAGGACCATAACAACTTCATTTCTAAAACCAGCCCTGCTCTGTTAGATGGGCTCTTCCTTAGGGTGCTTTCTGGGTTTCTACCCCAAAATGTTTGTCTTGAGGACAAAATGTACCCTTTCTGCCATAGAATGTATTGTTGCCACTCCCACGTGGCACCTGGGCATTACAGGATGTGGCAGAAGGGAGATCTGTAATGCTGGTGTCCAGGTAAGAACTTTGGGTGCTCTAATGATCCATATTTGGCTTCTTTCATACAGTTGTAGCAAACATATTTTACCTAACATTTCCATAAATGTGGCAAGATGAGAGTTGGACCACATGACTCAAGTTTGGTGGCAGTTCTGTTTTTTTTTTTGTGTGTTAATTCTTCCCATTTCTCTACACCACTCCTTCCTCGCTCCATCCTGTTTCTCACTCAGCACAATCCTTGGCTTTTTTTCTTCTTCAAGGTATAAACATTTGTAGAAAACCACCATTACTTTTGAGGATAAGATGATGCAAGAGCTTCTTCCCTTCATTTCCACTTTTTTTAAAGACTCGTTGCTGCTTGTGGTAGCTAGAAACTACGGTGTGAGATAAAAATACCAGGGATCCATTAATATGTCAAGTTTTTCTTTTTTGACATATCCCCATCACACTGAGTGGGAGTTCTAGTCTGTATTCAGATTTCCTAGTTCAGCATTTAGTATTTACATTGCCAAATTTTATTTTCATGAGAAATTAGGAGGTAAATTGGAATTCCAGTAATAATGTTAAAATGCATTCATTGTCACAGAACAGCGGTCTGCAAGTTGGTGCCCTTCAGATAAGATGGATTACAGCTTTCAAAATTCCTCAACCAACACAGCCTATGCATTTATGCTGGTTGCTGAAATTCGGGAGTTGCGTTCCTAGCATCACTGGAGGACCATCTCTTAAGAAAGAGCCCTTTGGGGAAAGCGTTGCAATTCTAGAACATGTCCTTAAAGGCAGCTAATTCTATTGCTAAAACTATTCAGTTCTGGCTTTGCTTAACAAAGGGGCAGCATGATAACTCGATGGTTAAAAAGCTGGGCTTGTCTGCTGGAAAGTCGGCAGCCCAGGTTTGAGACCCAAGTGCCATGCGATGGGGTGAGCTCCTGCCTTTGTCTCAGCCATTCCAACCTAGCAGTTCAAAAGCATGCAAATAGATCGAATAGATAAATAGATATCATTTTGGTGGGAAGGTAACAGTGCTCCATGATGTCATGCTAGTCACATGACCATAGAATTGTCTTTGGACAGCACTAGCTCAATTTCCTTGAAACGGAGATGAGCACTGCCCCCCTACAGTCAGCAACAACTAGTGGAGTAAAATCCGCAGGGACGCCTTTACCTTTGTTTAACATAAGATTTCTGTAGGAGTAAATGAGGAAACCCCATTCACCAATATAGTCTATCTTTAAGTTCATTAACTGTGCAAGAAAAGTGCACATTTACTTGAAAGTAAGAATGCTTGTTTATGAAGCTTACTCCCAAGTAAAGAGAAATAGGCCTTGTCTAGAAAGGGCTGGTGCTTTGCAATGCAGAACTCTCTTATTTTTGCCATTCTGCCTAGTCATATGACTTTAATATGCTCTGAGATTTTCCCTCAGAGAAAAGTGCCAAAGACCCAGCATGATTTGTTGTTCGGCAGAGATGATACACTGAATTTTACGCTTCATTTTATTTTTGGTAATATTTATTTGTCCAAAAAAGCACAGTTAAGACACAGCATCTGATTTTTCTGCAAGGTCCTGACTTTCTTTAAATAATCATCAGGAGAAGGAAGGAAGACATAGGAGCTTGTTGCTTGTAAATATTTACACTTTGCCTTTGTGCTAATGAGCCTTCACAAAATAAAAAAGCAAAAGAGAGTATTTTATGCTTGTTGCAGCTCAAAGTTTCCCTGTTTCCCTGCTAGATGATGAGAGCAATGAGCCACGTAAGCTCCAGATTCATTCTTGTTGAGATTAAGATTGGCACTTTCTGGATCATAAACTCCCCAGCTGTTCCAACATTAAAATGCAGCCTCCCTCAACCTGGGGCCCTCCAAATAAATTGGAGTTCAGCTCCCATCTATTGAAACCATTTGGTCTCTGATGAGTTCCAGACCAATTGAGCATTATGACCAAGCAATGACTTTGTAGCAATGGTCGGTTGCCCCCAGTTTGCACCGGTTCTATAAAACTGGTAGTAAAACCGGCAGGAGGCTCCGCCCACCAATCCCAACGTCATCAAAATGCTTTGCGCATGCGCAGAAGAGCGTGCGAGTGAAGCAAGCACACTCGCGCAGCCCCGTTGCGAACTGGTAGTAAAAGTAAGTAGAACCCACCCCTGCTTTGTAGGGTGAAACCTCATGGATTTTGTAGTTCCTTTTTCCTATACATTTCTGTCCAGTCTTGCTGCATGTTGTCCTATTCAAAAGACATATGACATTTTAGTCATCTTTTACCTTATTCCAAAATGTTTTCCGAAATTGGAAAAATTCTTAAAAGATTAATAAGAAAATAGACATTTCATTATCCTAATCTTCTTTCAAAAGGTAGGTATCAAAAACACTTTTAGTCATGGGAACATCAATCTGTAATTTTCTAAACTTCACAGAGGGCCTAATACAAATTGAATTAAAACCCAATGTTGTTAGATCTAACTGGATTTAAGATTGTTTCATTAATCGGGATGTGAGATTGCCTGCAATCAATATTTTAAAGGAGTAGGATTTTAAATTGTTAGAAGTATTCACAACAAGTAGGAAATGCCCTATGTTCATAAAAAAAGTATCCAAATAACCTACAGAGGATTTTGGTGTCTAATGTGTTGGTATTTGCAAGTTCTAGGATCTATTTGATCAATACCAGTGGATACATTTTTTATATAAATGGATAGGGAAAAAACATGTATTTCTGGAAGGTAATTAACTAGCAGAGGATTAGCAGAACTGAAGAAGCTTCTTGGATGAGAAGTGAAACCTCTTCAAGGAAAAACAAAGTCCAGTTCAGGGGTTAAATTCAGCAGGTTCTGACAGGTTCTGGAGAACCGGTAGCAGAAAGTAGTTTGGAGAACCAGCAAACACCACCTCTGGCTGGCCCCAGAATGGGGTAGGAATGGAGATTTTGAAATATCTTTCCACCCAGGAATGGGGATGGAATGGGGATTTTGCAGTATCCTTCCCCTGCCATGCCCACCAAGCCACGCCCACAGAACCGGTAGTAAAAAAAATTGGATTTCACTACTGGTCCAGTTGCTTTTGAAAAAAGCACCTTTCAGATAGCAGAATATTAGAACATCTCTTCAGCGTCCATATAACATGAATTTTTAAATAGTAAAAATACTATATAAATAATGTTGATTTTAAATATGTTCAGCATTGACTGATGCCATATTGGCTTTTCAGACTGATGGCTGGGATCAGGTAGAAACTGTGTTTAGCTTAACCAGGGAAAAAAATTTTGAGGCCTGTAACCAAAAAAATAAATAAATAAAAAGGCCCCAATTGCTATCCTTCTTAGTGAAGGAAAAATATAATAATAAACAGAAGGTGCAACCATTCATTTTCCTAAGATTAAGCTTATTTGAATGAAGTTAGATTTACTTCCAAGTAAATATGGCATAGGATTATAGGATAAGGCTTAACTCTTAAACACAGATCCCTGAGCGTAAATTGAATTTAATTCAGTGGTTAAATTGAGCGTAGAATTTTCTCCCCTTTCATTACTTAAGCAGTGGTTTACATATGCCAGGCTGAAATTATTGCCCTTTTTTTATTTGTGAGGAGCTGAATGGCATTAAATAAAATATGTACCTTAAGGCGATGGGGATTTAATTCCTCTGGTTTGCTTCTTATTTCTATAACCCTTATTGATCTTCCCAAATTTTGGCATTTTGCAGCTAAATTTTGCTAGTGCTCTCTGAGAAGGAGATGCCAAAAGACACAGAAGAGGAATGGGACTACGTGTGACCTGCACATCATGAGTTGCCCATTCACACTTTAAAAGAAAACATTCAAACATGAACCCCTATACAGACCAAAGTTATGTTCCAGCAGTTCCCAGGATTGTTTTTGCAAGAAGCTAAGATCCTACAAAAAGCTAATCTGTTTCTCTTTTTCTTGTTTTCTACTCCCTGCTACTGTGCAATGATAGTAAGTATGGAACCTCTTCAGCCATTGTCTGAAACAGGTTTCTTAGTGGGCTGATCTAAACTAATCTGCGGTGTCAGCTATCGATTCAACTCAATAGTTTTGTGTTAAGTTAGTAGATTGCTTTATTTACAATAATTGATCAGCAAAACAAAATTACAGCTGGAGGCCAGCAAAGATAGTTCTTGACTTACAGCAGTTCATTTAGTGACCATTTGAAGTTACAACGGCACTGAAAGAAGTGACTAATAACCAAGAGCCGCGGTGGCGCAGTGGTAAGAGGGCAGTACTGCAGGGTACTTCTGCTGACTGTCAGCTGCATGCAATTTGGCAGTTCGAATCTCACCAGGCTCAAGGTTGACTCAGCCTTCCATCCTTCTGAGGTGGGTAAAATGAGGATCCAGATTGTTGGTGGCAATAAGCTGACTCTGTAAACCGCTTAGAGAGGGCTGTAAAGCACTGTGAAGCAGTATATAAGTCTAAGTGCTATTGCTATTGCCATTTTTCCCCTCTACAACCATTGCAGCATTCCCATAATCACATGATCAAAATTCAGACCCTTGGCAACTGACTCATATTTTGTGACCTTCTGATAAGCAAAGTCAATGGGGAAGCCAGATTCCTTTAACAACCCTGTTACTAAATTAACAGCTGCAGTGATTCATTTAACAACAGTGGCAAGGAAGGTTGTGAAATGGAGCAAAATTCACTTAGATGTCTCACTTAGCAACAGAATTTTTAGACTCAGTTGAGGTCGTAAGTCGAGACTACCTGTGTCTGTATTGACACTCAAAGGATTTATGACATTAAGTGAGTAGATAGGTGCATTTCCTTAAACTGCTAATAATTCTGATGTCAAAAGGCCCCAGGGTGGAATCAGAATCAGAATTCAAATCCGATGGTTTTATACTTTACCACATGTTCTGCAACGTCAAAACGTTGCATGCTTTATTTATTTTTATATCCTACTTTTATTGTTTTTTAAATAAACAAGGCAGTGAGCATATCTAATCCTCCTCCTTTCTCTTGTTTTCCCCACAACAACAACAACCACCACCACCCTGTGAGGTGATTGGTGGGCTGAGAGAAATGACTGGCTCAAGGTCACCCAGACGGCTTTCACGCTGGGAATCCAAGGTCTTCGTAGCAGCAGTTTTCTTCTTCCTGTGACAGGCATTTGCACATTTCCCCATTCAGCTGATTGCGGGTGCTTTTCTATTTTAACCCACGTGGAAGTGTGCTTTGAGGCCAGTCTGCTACCGGCCCCTGGCCCAGATGATCCTGAGCTTACCCACAGCATCCTTCCCTCCTTCAGTCAGTTCCAGGAACAAATCGTGAGTCAGCCGCGCAGCTGAGCTCTTACAGTGTTTAGCTAAAGCTGCTGGTGTGGATACAGTTCGTTCAACAGCTGCTGTCCAGGTGTGAGGCTTTATCGCGTTTGATTATCAGAGTGGAACCTGGCTTCCAAGGAGATGATTTGGACAAAGGGTGCAGCCAGGCCCCAAGTCTTCTGGTACACAGGGAATATTGTGAAATCAGGATGATTTGGCAGCAGTTTGCAGATGTACATTTTTTTTAAAAAAAGTCAGATGCATTTTTTTTTCTTTCAGGGAGAAGTATACTGCAGTGAGAAATAAGCTGTTTAAATATTGCTTTTGATTGCAAAAAGAGAGAGGAGAATGGTTAGTTTGGGAAGAAGGGAGTTAGAATCGAGAATTACGGTATTCTTTTTAAAATTATACTGGGGAACGCCTTACAGAAGGATGCAAACCTATAGGCTACTAAGGGTCCCTGTCTAAAAGGTAAAACTTTGGAAATAATAGTGGTTTATCTTTTGCTCTAAAGAGTTGAGGAAGGCTGCTAGTTTTCCCCTTATATTTTAGATTACTATAATTCGTTCTGTGCAAACAGCCTGAGATTTTCAATAGTTTTCACCCTTGGAAATCTTTCCTTCTCGATACACTGACACACACAAAACCTCATGTTTGATTTTTACACTGTGCTCAGTATAGGAGCTGTGATGGATGGTGAGGTGATGCCCTGGAATGTAAGTACACACTTCCCAAGGTCTGTTGCCCATCGTCCTCATCAAGCAACTGTCCCCAAGGTACTTTTTCAAAAGGCAACTGGACTTTCTTGTTTGTTTGTTTTTTCCCTTTGAAAACGTTTCACTTCTCATCCAAGAAGCTTCTTCAGTTGAAGAAGTGAAATGTTTTCAAAGAAAAAGCAAAACAAAGTCCAATTTGAAAAAGCACCCCCTTTTTAAAAAAATTTGATTTATATGCCGCCCTTCTCTGGAGACTCAGGGCAGCTTACAATGCGCTAAGCAATAGCCTTCATACTTTTGTATATTTATACAAAGTCAGCTTATTGCCCCCACAAACTGGGTCCTCAATTTACCTACCTTAGAAAGGATGGAAGGCTGAGTCAACCTTGAGCCTTGGTGAGATTCGAACCTGCAATAATTGCAGCCAGCTGATGTTAATAACAGGGTGCTTTAGACCACTGTACTATCCAAGGCTCTTATTGGCCCTTGGGACAATCATGAACTGGATGTTGGAGAACATCAAGTAACTGGTATGCCTTCCTCTGCCTTGTCCTGATGCCTCCAGAGAAATCTTGCTTGTGAGACAAGAAATGATTTTTGGAGCTAGCAAAGGGCATTTCCAAGAGCTTTGCTTTGCTTTGCTTGTGCCAAAGTGCTTTGCAAACACCTCTTTCAAATATGCATGTATGATTGGGGAAGAATTGTATATGAGTACATAGGGGTTGGACAGAATTTGGTTATTCACCAACTTCTTCCTTTATTTGCCATCTGGGAATCATGAATGTGAGAGTAGAGTGTTAAATGCATTAATTACGAGTAATGATATTTATTCAATTTTTGTCCCTAACTCACTTTTGAAAATTTTACAGATTTACTCCTATCTTGTTTTCTGAAGTACAACCTTTGACATAGCACTCCATGGCTAGTGGAGCTCTGGGGCAATAAAACCTGCACAACCCTGCCCCAGAAAGTAAAGACAAAGGTTTTCCTGTCACTTGTGTCCAACTCCTAGGGCACAGTACTCATATTTTTTTTTATTTTTTATTTTATTTTTAGATTTCTATACCGCCCTTCTCCCTGGGGACTCAGGGCGGTGTACAGCCAAGTAAAAACACATAATATAAACAATTAAAAACCAATTAAAAAGAATATCTAAATTTGGCCCAGAATTTAAAAACACCCCACTTTAAAATCATTTAAAAGGCTTCGCTTAGGCCAGCCCGGCTTGTTGGAAGAAAAATGTTTTAAGGGCCCGGCGGAAGGCACAGAGGTCATGGATTTTTCTTATCTCAGGGGGAAGCTGATTCCAGAGGGTAGGAGCTCCCACAGAGAAGGCCCTCCCCCTGGGGGTCACCAGCCTACATTGCTTGGCTGATGGCACCCCGAGGAGACCCTCTCTGTGGGAGCGCACGGGTCGATGGGAGATTGTCGGTGGCAGAAGGCGGTCTCGTAGATAACTGGGCCCTATGCCATGGAGTGCTTTAAAGGTGGTAACCAACACCTTGAAGCGCACCCGGAAGACCACTGGGAGCCAGTGCAGCTCGCGCAGGAGCGGTGTTATGTGGGAGCGCCATGTAGCCCCCGTGATTACCCGCGCGGCCGCATTCTGGACCAGTTGGAGCCTCCGGGTGCTCTTCAGGGGGAGCCCCATGTAGAGAGCATTACAGTAGTCCAGGCGAGAGGTGACGAGGGCGTGAGTGACCGTGCACACGGAATCCCGATCAAGAAAGGGGCGCAACTGGCGAATCAGGTGTACCTGATAAAAGGTCCCCCTGGCCACAGCTGTCAGATGTTCCTCTAAGGACAGCTGCGTATCCAGGAGGACTCCCAGATTGCGCGCCCTCTCCACGGGGGCCAAAGACTCGCCCCCGATAGTCAGCGATGGCGTCAGCTAGCTATATCGGGAAACCGGGAACCACAGCCACTCAGTCTTGGAGGGGTTGAGCTTGAGCTTGTTCCTCCCCATCCAGATCCAAGATATATTTCTTGGCTGAGGGAACCAGTGTTGTCCGAAGACAATTTCCATGATCATGGTGGCCAGCATGGCTACACACCAAAGGCTCACGGAACGCTGTTACCTTCCCACTGAAGTGGTACCTATTTATCTACTCGCATGTGCATGCTTCCAAACTGCTAGATGGGCAGGAGCTGGGGCAAGTAACGAGAACCCATCCCCATTACATTAGATCAGGCCTTGAACCTGGACTATTGCCCTGGTATGTAGAAGCTATTAAACCTTAAGATAATGGAGAACGAGGGCCCTCATCAATGCAGTTGGAGACACAGCCATGACAGCATGAGGGTTACCAGGTTTCTACTATGTAAAATGCACGCAACTTTCTGAATAGCCTTCCATGGCTTCCATTAGGCTGTATGTGGTGCAGCACATTCACCGTCCTGGATTCAAGCTGAATAATCTTCATCAAGCTGCCTCTGAATCAGTGGTGGAATCCTATTTTTTTTACTACTGGTTCTGTGTGCGTGGCTTGGTGGGCGTGGCAGGGGAAGGATACTGTAAAATCCCCATTCCCACCCCAGTCTGGGGCCAGCCAGAGGTGGCATTTGCCAGTTCTCAGAACTACTCAAAATTTCCGCTACCAGTTCTCCAGAACCTGTCAGAACCTACTGGATTTCACCCCTGCTCTGAATCCCTTGTCCTACTAGATCTCCCCTCAGTCTGAGAGAGCTTTACTTCTCAGTTGCCTCTGAAGGACAGTAAATATTTGTTCAAATCACGACAGAGAATTAGCTCTAAGGCTTAGATCTAGGTTCTTTAACCTAGAGGGCACCACTTTCTTAACTTAAATGGAAGGTTTTTAGGAGGATCTTGTTATAATAATAATTGTAACCAGGTCACCATCTTAGGTCTCCCCCCTCCCCACTCTCTACTAGGGCACGAATCTGGGGAGGAGAAGAAAAAAGGCCTCTCTTAATCCACTCAGAGACTTCTTCCTATTGTAGAAACGCCCCAAAGCTCTCTCTCCCCCTCTCTCTCCCAGCTGGTATTTGGCAATATGTCCAGACACCACAATGTTTGCATGGACTGAATCCGCAGTCCAGAGCTTTGGGGAGCTCCTTATTCTCCAGGCCTTGGAGAACGCTGCTGTACTTGTTTCCCTGAAAACGGCAACAGTTAAATCTGCTGTGGGTCAGCCAGAGTCCAAATGCTGTTGTTCCTCTGTGGTGTTCAAGCTGACACAGAGCAAACTCAGAACAACTGGCTGAAATTCAGGATAATAAAATGAGGGGCAGCAGTGGGCAACTTTAGAAATACTTGTGAACAAAATGGATTTTTCTCCAGGATTATTTATACCTCATGCTGTCTGCTGAATAAAGTACACAGTGAGTTAAAGATCTGGTAAATGCAAGGGTCCATTACTGTAAACATGAGCAGACTTTAGATTTCCAGACCTTTTGTAGTAGTCGTAACTGGAAGCCAAACATGCTGTATGAGGAGCGTGGTGCAAATAATAATAAGGACAATATAAGATAAATCCATCTGGTCCTTGAAATAAAAATCCACTTCCAATTATCCCCCAGTTGCTTGAATTGTATTGGTACAGTATTGCTACTGTTGTTAAACACTTGGGTGTCAAAAATCATTACTGAACTACTTCAGAAGTAAAAGATGTGTCTGTAGATCCTAATCTACTTTCAGTTCAGTTTTGCATTTGTGTGTTATGAATATAGAATCATAGGACTGGAAGGAACCTTGGAGGTCTTCTAGTCCAACCCCATGCCCAAGGCAGGAATCCTTATACCATCCCACACAAATGGTTGTCCAATATTTAAATCAACCTTTAAAAACCTCCAGTGTTGGAGCACTCATGATTCTGGGAGGCAAGCTGTTCTGTTGATTAATCATTTTGCATGTCAGGAAATTCTTCCTTATTTCCAGGATGAATCTCCTTCTGATGAGCTTTTACCATCCAAGCAGGCTGGGCAAGAAACAGCTGGTTTTGAAAGGATGTCAAAGTCACGAGTGCTTTCTTTTTCTCTCAATAGAAAATATATCTCATTGATGTTGACTTGGAATGCATTTGGTTGGCTTCGAACATGGTGGAAAACTCTTGTTAAGAATTGTAGGGTTACACACCTCCATAAAATGCCAGAGAATGGTAGTTGCACTAGAGCCTCGAGGACTTGGAGTCACCCAACTGTATATATAATTGAAAGCAAACCAAAGTTGGTCTTTTTTCCTGGTCCCAACCACTGGTTTATGGAGTGGCCCATCTACATAACCATCCAAAGTTCATATGTGTCCCAGAAAACATGTCTCTTTCCATGCAGGGAGAATAACCTGCGTTCTTGTCCCACTTGGACTGAGGGCCTATCTACTCCGATCAGTGGGAATTCCAAAAAGCACTTCCAGGTGTCTGTATGGTGTGATCTTTTTACCACATGATCCTGAACTGGCTGGAGCCCTCTTGTGACAGGCAGCCTTTATCCTTCTTAACCAGAAACATCCGCAGCTGCACCACAGCAGGCGCCAGGCCTTGGGGAGTTACTTCATCACAGCCTGACAGCTGTGTCCCCTTGCCTTTATCGGCTGGCTTCATCCTTCAGTCACAGGGTGAATGTACTGCATGCAATCCTTGATGAAGCAGCCTGCAAGTGCTGCTTCCTCCCTCAGAGTCTATCTTCTACTGCTACTCGGTGTCCTACAGTTTATCTGTGGTCAGCTTTCTTACCCATTTCCTGCCAGCTGCTACTGGTCTTTTAGTCACATCATATTAGCATGTAAGCATGAAAGCTTTGACTGCAACTTTTAGTCATTGGAACTTCCATCTAGGCAGAGGATTCCCTACCACTCAACAGCATATTATTGGTCACTCCTATCATTTGGGCTTCTTTTTGTTCTTAACAGCATCTTCAAATTAGACAACTTGGCAAGATCGAGGGCATTAGTGGCCTTTGGTAGTCCTGCGTCTGCCTAAGCATCTAATGGCACATTTTCAATCCGAAGCCCTTCCAATGTGCTGGGTCTGTAATTTTCTGGATCTCCGGACAATAGTATGGAGATCATTCGGTTGTAGAAGGATATTGTATGCTGTGTTCTCTTTTCAGGGTTGTTAAGGATCTTTACTGGAAGATATAAGGAGATGTTATGGTTTGATTGACTTGAAGGGATCTTTCCCACCATGGTGTCCTTCAGATGAAGCCTGGTCTGTCTGGAAGTCAACAGAATGAAGATGTTTTTGGAACTGGAATGACTGGATCAGTGGAACAGAAGAGGAGGACAATTCAAATAGTCTGATTAATGAGATCCAGAACATGCTGGCTCAATAGTTATCGTTTTATGTGTTTGTATCAGTTATCTTTCTAGACTCCTAATACAAATATGTGTTTTTGGGTTCTGGAATGCCATTGCTGTTTTCCTGGAAAAAAAAAAGAAGAGGGTTGGGCAATCAGTTGTGAAGAAGCAATACAGTGAAAGTATGGGGAAAGCTCAGTACCTTCTTTTCATCCTCTTGATAAATAAGATGCCTCCACCCTCATTTTCAACCGTATATTTGTGTGTGTGATGGAGGGATATTTTTAATTTTTTTGAGGTGGTAAATTGGGATGCTGATACAATTTCATTTGCTCACAGTAAACCTGCAAACAGGTCCAAAACTATAGCTTAGCATACCCTGGTGCTTTCTGAAAGTAAATGTGCCCAGAACTCAAGAAGTGAAGCTTTTTGCTCCATGGAACAGTAGCAAAAGGTGTATGGCAAGCCCAGGATTAAAAAAAGAAAAAGAAAAAAAAAGATGCCAGTGTGGTTGCTTAGTGGTAAAGATCACTGGGTCATTTGGGACAAATTATGACAACTCGGGCTGCAATTTAGTTCTATCACGGACATGGGAACAGCTCTCCTATTTTGAATGTCTGCCTCTCAGGCAGTTGCTGGAAACACAATAACCTTGCCAGGAAAAATATGGCAGCTTCTCAAAGGCCTGCTAGTGTATGTCAGGTCTAGGCAACTGTTAATTGGTCTGTGTAATAAAATGGCAAATTTATTTATGGAGTTGTGGCTACAGCTGGAAGAACACCATAAGCCTGGGAGGCTGCTATTCCCTCTTTCTTAGTAATATACTTTGATTTGCTGCAGTTCATTCCCCCTCTGCAGTCTGCTTCTTGGAGATAACATAAAGCACTTGCCAGAGTGGTTGATAACTAAATGTACAAAGCGTGACATTCTCCTAGATATATAGTACTCTACATGAACACTTTCCCTTTCCTATCAGAACTCAGAACCCAGAGTTGACTAAGGGCAAATAAGTTGCAAGGGTTCATGAGGGAGACAGCCAAGGAACTGCACTAGGAACATTTTGGCAGGGCGTGCTGTATCTCCTAAAAGAGTGCAGGCTGTAAAAAAAAAACCAAAAAAAAAAAACAACCCAGGCAGACAGACAATCCCACTTTTGCAATGTAAAGAACCTAGCTTCTTATATAACGGTACAGCTTTTACTATTGTAACCCTTTTTTTCACACAGAGTTAGAAAGAACCGTAAGCAGTGGTGGGATTCAAGTAATTTAACAACCGGTTCTCTGCCCTAATGACTTCTTCCAACAACCAGTTTGCCAAACTGCTCAGAAAGTTAACAACCGGTTCTCCCGAAGTGGTGCGAACTGGCTGAATCCCATCACTGACCGTAAGTTTACTCAGATCTACACTTTGATTGATGGTAGGAGTTAACTCTGTATCGCCATCCCTTAATGCCTCAACTTCTCTGCTAACTACCATAAACTTCTAAGTGATCTGCTTCTCAAAGGCTTTTTGACAAAATGTGGCTCCGCTCCATGTCTCTGAAACATGTTACATAGGTAGCCCTCGAATTTTGAACGTAATTGAACCTGGAATTATGCTGTTAAGTCCTGGTGGTTAACTGGTTCATCATATAATCGGGTCTGCTGTTACTATCTTTTTTTGTGGTGGTTGTGAACCGAATGGCATGGTCATCGAGCAAATGCCATGGTTATTAAGTGAATCCATTGTCTGCAATGGGTGTATTTTTGCCAGATTTAAATGATGTAAATGTTGGTGTCCTGAAAAATTCATCATAAATCATGGCATGTAATTCCAGAGTGCTGCAAACAGGCAGTTGCCGAGTGCTCCAGATACGATCCATGGATCGGCACCGGTCCGCAGCATGCCAGAAACTGGGCCACACAAACAAGTGAAGCCTTTTCTGTGGGATACCGCAGCACACAAAACCACATCCCCTCTGGTCCACGGAAAAAACCTCTCTCCATGGAACCGGTCCCTGGTGCCCAAAAGGTTGGGGGCCGCTGACTTAAACAAAAGGGAATCACTGACAGTAATAGAAAAAAGGTTTTATCCAAGTCTCCTGTCACTTGCTGAAGCTGTGCTACTGCTTCCTTCATGGTTTAGTTTGGCCTCCATTTTTAAAAAATTGAATACTTCTACATGAACATACAATTCAAACCTGTGGAAATGTTTAAATGGTGGATGTTTTCTAGGTAACTCTTCATCAGTAGGAGACCCATGCCGCCTCCAATGTAATTTTTATTTTACAGAATTTCAGCTAATGTGTTTAGCTAAAGAAATTGTGCTTATTACATAGGATGAGAAGAAGCATCGGATTTCGACAACTGCCTGCTCTAAAAGAAGCATTTGTACAAGTTACCACCCTGCTTTTAATCTTAAAAATATAACTGGAGCTTCATCTCTTCTCTTATAGTCATCCAAGATGATATGGTGAACAGGAAGGTCTATATTCCCAGCTTCCTGTTGGGCGCCGTTGGGTTTCAGGGGGAATTTGGAGTTGTCCCTGAGGTACACACTTTGACAATTGGTTCCAAATTCTTTTCAAGACTATGGACATGTGCATGTACAGTATATGCAACAATATTTCTCAGAAGTGCTCCACAGACATGCAATAATATGGTTCCGCAATGTTTTGAACTCTTTTGAAAATTTTAAAAAAATCCCAATGTGAAAGTAGTGGAAAATGCACTTATCATTTAAGCCGTGCCTATTCTGTATTATTGCTGGCTTGACTGTAAGCCGCTTTAAGAAAATTCTTTCAGGACTCAAATAATTGACAACACTTTGCAGTATGGACTGTATGCTACCACCTCTTCTTAACTTAATCAGCTGTCTTGTTACTGCACCTGGAAGCAACAGCCAATCCTTCTCATTGGCAAATTTCTGTCTGCATGGATGTGTGCATTTGTTCTCCCGCGACGCAAAGTTAAAATCTTAAAATGCATGTATATGCAAGCAAATTAGTTTTCCCCTTTCCTATGCCTTATTGCTTTCTAGTATCTTTTATTACTACCTTCATGATGAATGTATCAACTGTACAATGGTTATATCAGTTGTCTTAAGAATAGGTTGTTTTGAAACCTGCTGGAAACTTTTTTTAACTGTTACAGTATTCTTTGAGTGTCCTAAATTGTGTGCTTTTTTTTTTTTTAAAGCTATACCCAGTGGTGGGATTCAGTCAGTTCACACCCCTGCGGGAGAACCGGTTGTTAATTTTCTGAGCAATTTGGCAAGAAATCATTAGTGCAGAGAACCAGTTGTTAAATTACTTGAATCCCACCACTGGCTATACTCCATATCATCATGTTCCCCCTTTCCTGGGGGTATAAATGTTTCCCCCTCTCCAAATTAATAGAAGGCAATGTCATAAATTTATGTCTTTCTGAAAAAGTTGCTGCCCTGTTATGGAAACTTATGGATATGTCTCTGAGGATTAGTAAATCCCCAGAATTTTAGGGTGTGTTTGTTTTTTAAAGGAATATCAGGAATTTGAGTGAAGTGTGACATACCTCTACAATCTGTGCAGTAAGAAATTGACTGATAAGCGGAGCCAAAATTTGTAAGATTTATATAGGGTAGCTCTAGCCCAAATCAGCCCCTTTTATTTAATAAGTGCTGTCACAACTGGCCTTAAGTTATCCCTTTAATTCAATGGACGGAACTGCTTTTTCACACTGGTAACTTACATATTTTACTTTACTTTTTTCATGTCATGCCTTTATTATTTTCACAAATAACTCAAGGCCGTGAACATATCCAACACACGTTCTTTCTGTTTTCCCCACAACAACAATTACCTTGTGAAGTGAGTTAATCTGAAAGAGAGTGAGTGGCCCAAGGTCATTCAACTGTCGAATGCCTTTCTTTTTGAAGTAAGTGAAAAAAGCACCAAACGATGTTATGTTTTTGCTCAGGTTCCTTTTATATATCAGAAGGACATACCGGTACATGATGCTCTGATATGAGTCAGTGCAAAGATATTTTTGAAAATTTGAAAGGGGACAGATACTGTTTCCTCAAATTGTACTTATTTTGAGACAAAGCTTCAGGGTCTCCCAGTGCTCCCTAGGTTCCTATAGGCCATATTGAAAATGGAGTATTGGTTGAGTCATGCAAGATTCTCTCTTACTGATTCAGACATTTCGCAAAGCCATTATTTGATGGCTCATGAAGCCACAAACGGCCAGGTTTGCTGCCAGTAGTATGCCATAAAAGCCATGCTTTACAAACGAAACAAATGGCTGGATTCAGACAACATCCAATCCAACCATATTTTGTATTTGCGAAATGTATGACTCAGGCATTCTGTTTGGTTGCATTCAGGTTATGTAATTCCCTCACCCAATAATTCTGATTGTGCCCCATCCCTGCCTTTAAAGGCATTTACTATTGAAACAGTTTTCCTCATCTGCGTGTTTTCCTCCTTTCCTTATGCTCTCTTTGAGACATTTTAGGGCATTTAATTATCAGGTGCATTGCTTGATTTTGTTATTATTAACCCCTTGAGGAATTTTAGTTATGAAGATGGAAAAGGGAGGTTCAAACACTGTGAGTAGATTTTTGCATATCTGTAAACTATCAAGGAAAATGGAAACACAAAATTGTTTCAAATCAGAAACAGAGAGGTTGCTGTCTCTGCCAAAACTTTTCTCTTCTGCCCAGATGTTGAAAAACATGATCATTAATTCAGAAAGTGCAGTTCTGCTATACGGTGGCTTTAAAAAATCCAGATTAGATGATAGTGACTTTACATTGCATGTTGAGTCCTTCAAATTTGATGTGAGCACTGAGGCTTACCTGTAAAGATAGGGATGTTGTTGTACTGACTGTAGTACTCAGGCTTGATTAGAATTGAGTAAGAGTGATGAGCTAAAAGATTCAGAGTAAACCAATTTAAAGTGTAATTATGAAGGGTCTGAGATACAGCATGTTTAATTATTTTTTTCTTGCTCATGACATACAGCAAATGATTAGTTCTCTGGAACACAGGAGCAGGTACAAGGAACAGCTGAGGAAGAATAGAGATCAATAGACCATATGAAGACTCTTTTTTGAAAGATAGAATCCCTTTCTACAAAATTATCCCATTCTAAACTGCAATTATATATCAATAGAATATATAATAAAATCAGCTCCTCCCCAAATATATTTCCCTCACTACTGAGGGGAAAGAAATACAGCAGAATACAGAAGCAAAGAAAATGGGGCATTTGACTGTAAAATGACGATTGGAAAGTTTGCATTTCAAATACTTGAGTGAGAAAGTTAAATCTGTGCTGTGCCAAATATCTTTTTATAGTATCAGTGAAGAACAAGAATCTTTAAGTAAAGAAAAGTCAACAGTAGATAGCAGAAGACATTAAAAAAAAAAGACATAATGCAGCTGAACTGAGAAACAGGAAACAATGGCTTGATTCCGACGATCCTGTTCATCAATGTATCTACTACAATGTATCTGCTACCTCTTTTTCCTTCATGATGTTGAGCAATCAAACCAGGAAATCTCCAGATAGCCATGGCTTTTGCCAAAATAGAAAACTAGGGCTATGAAATTTGGGACAAACCAAATTTAACATTGATCAGAAACGGTTAACCATAATTTGGATGAAGGGGGAAATGGCGGTTTATAGAAATATGCCAAACTCACTGCTTGAGAAATAGACTGGTTTGGAAATCTCTGAAACATTCTATTCCATTCCTTTCTTCCTAGACAATGCTGTTCTCAGTGCAGCTCAGGGTTGCTCCAAATGGTTCTGTTTCCAAGTTCATCTGATATGCACATCCCTAGAATTGATTGACATGTCTAGTATGATTGCTGCATTCTGTGAAGAACTGATAAAAGGGCCAGTATATGCAGACATCCATCTTATGTTTATCTATACTGGCCAGGAGCTTTCAAGTTTTACTGGAAAGCTTAGCTCTTTATGGGTGAAGGATTCTAGGGTTAATCATAATTCTAGTTGTTAATTTAGAACTAATGTATGACTTAAGATTCCACAGGTAGAACCTAAATTATCTTGTCCCATCAAACCACATGCTTTTTAGATTCCAGCACATTCATTTCTGACCCTAAGGAATATAGCAGAATTAGCCAAGCTAAGCAGATATTTTGGGGTGGGAGATCATGGAAGAGAAGTCCCAATTGTAGAGAAGATAAAAGTATAATAAAGCAACAACCTTTCTCCTGGTACACAGCGACTGCCAAATGCTGATGCCACAGTTCCCTATCGACCCATATGCCTGGCTCCTCTCCAAGCGCAAGGCCGGGGCCGCTGAAAACAGTGGTGATTAATCAGTTCAGCCGTGAGTGGAGAGCACCATACAAGCACAGTTAATGCACCTGTTATTTCAATAAACCGAGCTTTAACTGTTCCACTTTAAAACCCAATGAAGCAAACAATGAGATGACACAGATGTAGGCAGCAAAAATATGACAGGGTAGGCAATTAACCTCTGTACTAATGAAGATTTTGTGACATTAATACAGTATTTCTATATACTGTAATAGAGAATCAATCTTACAAATATATCAGGTACACACATTGTTAATAAATTAAACTGACCTTCCTTACTACCCCAGTCTGTTCTAGCTACCACGTTGTTCTTTGCAAATCAATCTTAAGTGCCTACATAATCCTACCTGGAAATCAGATATTTAATTCTTTGGCCATTGTATGAAGACACTTTGGGGGAGGGGAGAGAGATAGAGGGAGGGAGGGAGGGAGGGAGGAAGAGAGAGAGAGGGAGGGAGAGAGAGGGGGGAGGGACGGAGGGAGGAAGAGAGAGAGAGAGGGAGGGAGCGAGAGAGGGGGGAGCAACAGAGGGAGGAAGAGAGA
>WNWU01000017.1:15381493-15397847 GCA_012654045.1 Ptyas mucosa | reverse complement strand
CCTCCTCCCCCCCCTCCTCCTCCCCCTCCCCCCCCCCTCCTCCTCCTCCTCCTCCTCTTGGCTGCTGCTCCTGAATTATGGCCGGAAAATCCTTGCTGATGAAGGGCTGGGCATATGAACTGCTTTGTGGTGAACTGACAAGTGATTCACCTAATCCAGGAACAAGAAACACATGGCCCTCCAGATACTGCCAAACCAGAACACTAACGGACCGCAGACCTCAAGCAAGGAGTAGTATCTCTGCCCTTCTACTTAAGAGCCTTTCTGTTGCCAAAGCTGGCCCTGATTCTGGACTGAAGCTGTACTCTTGCAAGCTTACGATCTCAATTGACACCGATTCCTGGTCCCATGTGCTGCTGTGGTAGAATGCAGGCCAGATACGGTTTAGGTGTACTTGCGTGGCATGCTTAACAGGGTTATTAGAGGGATTGCGTGAATATTTAAAACCCAGTTTAATCCAAAACAGCGCCTGTTGTGCAAACATAACAACTCAGGCTAACATGAAGCATTTGGCAAGCAATACCTACTAAGTCCTCCAAGAAAAAAAAAATTGGGTATCTGTAGTGGTTTGAAAAGAGAGACTTATGGTAACAGAAGGAATTCGTTTGCTGATCTGCAATATCTATACTTGACTCCACAACCCTGGGGACTTGTTGGGATCAGGAAGGCCATGGAAGGTTTTTCAGCTTACCTTCTGCCCTTGTTGGCTGGGCAGTCAATTCTGGAATTAGTGATCTGGATATTGGGGGGCAGAGTTCTGTTAGAAGAGAGGGTGAGAGCAGGAATAGGCAACTCAAGTGAACAGGAGAGCATTTTGGAACATCTTACCATCTAAGATAAGAATTACCCCTACCTTCCTATTCTTCCTCAAGAGCCTAAAGAGGTGGCCAGTTACCTTCTTTGGTTATCATATTACTATATTCTCGTTGTGTTTTTTCATGGTTTATTTTGTTCTTCTATTATCTCCTGTTCTGTTTACACTCTTCATTTCTAATTTTTTGTTGTTGTAAGCAACCTAATGCTGGCTCAGGAATTCTGGGAGTTGAAGTCCACAAGTCATAAAAGGGCCATAGTTCCCCACCCCTGCCATAAACGTCTCTTTATCTCCTCAGCAAAGAGCAAGCAGTCCAGAACTCATAGTGCCATGTCATGCGATGCCTCCAACAAGGCCTATGAAACCCCTAAATTTTTGTTTAAATATTAAAATATTTAATATTTTAGACTAACACTAGAGTCCAAAATATTTAATATTTTAGACTAACACTAGAGTCCAAATTCTAGTGGGATTTTCAATGAGAAGTTGAAATGCTGTAATTACCTTACAGAAAGAGTGGTGATCTTACAATGGCTTCTGAAAAAGTTGACAACACATAGTGAATTTTAGCCCCTTGCTCTCAAATATGACAGGGGACACTGTCCCTCTGCCTGAGATGAAGCAACATTGACTGCTGTGAATGTTTTGAAAATAATTTGGAAAAAAGAGCTTTGGACCTCAGACAAATGCTCCATCTCTCTGCTATTCATAAAGTACATTTTCCCCAGTTTCCACACAAGATGGAAAAGTTGTCTCGTTGCTTGAAAAGGAATGGATTCCTAATTCAGCCTTGCCCTTTCTAAAGCATTAACAACTTTCAATGGTACGTCAATTGTCATAGCTTCTGAGTAGGCAAAATTAGCAAGGTGTCTCGGTCTACCCCTTATTTCAATGGAAAATTTACTGGTGAGGAAAGAACCGAGCACTCACTCCACTCCTCTCGCTTCTCCAAGCCCACTGTTTCTTCTGAAAGAAATGTACAAGGGCAAAGAAAGAATCTTTTAAGGTCTTATAACAACAAGAACAGTGGCACAGTATAGTTTGCCCTTTAAATAGACTCGGATAGAGTAAAAATAGACAAATGACATTAATTGTCCCTTTCCATTTAATGTGCACCCCCCCCCCCAAGTGCTATAAGCAGTTTTTTTTTGGGGGGGTGTATGTGGATTATTGGAACTTGAGCAAATGAGCAGTAAGAATGTAACCCTTTCCTCCTTACAGTTCAACCTCTGAAGCTGCCATTTGCATTAGAAAGAAATCCCCCTGGTGTTCTCATTTTAGCATAATTTAGATTTCCAAGAGGAATTATTCACATCCCACCTTAAAAGCAGACCTATTAAAGCTTTTCTGTTTTGTTAGGACCATTTATATCGGAAGAAAACATTTGATCTGGAATTCTTTTTTGCTTTTAGCAATAGAAACTGCAATCCACATGGCCTTTTGGGTTCCTTTTCACAATCTGGCCTCTCTTTTGCCTGTTTCTTCTTAGCCTTTTAGTTCCATTTAGAGAAAATGCTGAAATGTATTTTTACCCATTGGTGAAGGAGATCCTTCGTTCTTCCGTATGAATAATCAGGAGGAACAATAGGTGCTGGGTGTGGAAATCATTTTTCTTTTGAAAACATTTGCACTAGAAAAGTTATAAATATATCAATTTTGAAGGTGCTTCAAGATTATCTGATGCCAACCTTATGTGCATGTGGAGATTAAAAAAAATGTGCTTGTTTTTCTTCCACACATTTTCCTACAGCTTTGAGAAAGTCAACAGATACTGACATTGAACTAATCATTTTGGATATGGATGAGCAGGTTTGAGAAAGACTACATCAGTCTGTGTCCTCCAGATGTCTTGGACAATAAGGTCCAGAATTGAGAATTTGGGAATTCAAAGTCTGGAGAGTGACAGATTGGGGAAGGTTGGCCTAAGTGGCTTAAGTAAATGAATTCAGATTACATTAATTGTTTAGGTCATTCTGAAAAGTCATCATGGCTTCAGATGACTCTTTCATTAGCAGTTCAGAGCATCACTTTCTTGACTTTAGGGAGATTGAGATGCATTTTGGGCAGTTAAAACAGCCTTATTTTTAATAGAGTATAATATCATGGACATGCACGTTTGTATGTAACTATCTTTGGGGAGAGTATTGGGTATACAAAAGGAGCATTCATCTCATAGAAGCGTAGAATTGAAATGGAGGTAACGTTTTCCATTGTTGGAAAATGGAAAGAAGTATCTAGAACCATGATGGTGAACCTATGGCATGTATGCCAGAGATGGCATGCAGTGCCCTCTCTGTGGGCATGTGAGCTGTCGCCCCAGTTCAGCTCCACCATGCATCCATGCATGCCTCCTGTCAGCCAATTGGTCTTTGGGTCTCTGCTGCGCATACATGGGGGGGGGGTGGAGCATGTGCTGGGGGCCGCGTGGGCATGCGCGGGGTGGGGTACATGCATGGGGACTGCATGCACATTGCATTTTGGGGATTCGGACACATGCGCTTTGGGCACTTGATCTGGACCGAGTGGGCTTTTAGCTTTTTCCACCCACCTCCCCATCGTGATCTAGTGTGACACAGACAGCCGAATGGAGGCGGAAAACGGGGTGTTTCCATTGGCCCTTCTCTTCCCCCCCCCCAGCCTCCTTTTGCCAGCATACGTCCAGCAGGCAGTCACAATCTTTTGATGTACTTTTATTTTGTCAGCCCAAGAGGGGAGGGGAGGAAGGGGCTCAAAATTGTATGTAGGAAATCGCCCTGTCTCTGCAGCATCGGCCGCCTGCACCGCCCCACCTTGCCAAGAATGACATCGAGTTGGCCATGCCCACTCAGTCACATGCCCACCCAGGCATGCCCACCCAGCCAGTCATTAGGGCAGAGAACCGGTTGTTACAAAATTTGAATCCCACTACTGGGTGAAATACGACATGACATAAGAGCAAGTCTATATGGTTAGTGGAATTATATGATTGAACAACTATGCCTGTCTCTTTCTTTGCAGAATTCATGCACTTTCAGAATCTGATGGGACCTGTATTTTTAGAGCATGCATGCGCATATCCCTCCATCCACACCCACCTGTACTTTTCTCTTTGTTCTTTCTGTAGATAATGAGTGTGGTTGTAGAATATCTTACTCTTCTTGTTCTACAAGCATGTACAATATAGGATTCACTAAGACATTATACAGGTAGTTCTCAACTTACAACCACAATTGAGCCCAGAATTTATGTTGCTAAGCGGGAAATTGGTTAAGTGAATTTTGTCCCATTTTACAACTTTTCTTGCTACAATTGTTAAGTGAATCACTGCCGTTGTTAAATTAGTAACGCCGCACAGTTGTTTAAGTGAATCTGGCTTCCCTGCTGACTTTGCTTGTCAAAACATCAGAAAAGATGGTCACATGACCCAGGACACTACAACCACCCTAAATATGAACCAGTTGTCAAGCATCTGAATGTAAATCATGTGATGCTGCAAAGGTCACAAGTGTGAAAAATAACTCGCTTTTTCCAGTGCTGCTGTAACTTCAAATGTTCACTAAACGAACTGTTGTAAGTCAAGAACTACCTTATTTCATTTTTTTTAATGTAGCCATCTCAAAGTATTTGGTGTGTTCCTTCTAATGTTTTGCATTTTTAGCATAGAAAAAAAAAACGCACACACACAAAATAAACAAAGTTTTGGAAGCGGCTCAGAGAAAGGTTTTCTTTTTAAAACCAGAAATGAGTACCTATATCCAGAGGTATTAATCATTTGATAGCATCTTGGGCAAGTTATGTTAAGGAGTCCACCACTTGCTTCCTTCTGTCTCTATGACTTTTCTACCTGGCCTGCTGTTGAAGTGTTTGTAAGCTACTTGGAGATCATTTGATGGAAAATTGGGGAGAAAAATTAAGTAGCAGAATGTTTCCCGTATCTGAGACAAAGTTATATTCCCCCTGCCCCTCCAGAAAATGCCGTCTTTGTTACTGTGAATAATCATAGTAGGTCACTATGGAAATATTTCAGAAAACTTTTCGATATTTTCTGTATTTGGATATTTAAACTTCCTCCTCCTCCCCCTCCTCCTCCTCTTCCTATAATTAAGACAGAAGTAACAGATTGATTCCTATCCCGTCCACCAATTGAAGACCTCCAACCTCTATGCCCATGATGGCGAACCTATGGCACAGGTGCCACAGGTGGCACGTGGAGCCATATTGGTGGGCATGTGAGTGTTGCCGTAGCTCAGCTCCAACGCGCATGCGCGCACCAGCCAACTGATTTTCAGGCCTTCCGGTCCCACCGGAAGCCGGGAAACTGGCTGTTTCCGGCCTCCGGAAGGCCTCCGGGGGGGATGTTTTTGCCCTCCTCAGGCTCCTAGAAAACCTCTGGAGCCTGAGGAGGGGGAAAAATGGGCCTATCGGGCCCACCATGCCATCACGTGCCAAAAGCAGGAACAATGTGGGGGGGTGTCAGGTGTGCATGCGCGGGAGGGCGGGGAGCATTGAATTATGGATGCGGGTACATGCCCCCGTGACCCCCCCAAGCTCCCCCCATTTTTGGCACAGGTGGCACATGGAGCCATATTGGTGGGCATGTGAGTGTTGCCGTAGCTCAGCTCCAACGCGCATGCGCGCACCAGCCAACTGATTTTCAGGCCTTCCGGTCCCACCGGAAGCCGGGAAACTGGCTGTTTCCAGCCTCCGGAAGGCCTCCGGGGGGGATGTTTTTGCCCTCCTCAGGCTCCTAGAAAACCTCTGGAGCCTGAGGAGGGGGAAAAATGGGCCTATCGGGCCCACCATGCCATCACGTGCCAAAAGCAGGAACAATGCCCAATGTGGGGGGGTGTCAGGTGTGCATGCGCGGGAGGGCGGGGAGCATTGAATTATGGATGTGCCCCCGTGACCCCCCCCAAGCTCCCCCCATTTTTGGCATGCGACAGCAAAAAGGTTAAGCCATCACTGCTCTATGCCAATTAATGAATTGATCTCCAGGATTGATGTTTTGTTTTCCCCTTAAAAAAAAGAAAAAAGTTGGATTGTCTCCCTCTCTTCCATCTCCTGCCTTCCAAGATCGTGCATGTCAGTGGTGAAATGTAAAATTTGTTACTACTGGTTCTGTGGGCATGGCTTGGGGGGGTTTAATGTGACTGGGTGGGTGTGGCCAACTTTTTTTAAAAAAAACTTTTAAAAGCATTTTTTTACAACCTCTTTGGCTGAAGAGGTTTTAGAAAAAATGCTTTTAAAAGTAAAAAAAAAAAGCCTCTGATGATTGCTTGGCTCAGCTGGGCATGGGGAGGACAGGGATTTTTGCTACAAGTTCTCCGAACCACCAGCTGCCATCGCTACTGGATCAGGTAATCCGGTCCGAACCGGGATCATTTCACCCCTGGTGCATGTGTGAATGATGAGACACCTGAATTTGACCTTTCTTGTTTTGTCTGTCTCTAGGCCTCTGGAAGGCAGGAGGACCTTTCTGACAAGCACCTGCTAAGCAACCAACGTGCTGTCATGGAAGCAAAGTATCTTGATGAGCAGGGAATCTGCTCTGCACCTGTTTAAGCACCAGAACAAAAAGCACAGGAGGTACTTAGCAAATGAGGGGCACACCTGTGTGTGTTTGTTTGCATTGTGCATGTGTGTATATTAATAAAGCCTCTTATATTTAATCATGTGCTATAAGTCATTTTAGAACTGTCAGGCTGTTTTTCAGCTTCTTGTCACTGTTGCCTGATGCATTTAATTAACCCCATCCTCCATCTGACAAATATCAGCTGCTCCTAACTAAAAGACATTTTCCCCTTTAAGTACATCCCTCTGGCAAAGGGAAATACTAATTATTCCCCTCTTCCCATTTTATTCCAAGATTATTCATAGGTCCAAATGTCACTACAGAAAGGGACTCAGATAAGTCACTCTGATTTTTAAAAAGTTGAAGAGATGGCAGGGCCACATCACAGTTTAGGAGGAAAACACTCAAAACACCTATGAAATAGTCAATTTTAACAGTGAAGCTCACAATTGTTTTGGTGACGCACACAGTGGCCACACACGAGGTAGAGAACTGTATTAATAATCCACTCTTTCTTTGCAGTGCTGACCAGGAGAGGTACATGTCTACAATTGGGGTTCTTCCCCAAACCCCCAAAACTTTAACCTTAAACTGTCTACTGTTGACCTCACCCCATTCCTAAGAGATCTGTAAGGGGCGTACATAAGCACACCAGCATGCCTACCGTCCCTGTCCTAATATTATTTATTTATTTATTTATTGGTTCAATTTATATGCCGCCCTTCTCCGGAGACTCAGGGCGGCTTACAATGCGTTAAGCAATAGCCTTCATACTTTTGTATATACCTGCTTAGTAGGGCTTTCGGCAGTGGTGGGATTCAAGTAATTTAACAATCGGTTCTCTGCCCTAATGATTTCTTCCAACAACCAGTTCACCAAACTGCTCAGAAAGTTAACAACCGGTTCTCCTGAAGTGGTGCGAACTGGCTGAATCCCACCACTGGCTTTCGGGCCCCCCAAGCGGTGTTCTTTTTTATACAAAGTCAGCTTATTGCCCCCACAATCCGGGTTCTCATTTTACCTACCTTGAAAGGATGGAAGGCTGAGTCAACTTTGAGCCTGGTGAGATTCGAACTTGCAGTAATTGCAGGCAGCTGGTGCTAGTTAACAGCACTTTTAGTATATAATATTTAAAAATATTCCTTTTTACTTACTCTTTTCATGTATTCAAATTATGTTTATACTTTTACCTGTTATATATGCTTGACTAAACAAACAAACAAACAAACAAACAAATAAATAAATTTAATTGATATGCTGCCCACCTTGCCAATAAAGGAGAATATTTGTAGCTTAGGGTTGAAATGCGGGGGTGGGAGTGGGAGTGGGGGTGGGGGGTGGACCTTGGTGCTCTCTGAGCTTAATTGTTTTCTTGCAGACTGTTTCATTATCCAAACTAGGTAACATCATCCTTGCTAGTCACTAGTTTGGGAAATGAAACATCTGCAAGAAAATAACCAAGCTGAGAGAGCACCAAGGGCTGCCTGTCTTGCTTAGAGGCCACTCTGAGAGGCTTACAACAGAGTAAAAGCAACAAGATACAAGATTGAAAATTTGAAATAATAAATATTAAAATTAACATTAAAATTAACAAAGATGGCAAGGAAGGGAGCACATGGGGTGGAGTAGAGTCTTAACTCAGTCCATTAACACCCCCCCCCCCCAGTATGACACACCTCCAGCAGGACCCCAGGCCAATAGGCCTTGGGAAACCAGCATGGTGGCTTGAAACACACTTCAGCTGTTGTAGAAAGAAGCTCTGAGAAGATTGGAGCCTGACAATTCAAGCAGAGAGCAATGTAGGTACAGGGCAGCATTCATTACTCAGCTTCTTACTATATAGGTCTGTGATGGTGAACCTATGGCACGGGTGCCACAGGTGGCACGCGGAGCCATATCGGTGGGCACGCGAACTCAGCTCCGGCACACATGCATGCACTAGCCAGCTGATTTTCGGGCCTTCTGGGCCCACCAGAAGTCAGGAAACACACTGTTTCTGGCCTCCGGAGGGCCTTTGGGGGGTGGGGAAGGCCGTTTTTGCCCTCCCCAGGCTCCTAGAAAGGTTCTGGAGCCTGGGAAGAGCAAAAAACAGGCCTACTGGGCCCACTGTGCCATCACGTGCCAAAAGCAGGGTGAGCACGGGGGGGGGGGGGGGCAGGGCGCATAGAATTATGGATGTGGGCATGCATGCGTATGACCCCACCGTGCTCCCCCCGGTTTTTGGCACGCGATGGCAAAAAGGTTAGCCATCACTGATATAGGTGCTATAGAAACATGACCAAAGAATACGAGATGGAATGTTAGAGACCCTGCTGACAAGCTTTCTGTAACTTTTGGCTCTCGAAATTTACTTATTCAGCTCCATGCCCCATGTTGCCATAAAGAATTAGCATTTATATGATCTTCTAATTAAGTGCGCCTTTTGGATGTGTCCCTAGTTACTTGCACGAATAAAACTATAATACTAATGATTGCACCATTCATTCTAATACTTCTCTGGAGACTCATCCATATCCATTATTTCAGATTGTAGTTATAACAGTGGTGATATGCCACCAGCACCTACTGAAAATATTCTGGTGACTGAGCATCTTAGCAAGTGCTTCAATAGTATGGTCTTGGATAGAAACCAGCAACCCCAGAGGCAGGACCATGTACGTGTTAAAAGCTGTAAATTTCCAGATTATGTGTGCCTGGCCATTAAAATTAGAAATAAATCCTATCAGTTTGTTAATGCTGATTGCCTTGCATTTTTCTTTTTAGGGATTATTATGTCAATGTGTAGCACTATCCACTTTATCCCATAATTATGTTAGCTTAAGGAAGGTAGTGATAAGGCAGGGATCTGCCACCTTTTTGAGCTGATGGAATGTTTGGAATTTGGAGAACCGTTGTGGATGTTCCTATCACATGGCTGTGATGATGGTTTTGCGTTCCAGAAATTAATGCTTAGTGGGGAGAAAACCAGTTAGAAATGCCTCTTTCTTATAACCACTGCAAAATGTCCCCATGATCCTTAATTACCTGTGTACTTAATAGAATAATAGAACAACAGAGTTGGATGGGACCTTGGAAGTCTTCTAGTCCAGAGACCCTATACCAGGGGTGAAATGCTCCTGGTTCAGACCGGATCACCCGATCCAGTAATGATGGCAGCGGGTGGTTCGGAGAACCGGTAGCAAAAATCCCTGCCCCCCCCCCCCCATGCCCAGCTGAGCTGCATGATCATCAGAGGCTTTTTTCTTTTTTTACTTTTAAAAGCATTTTTTCTACAACCTCTTCCGACAAAAAAATGCTTTTAAAAGTAAAAAAAAAAGGCTCTGATGATCGCGCAGCTCAGCTGGGATCATCAGAGGCTTTTCAAAACATTTTTTTCTGCAACCTCTTGGCCTAAGAGGTGGTAAAAAAAATGCTTTGAAAAGTCTCTGACGATCCCAGCTGAGTTGCCTGATCGGCAGAGGCTTTTCAAAGCATTAGAAAAAATGCTTTGAAAAGTAAAAAAAAAAAAAGTTGGCCACGCCCACCTAGTCACATTACCCCCCCAAGCCATGCCCACAGAACCGGTAGTAACAAATTTTACATTTCGTCCATGCTCTATACCATTTCAGACAAGTGGCTGTCCAGTCTCTTCTTAAAAGTCTCCAGTGATGGAGCACACACAACTCACGAAGGCAAGCCATTCCACTGGTTAATTGTTCTCACGGTTAGGAAATTTCTCCTTACTTCTATGTTTCTTTTCTGTTTGATAAGTATCCATCCATTGCTTCTTGTCCTGTCTTCAGATGCTTTGGAAAATAGATGACTCCTTTGCGGTAGCCCCTCAAATATTGGAACACTACTAGCATGTCACCCCTAGTCCTTCTTTTTAGAAAAAGAAAAAGTCTTACTTTTTTCCAGGTAGCTGGCTCCACTTCTAAACAAATCACTGGGTTACAATCCACCTTTGTGATATTCAAAGATAAAGTTATAAAAATGTATTATAGACTGATCTTGTCTGGCACTGTAGGTCACGCTGTGGCACATTATAGACTGATCTTGTCTGGCACTGTAGGTCACGCTGTGGCCAATGGACTGGAGGTAGAGAAATAGCCCCTTGCACTTGTACTTCCCAGCAACAGCATGTAGGCCATGATGCCTATGATCCAGGAGCCATTGATATTAGCAAGCATTAGTGGCTTATGCCTCCAAAAAGCTGCCATTACTAAATTTCTGGCAGTGAAGTAAATTCCACAATTTAATATCGTGTAAAAATAGTTTCTTCTTTAGTCCAGAATCTCTATATTTAATTTGAATGGCTGACCTTGAGCTTTGATATTGTGAGAGGAGAAAAAAAAATCTCTCTGCTTTTTCTCTGCTTTGCTTATTTGTGTGTCTGTCAATCATGCCTCCCCCACTTGCCCTCCTTTGTTCCAAGCTAAAGAGCTCTAATATCTCAGGCCTTTCCTCCCAAGAGAGCTGCTTCAGCCGCCTAATCATTTTAGTTGCCTTTTTTTGCACCTGTGGAGACCATAATTCAAGTGTGGTCTCACCACAAATTTGCATCAGGGCAGTATTTCATCTGGTCTTCTTTTTTCGGTTCCTATCCTAATGTTTTCAAGCATAGACTAGGCCTTCTAAGGATCTCTGTGCACCAGCCCAGCATTGTTATCAAATTGTTCTCCCTGACTCCAGCGTCCCTTTCTGTGTTACTAATTCCAGTCCTGCTCACATCTATGGGCAGTTTAATTTTTTAAAAAAATGTCACCGTGCTTCACTTTCAATTTTCTCTGCATTTCAAAACTTTATTTTAATTAAATTTATTTATTTAATTAGATTTTTTATTCTGTCTTTATTACTTTTATCTGTAACTCAAGGCAGGGAACATACTTAATACTCCTTCCTCCTCCTTTTCCCCACAACAACTCTGGGAGGTGAGTGCATGCTAAAGGCAGGACTAGAATTCACAGTCTCCTGATGATTGGCTGGCTTTCGTGCCTAAGGCAGGACTAGGACTCACAATTTCCTGGTGATTGGCCCAAAGTCTCCCAACCTGCTTTTGTGCCTAAGGCGGGACTAGAACTCACAGACTCCTGGTTTCTGGTCAGGTTCCTTAATCACTACACCAAACTCACAGTCATTCAAGTACAGCATTCAACTCCCAAAAATAGACGGATTTTGATAGGAGGGGGGAAATTGCGTTATCCAAAATGTGCCTGCCTACATAAATAAATAATAATACATAAATAAATAGATTTATTTACTCATATATTTGGTGAGTTTGGTGTAGTGGTTTCAAGTCTGGTACCTTAACTGCTACACCAAACTCACCAAATGTATAAATAAATAAATCTATAAATAAACCAAATATAGGCAGGCACATTTTGGATAACGCAATTTCTCCCATCCTAATTCCCCTCATAAATTTCCCCCCCTCAGAACCATCTATTTTCTGGAGTTGAATGCTGTACTTACTCCATCTTGTCATGTTGTGAATCCTGCAGATACTAAATGAATGAGGAATCAAATGACATCATTGGACACATGATCCTTGTCTGCTTCTCTCTTCGAAGTTAATACCTGTTTGGAATTGAAAAAGGGGAGGGAGACTCTCTGATTGAAAATGACTGAGGTGAATAGAATTAGTGTGCACGCTAAAGCTTCCAAACTGGCATACACAGTGGGTATCCAATCATCCTCATTATTTCCAAGTAATTTAGCGTATCTCTAATTATAATATGAGGTCATCTTAATTAGAGTGACATAAAATAATGTTAATTAGATGCAAACCCTTCTTCCAGATACCAGTCATGGATTCTAGTGGTAAAACCTTTGCCGCCTCTTCTGGGGAGCTTTTTAATCCTAATTTACCATTTTGGGGGTAATTAATTTCTTTTTAATCAAACAAGGTACATGAAGCCATTGGAATCTAATTAATGTTTCTTCTTTGACTTGTCATTCTGTCCTCACTTTTCTCCACCCCCCCCTTTCATTGCAAGGTTGTCTTTAATTTATTCATGCTTGTTTGCATAATAATCTCTAGTTCAGGAGTGGCAGGAGTTTCCCACAACTACAGCCTTGGCTGTCTCAGAAGAAAATAACTTTATTTTGCCTCATTTCTTTGATGCAAGTAGGGAAAATGTGCAGAGCAGAGTTTGGGGAAGACGTCTGCATTTTCTCCTGCATAATATCTCTATGGTTTTTTTTTTCTTCCCTCCCCCAAATCTTCCTCTGTGTCTGTCTGTATGTCTGGGCTGGGAAATACAGGAAAAGCTGCATAAACTCTGCTGTAGATCATTTAGAATGAATGAATGAATGAATGAACATACTTATTTATTTATTTTGTTTGTTTGTTTATTTATTTGATTTTTATGCCATCTGTCTCATTGATACAGTGATTCTGGGCACCTTACAATATAATTTTTTTTTAAAAAAAAGGTAATACAAGTCAATTAACATTAGGAAAATGAAATAAGAAAGTTCAAAAGTTAAAAGCCAAGACGATGGGTGGCTTGGGGCTGTGTATGTTCTCTACCCCACCTGCCACCCTCAATGCAGCAGGCTCAGGCCAAGCAGTAGAGCCAGCTTTCCAGGCTCTTCCGGAAGACCAGAAGTGTGATGGGTAGGCCTCATTTCCAAGCGTGAATTCCAGAAGGCAGGAGCCCTAGAAGAAAAGGCTCTTCTCCTGGATTTTGCCAGCCAAAATTCTTTGGCAGACAGGATCTGAAGTAGGTTTGAATGGATCAATTATGGTAGCAACATTCTGAGCTGCTGCATCTCTCAGGAAGAGATTAGACATCCATATGTCTGAAATGGTACAGGGTTTCTTGCTTGAGCATGGAGTTGGACTAGAAGACCTCCAAGGTCCCTTCTAATATCTTATTCTGTTGTTCTGTTATTCTGGATGAATAGCTAGATTTCTTTCCCGCCTACTGACATATTTCTTTCCAACTTTCTGGAAAGAATAAAAAGAATCCAGAACAGGTAGATTGACTTGATGGAAAGTATCTGGTGATTGACACCCTGAGTGATAGGAGTGTCTATCTCTCTATTTTTAGAAAAGCAGCAGCAAAATGAATCTTTCTGATTATATTAGCTGTTAGCATTTTGATTCTTCTAGCTTAATTCTGATTTGGTAAGCAACTTCCAAAATGGACTCATCTTCATTGGGACTCATGGATTTAAACTTTATGGAGTTACTATAATGCTGTCATTTCTTCCCTGGGCTACGACCAGCAGCTCCTTAGACTGTTGAATGCAATTTACAAAATGGGTTTAGCATTCCATAAGGCGCAAAGCGTATGAAGTGTAATGATATGTTTTGCAGCATGGTAGGGTTTACATAATTGACTCTAATTATGATAGAATTGCATTTATTTTGTGCTTTGCACATCCAGTCAGCTTTGCAATTTGAGGTTTCTGTAAGCTCCATATAGACTTCTACTCTGAATTACTCAGAGAAAAAGAAAACCCCAAAATGGAATTTCACTGCGACTGAAATATGTATTTGCCAACAATATAAATGCAGAGCACGCTCCATTTAAGCAGCTGCCTATGTGAATTGCAAACAGTGTAAGTATTGTCATAAAAGTGATAAAATAATTAGATTATGTGATAAGGGCTAGTTGTGCATAATAAAAAAAATATGTGAAGAGAAAATTTGGGTCATAGCAATGAGGCAGTTTTATTTGTTAAACAAAATGCAAGACCTACATCTTGCTTCTTCACAGAATTTTCAGCAGTGTTGACTATCACCTAGTATCCATCTAAAGAGTATTTTCTGTGCAATTGTGAAGGAATGGCGTAACCATTTGTGGCCTCTTGCTGCTTGTTCTAATGTTCCAGACATACCATCCATTCTAAAGCTTAATTGACAAATTAAAAATCAACAAGTCAGATTATGAGATCAGACGGTGCACATTTGCAGCTTGGTAAAGAAGTCTAATGTGAAACTGCGTTTTCTTTAAAACAACACAAATAGTTTTGGTCCTGCATTAAATTATACTGAGTATGGCTCTCCTGCCTTTATCCATATATGAACATTTTTCTTCTACAGATAAAGATCCAAGCAGCAGTTCATTTGAGCCACTCAACTGTCTGGTAAGGAATCATGTCACAGAATAAATATGTATTTTACAAAACTGCTTTACTTTCTACTTACGTCAAAATGTTGGACAAGTTGTCCAGAATGATAACAAAATCTGAATTTGTACCTAAACTCAAGGGTAATCCTTAAAGCTCTGCTGCTGGTGTGAAAATACTGTTCTAATGATTTCCCCAGCTTTTGGACAACTACAAAAAATAAGCTCACAGTTTTTCACACAGAAAAATTGTTCCTTTTCCATGCAAGTTGCCATCAGAATTGCAGTGAACCTTCCGCAATACTTTCTCTCTACTTCTCCCAAGTTGGGAACTGGCAGTCTTAGCCACTTTGCTAAGGATTTTTACCAAGGTTAAATGTTGTCAACACCAGGATTTAAAATGATCCTTTAATTTTACAGCTCATGTTGCTGGTTGTTAAATACAAGCCTGCAGCTTTCATTTCATTGAAAGAGAATTGTGAAAGAACCACAAATGTTCTTTTTAAAAAGTCTGATGCAGCTTTCTGGTCTAGTGTGCATGAATGAGAGAGCGAAAGAGGGAGGGGGGAAGGAGGGAGGGAAGGAGGGAGGGAGGGGGAGAGAGAGAGAGAGAGAGAGGGAGGATGAAGCTTTGTATTTACTTTGACCAATAAAGGGAATTTCTCTCTTCTACGGCTCTTGTAACTCACAAATAAGTGAGTGGGAGATTAGGATGCCCGAAGGTCAATTTTGAACTTCATGTTATCACAATGAACTTGTTAGAGTTTGCAGCAATCCAATGAACACACAAGTAAATAATTCAGCAGGATTCATTTATAGAAGAAATGTCTTTATATACAATACCATACAGCAGAAGCCAGAACCAGAACTCAGAATCCAGAAGTACAGAATCAATAATCACAGAAGCTATAGAATCACAGAAGCACCTACACACACACACACACACACACACACACACACACACACACACACACAGAGAGAGATCGGTGAACCTAAGCCACGCCCAGGCTCCGAGCCATCTGGATCATCAAACAGTCCCCATTGGCTGACCTGTTATCATGTCTATTCCAATTCATGAACTCTCACACACTGATAGAACTTCATACCCTGTTTGGCACAATGATTTTATTCTCACCCTAGATGTGATATCAAAAATGAAGTAACTGCAAGAAAACAGCCATTTTTCTTCATGTTTTGAAAGAAGCACAGGGACGTTTTCCTTTTGTTATTACCAAAAGAATCTTCTGTCCTTTCTTTTCTTGAGTGGTGAACACAGCTGTTTGGCTGGAACCCCTGGCTGGATTTTCCAGTGGCATTTGCCTGTCAGACCTGACGATTTCATTCTACTTTGAATTTTGTGAAAAATCTTCAAAAACCTCCGTTGCCTTCTACCATCCAGATCGCTTAATTTCTTAAATCTTTCCCCGCTCAAAAATGGCACAGGCATTGCTTTATTATGTTCCTTACAGCGAGGGGCAAAGTTCAGTGGCTTGTTTAGTAATGATGTTTAGGAGCTGGCATTTCAGGAGGCAAGTAGTAAAGGAAGCAATTAATTAAGTAGCTAGGAAATCCGGATAATGGGACCAGAAGGATATCACACCCAGTACACGAGTAGATATTGGGGGGAAAAAAGATTAAGGAAATGATTATGATTCAAGACAAAGGGGAGAAAGGAACGAGCTGATGCTAGATGGCTTGGTAACAGGAAATTTCTCAGCAGTCAGGAAGGGAGGAAGAAAGGATGGATGGAAGGAAGGAAGGAAGGAAGGAAGGAAGGAAAGAAAGAATGAGAAGGAAAGAAAAGAAAAGAAAAACACTGTACGAAATCTCTTTTTCCTATCCTTCTGCCATCTTATGCCTGCCTGCCTGCCTGCCTGCCTGCCTGTCTATCTATCTATCTATCTATCTATCTATCTATCTATCTATCTATCT
>WNWU01000017.1:15267567-15377485 GCA_012654045.1 Ptyas mucosa | reverse complement strand
TCTCTATCTCTATCTCTATCTCTATCTCTATCTCTATCTCTATCTCTCTATCTATTTCTATCTATTTATCTCTATCTATCCATTATCTATCATCTCTCTCTCTCTAATCTCTCTCCCTGTCTCTCTCTCTCTATCTTTTATCTATCTATCTCTATCTCTATCTCTATCTCTATCTCTATCTCTATCTCTATCGCTATCGCTATCGCTATCGCTATCGCTATCTCTATCTCTCTCTCTCTCTCTCTCTATCTCTATCTCTATTTATTTATCTATCTCTATCTATCTATCATCTATCTATCTATCTATCTATCTATCTATCTATCTATCTATCTATGTTACAAATATGTCTACAGCACATTTCATCCTGTCACAACTGTAGAGGGCACAGAAAATACTTCAGCTCAGCAGTAGGGAAAGACCCTGTTGAGATGGCAGAAACTTAAACAGGCATGAGCTTGGCAACCCCCATTGTATGTCTCTACCCTGCCTCTGTTGCCTCTATTCCCACATATTGCAGTCACGTGTCTTCCATTTCTAGTACTGAGAAGCCTAACAGATTTGACCTAACTTGAGGCTGTCTTAGAGGCCGTGAGAATAAGGGGGAAAGCAGTATTCTAATAAGGTAGTCCTTGACATACAACCATTCATTTAGTGACCGTTCAAAGTTATAACAACACTGATCAAAATTCGGATGCTTGGCAACTGGAATGTATTTATGACAATTGCTGTATCCTGACATGATGTGATCGCCTTTTGCAACCTTCTGACAAGCAAAGTCAGATTCACTTAACAACTGTGTTCTTAACTTAAAGAATTTTTGTGATTCATTTAACCACTGTGGCAAGAAAGGTTGTAAAATCGGGCAAAATTCATTTAACAACTGTTTTACTTAGCAATGGAAATTTTGTGCTCAGTTGTGGTTGTAAGTCGAGCACTACCTGTAGTCCAGCTAAGCAGGACTTAAGATGCCTCACTTATCTGCTGGGGATGAATGCATCATCATGAGGACCCAGCAGAAAAAAATTGCTGCTAAGCCATGTTTATACCAGGGTTAGTTGCAATTGCTAGATGCACCTTATAAATTGAAAATGTAGAATTCTTGCTACTTGCTGGTTCATAATTAATCATATCTTTGAAAATGGGAAAACTAAAAATCTGTTTGAATTTGCAAGAGTAAAATGCTGGGGGATTTGCTTTTGTGTAGATCAGATTGTGTCTCTCTTTCTCTCTGTGTGTGTGCTTTTCAGAGTCATATTTTTCTGAGTAAATTTCCTGGGAAGTGGTGACTGATGATGGAAAAATTGTCCGTAGTTACAGTTCATTTGGAAATGGGATGGTAGCTTCTCAGACCTTTATGGCAGACTGAGCTGCCAGAGAGACTTCTGTATGCCAACATTATAAAAACATGATCCTTTAGAATAATCTGAAATTTAAATAGCCCTTACTGAACTATTGGACATTCTCCATTGTGTCACTAATCACTCAACAAATCAATGAAAAACTGTGGAAAAAACTTGCAAGTTGGGGTCAAAATGATTCCACGAGCTGAATTAACGTATTTTATTTTAAAAAATGGTAATTATAATAGACAAACTAAATGTCATTGGATTTATAAAGAAGATTGCAACTTCTTACTAAGAAAGAGAACTATTATAAAAGTCAAACATTTAAAAACGTTTTTTAAAATAATTCCGTGGGTATTATTGACTGCTAGTCCCCTAGGGAGAATACTTTCTCTGTCTCCTTTCTCATGTACCATTTTGAGATAAGCAGTGGTGATTCTAGAACTACAAGCTTGGGGGAAATTCTTTAAACAAATTTGATGGATTAGATCATCAATCAATATCAACTATCGAATAATTTAGACCTTCTCCAGAACGATCTGTCTGGCCCTTCAAGTCTACCAATGATGTAGGCATGGCTACTTTCAATTTGTGTCAGAAGCACTTACAAATTCAAATAAAATAGGTACAATATAGGTCCTAAAAATATAGCACGTGCACAAATTCTTTGGATTTACTAGAAATATTTCCACAGTTTTTAAAGACAATGAAATATCTGCTCTAAATGAGGGGAAAAGACACCTGCGTTCCTCTGGCCAAGCTGAACTTGAATCACAAAGAAAGCCCTGGACTCACATAATTGCCACATGCTTGAAAATTATATGCATTGCATTCTATTAGGTGTTATCTTTATCTTTTTACTGTTCCACCCCCACAGATCTATTCTTTGTAAAAATCTAAATCTGTACAAAAACAATGCTGGGTCTTGTGTGTGTAGATATGTGTGTTGACATGTACTATTTAGGAATTTTTATTTATCACTTGAGCTAGAGAACTGAGAAGATATTTGCATTGTATATATCAGAGTGCGCTTTAGTTACACTTCAGTGACCAGGGCTTTTCTTTTTAAAATAAAATTATTTGAAGGAGGGGGGGGAGGAGGGTTAAGGAAAAATGTGGATATTTCATCATAAACTATTTCTTAAGCATAATTTTTTTAAAGTCAAAAAGAAAGCAGGCTACACCTACAGCAACAGTAATAACAGTCTAAGGGTTCATCCACGCAGCAGCTGAAAGATGCTTTGCTAACCTCTTTTAAGGACATGTCCTTAGGATGCTGCTGCTTCTTATCCCCAGCCAGTAGCTGAATGCTACCTCTGAAGTTAAAGTGATGTTTTCCACCATCTCCCCATTAATGTCATGGGGTTTTGTTGGGGTGATGAAGCAGCAAGGGCTGGAAGATGTCCAAACTGGAGGTATGACTCTCTCCCTTTCCATGATCAGTGGCAACTTGCTTCCTTTCTTCTTGAAGTTTAGACAACAGGTGGACCAGACATCTGCCTACATACTGTAAGAAGGGATTATTTACTGTAACCTACTCAGAATCCTGCTGAATTGGAGTGGCAAATCAGCTCTGGTAAATAAATACATCTTCAAATAATGCTTCATCAGCACTCCACAAAGCACCAACTAGGCATTACAGGGCAGGTGAAGTAGCTTTGCATGAGATTTATTCATTCACGTTAAAACGAAATGTTCTGACTGAAAAGCAGCTGATATGGTAGATTGATGTAAGTGGGGATTTTCCAATGTTCAGCCTCCGATACCCTGCTCTCATATATCAGGCATCACAGATGATGCGAGGATGAGTAGAGACTTCCAGGTCAGGTGAGGGAACTTATATCTGAAGCCCCGTATCATGGTTCAAGGTCTGATGAATAGTTGAACCCTTGGATCAAAACTCATCTCCTTCGCTATTGTTAGAGAGCGAGAGCGAGAGCAATTGACTGATGTCCTGCCAGCAGGAAATTTACCAAGCACTTTCCTTAACTTGTCCTATCTGAAGGTGGTCAAGATAGAACTGCTGTCCTGCCCCAATTCCAAGGTATATTTTGTCTCAGGAACTGTTCAACTGGTGCAGGGATGGGTTCCACTAACCTTTACTACCGTTTCGCAGCGGAAGCGTGCTTGCTTGCTTTGCTCTCGCATGCTTGTGCGCTTGTGTGCTTTTGCGCATGTTCAGAAGCTTCTGTGCATGCGCAGATCACCCATGATGATGTCGTGGCAGGTGGGCGGAGTCTCCCACCGGTTTTACTACCAGTTCTATAGAACCGGACCGAACCGGGAGCAACCCACCACTGAAATGGTGCCCTATGAGAGAAAGAACAAGATATTTCAATTTTCAAAAAGAGACCCAATTTCTAAAAGGTTAATCAAATTGAAGGAGGAAATGGAGGGGTTTTTTTTAAAAGAGTTGTGAATTATACCATTTTTTACTGTAAAAAAGTTGTATTTTGCCTTTATGAAACGAAAGTTCATGGATGAGTTTTACTAGGACCTAGGAAAATGATATAATAAGAGTATGACTGCTAGACAACTTTGCTACATGCAGGAAATGTTTTAGCTGGGAAGGCTGTAACCTGGGAAAAATTATTCCCTTCTCACCTACAGTCCAAACAAGTATGGCTTGTCACCCTACTATTTTATTTACATGTATACAACTGTCTCTTACAATAAGAGTATTGTAATTTTCAACCTCAAAGAAAGTACAATAAAAATGCTACATCTATGTTTCCCTATCCAGAAATCCACCAACTTTTATCTCCAATTTAGTCCGGTTCACAGGGACAGAGGACAAACAAGAAATTGTATATGTTAGAGGAAAGAATATCCTCAAGACTTATATTATATGTCTCGTATCTGGATATGCTCCAAAAGATGTTATAAATGAGAGAATGTCGCAGAAGGGGAATGAAGACAGATTTAAAAAAAACTTGGAAGATTTTTGTAATTAGTTGGATTAGAAGATGTAGGAAAGGGATTTTTGAGTTGATAAAACTTCGAGAACTTGGAGTGAGTGGGATTGGGGTGGTTGTTTATTAGGTGAAAGGTGAATGTTTAATGCTCAATACTTCAATATTTCAATATCAAAACTTTTAATTGTTGATATCATCATTTATGATTCTGCAAGCCACTCGGAGCCATTTGATAGTGAGATGGGTGAGATATAAATTTAATAAATAAATAAAAATAAGTAAAGGAAGCAAAATAAATTTGTCTTGGATACAGGTCTCACAATCTCCTTTTTCCATGGCCCTTGGTATTCCAAATTTTATCTTGAAATTAAGTGAAAACTAGAGAAAAGTGCCACTCTTTTTCTAGAAATAGAAGATTGGCCTGGAAAGGCTTGGAAGATTCACTGCTTAGTTTTCAGGAGGGGGGAAAATATCTCATTTATTTTATTGACTGACCTCTGCTTTTGCATTGCATCCTCATTGCATTGTGTACCCATTGTATTGCACCCTCATGCTGTGTGAGGCACAAAATAGTCAAATGGCTGTGATAGAATTTTCAGAGTACTTCTTGCCTGCGCCCATGGCTCTCTAGTTCTACATGGCAAATTACGAGGTGTTCTGTCTTGTGTTCCTCGGCCATACTTCTGCTCAGGCAGACAGTATAAAGAAAACATTTCATTTTAGGTCAAAAATACTCATTTAGTAATTGCAAAGACTAATGAAAGGAAACATACTCCCACCAGAAAAATATTTGGATGTCAATAAACTCCAGACTCACACGTAAGAAATTCAGCAAACATTTACTGAGACAAATAAGAGTGAGAAAGAGAAAAAGCGAAGTTTATTACGTAGCTTCTTTGTGGCCACAGACAGGAAGTGAAATTGTTTTCAGGTTGAAAGTACTTCTCAATCATGTCATGCACCACTAGTCTTTTAAGTTTAAGGTTCATAGCTCATTTGATGTCTATTAAAGTACAGGCAATTGAAATTTCCCCTGGAATTCACAAGTGTTACCTTACTTCCCTCTTCCCCCTCCTCCAATTCAGAATGAAAGCTTGAAATAAACACAATGACCCAAATCGATATGTTACTGGGTAATTTTTGTGACCATTATGAAGGCTGGTTTGCATGCCACAAAACCAACTGGATTTTTAATTTGTTAGCCTTCCAGTAATAAGATCCAGTAAGGGCGCTCTGCATTGCTCACAGCCAGGAACCACTTTGAATATTTTAAATTCCACAGCCAGATGATAGATTGGGCAGGCTTCTTTTTCTTTTCAACTTTTTAAACATTTCTTTATAGTGGTTTAAAAACAAAGAAGTATCCCAAGTCATCCTTTCCTTCACCTGTTGAATGATAAACAAAAATGAAGAAAAGTTTCACAGGCAATACAAGGAATGGCTGCAGAGGTTTGATAGGTCTTTTTTAACCTTCCAATTACAGCTAATTCTCCTTTAGTGACAGGCTCAGTTAGCAACCATTCGCAGTTACAATGGTATTGAAAGAGTAACTTTAAAACCGGTCTTCACCAGGGGTGGATTCTACTTTACTACCGGTTCGCAACAGGGCCGCGTGCATGCTCTTGCTTCACTTGTGCACACACCCGCTCCTCTGTGCATGCATAGAAGCATTTTGATGACGTCGGGGTCGGTGGGTGGAGCCTCCCGCCGGTTTTACTACCGGATCTATAGAACCGGTGAGAACTGGGGGCAACCCACCACTGGTTCTCACATATAAGACTTTGACAAGTCTTTAAAGCAAAGGAAAGCTGAAGTAAGATCATAAAGACATTTGCGGTTTCACCTAGTGGTTGCTTCATTTAATTGACTGAGTTGCCAGTTCCAACTGTGGTTGCTAAACGAAGACTACCTGTTTTGTAGGGGAGATCTAGCAGTAATTGGCTGATATCCTGAATGCAATGGAAGTGACAAGGCTGAACTATTTTGATTGTGTGAAGATTTTTCTTAAAAAGAGAAAATAGGTGTGGCAAGACAGGTGACTACCAGGCTGTGGGACGGGGGTGGGTTCTATTTACTACTGGTTCGCATATTGCGTGCGCAGATCGCCTATGATGATATCCGGGTCAGTGGGCAGAGACTCCCACCAGTTTTACTACCGGTTCTTGCGAACCTGTCCGAACCGGGGGCAACCCACCACTGCTGTGGAGCTATTCAGAACTGAGCCATGCGACCGGTGGGCTGGCATGCATGTGTGCCAGCCTGCTACTTATATGAGTGGAGCTGTGCATGCACGTCAGCCTGCCACTCGCGCAACCTGCTTCCCCTCTCCCCACCCAGCCAAGCTGCAAAGGTTGGGGACCGCTGGGTTAGCAGGTTTATTGAAAACAAATTGGGGGAAAAAATCTAATGGGATTTTAGTAGCATAATATTGAGGTGGGGATGAGGGGTAGTGTGGTTCATGGATTGTCTACAATGATACTAATGGAAAATGCACAGGAAAGAGAGAAGTCAGTGTGATTTGGGAACCTGAAAAGACTGAAATACTATTTTCATACAAGTGACAAACATATCTGGTAGCTCCAGATTCGAATTAGTTTGTTAGTTTTAAAATCAAGCATTCCTCCCTACCTTTCAGCTTCAAAGAATGCATATTAAAAGCAAAATAAAAATAAAAATAATGCTGCCTCCTGAAAAAGAAATACATCTAATAAACAATCAGTTGAGGAGGAAGATACAGCGTTAGCATTTAAATGAAAAGCCAAACAAGTGGAAAATGCTTGGGGAAATTTTTAGAAACAAAAAGACATCTTTGATATGAAAAAGGATTGTCTGCCAGGTGAACGTTTGGGGGGTGGGGGAGCCTTTGAAAGGCCAGCTTCCCTAAACCTTACTTCGTAATCTTTGGTAAAGACTGTACCGTCTTCAAGAAAAGGAAGTGAACACAGAAAGAAGGGCAAGTTATTTTTTTCCAGTCAAAATGGAAAAAGAACTGTCAGCTTGCTGATGTGTTAGTGGGGCAGACTCTGAAGCAGAGCATATATTTTCCGTCAGGATCTGCAGGTAAGTTAGGTCGGTTCAGGGTCTAGAAGGAATTTATTTTCTTTTGTGGTGCTTTGTCAGTTCCTCATCAGGCCTGTCAGTTGGAGTGGATTTTTTTTTTTTTGCTTGTTTATAGCACACTTAGAAATAGGTGCCCTAAACATTATGTGGGTGTGCAACTTGGCCCGGCGGGCCAAGTTTGGAGCTGCTTACATTTTCACAAGGATATTGCACATTTCCAGAGAAAAACGGCACATCCAGAAATTAGAAACGGAGTGTGTGACTCAAGAGCAAAATTGGATTCTACTTTCTTGAGATGCCAACATTTCAGTGTACAGGTAGTCCTTGATTTACGACCACAATTGAGCCCAAAATTTCTGTTGTTAAGCGAGACTTTCGTTAAGTGAGTTTTGCCCCAGTTCACGACCTTCCTTGCCACAGTTGTTAAGCGAATCACTGCAGTTGATAATTTAGTAACCTGGTTGCTAAGTGAATCTGGCTTCCCCATTGACTTTGCTTGTCAGAAGGTCGCAAAAAGGGATCACACGATCCCCTTGGGAAACAGCAACAGTCATAAATATGAACTGGTTGCCAAGCATCTGAATTTCGATCCCATCATCATGAGGATGCTGCAAAGGTCGTGACTGAAAAATGGTCGTAAGTCACTTTTTTCAGTGCCGTTGTAACTTTGAACAGTCACTAAATGAACTGTTGTAAGTTGAGGACTACCTGTATATAGAATATCATAGTTAGAGTGGTCTCTTTCAGATCACCAAAAAAAGAGGTCAACAAAGGTCAGCAATTTGCAGAAGATATATTTGTGCGGATCATAATCGCAGGTGCAAAATTGCTTTTATGGAGTTATAAATCGCTCTCCCCAGTGTTAAGCAATGCATTTTGCAATTCCAATTGTTAGTGGACAGAGCTAGAAGAGAGCTTTTATTTTATTAGTTGGTAGATTTACAGCCCTCATTTTCTCCAGGAACAAAAGGCACTGTAGGTCGCACTTCCTCTTCCAGTATTTTTCCTATACCAGTACCTGCGTAAGGTAAGTTGGGTTGAGAAATTCATTGTCTTAAGGTCCCTCCACTTCTGCAGCTGAGAATGGATTTGAACCCATATCTCCCTGGTCCTTGTCCAATGCCTTAACCTCTGTACCACACTGGCTCCTGTCCTTGTGTGTTTCCCACAGCCACCTGTCTGGTTACTATAGGAACAGATTGCAGGACTAGATAAGCTATAGTCTTATTCAGCTTGACTCTTCTTATTTCCAGCTTGCAGCTGGTGCTAAAGGCATATGTTTAGAATTAAAGAAATTCTGAGAAATTGTTTTTGGGTACCAGAAATAAAAGAAGAGCTTCTATACCAAAATTGATTCCTGAGTATTCCAAATTTCTTTCATTACAGCAGGGTAATTTTATCCTCCCTCCCTTCCTTCTTTCCTTCTTTCCTTCCTCCCTCCCTCCTCCCTCCCTCCCTCCCTCCCTTCCTTCCTTCTTTCCTCCCTCCCTCCCTCCTCCCTCCCTCCCTCCCTTCTTTCCTTCTTTCCTCCCTCTCTTCCTCCCTCCCTCCCTCCCTCCTCTCATCTTTTTCTCCCCCCTCCCCACTACCTTAGAGATCCCAGACTGAATAACGGTTCATAAAACACATATGCCAAAACAATAACAATTCATAAAGTAGATATGCCAAAACAATAAAATGAAGTAAAGGTTATAATAACAGTAACAGCCAGTACCATAGTAAAGAGACACAGCTAGGACATGATCAAATGATGATGGTTGCGTCAAATACATGGGCTAAAAACCAAATTTTCACCTTCCGTGGAAAAGTAAACAGTTTTAACATTGGCCTGGCCTACGGAAACTCTGAAGCCCAAGGGCCACATAAAAGCTATCGATGCTGCTCCTTAGAAACCAGTGTTGTGTGGCTCTAGAAGTTTCTATATGTTTCAGAGAGCAGCTTCATTGCCTCATTCTGCACCAGCTGATGGATAATTCCATATAAAGCCCATTGCGGTAATCTAACCATGAAGCGAACAGAGCATGGACAATTATGGTCAAGCCATTCCCATCCAGGAAAGGTTGCGGCTAGTTGGCTAGTCACAGTGAATCAAATGCACTCCAAGCCACAGTGGCCATGGGACTCCATATAACAGAAATGAATCCAAGAGAACATCTGCTCCTTCAGGGGGAAGTACAACTGCATCTTAGCCAGAGAGTGATCAAGATTCAGACACAGTTTATCCAATCCACAACAGCATCCAGTATGGCCCAGGCTGGCTTTGATAAGCAGGGTGAAAAAGAGCTGGGTATATTATTTGCATATGGGTGGCATCCAAGTATAAATCCCAATGATCTCACTCAACAGCTTCATGGAGATTTTAAATGACTGAGTGGAAATCCTTCAGTGCCACCATCTGGACCCGACTGCAGGTGGGAACAGAAGCATGAAGAATTGTGCCTTTGATACCATGCGGTTCTTGGTCAACGGCATCAAAAATTGAGAAATCTTAAAATGATCAACAGAAGTAGTGCAATGAAAAAGTTGTGACCTCCCTGCTCTGGTATTGTTTCTTGGTGGGACAAACGCCTTGCTGCCTCACCGGACAATGATGTATTTTTAATGCACATTTGGATTGGACAGTGGAAAGTCACCTTTTGTTAAGATGGTCATGGTACTCAGAACTAGAAGAGTGTTAAATAATACCTACTTATGTATTATATACCCTGTTTTCCCCCAAAATAAGACATCCCCTGATAATAAGCCCAATTGGGCTTTTCAGTGCATGGCAATAAGGCCAAGTACTAATTTCAGGGTTCAAAAAAATATAAGACAGGGTCTTATTTTTGGGGAAATGCGGTATTAATCTCTCTCTTCTTAAAAAGAGATCAAGACCCCATCCAGAGTTCTTCCCACTGTATTTTGACAACCTCTACAACTGTAGGTGAAGCTGAACTTCACCGTCATATTACGCTATGGGGTCTTGAACTAACATTAAGTTCGTTGAATATGTTGTAGTGGCTGATACTAAGTCAACTAGGCCAAACCCAAAGAGACTAGTACTCTGTGTGAATTCATCCACTGGCTCCAGGCCTAAATTGAAAACAAATTCTTGATTTCAGACATCTGCATTTATCAAATCATAAAGAGACACTTCATTTGAAGGAAATTATGAGTTTGTTAACCAAACTAACTAAGGTTTGATATGTTGGAATCTGCCCAACCATAAGACAAAGCTGTAGCTGTATCTTAAATGGATTGGTGTGTGTGAAAATCACAACCTTGCTAATATTTAAATGATTGCTTTCCTTTCTGCTCTGGAATTTACACACAAAAGTTTGACATTATAAATGTATTGCAATCTGGGCCCATGGGCAGAATAATAAGATAGTGTATAGTTATGAAGCAGTGCCAAATTTTCCCTGATTGCGTTGTTTCAGTCAGCTACTTGAATGAAAAGTTAGCTGATAAACTAGCATAAAACCGCTTGATCACTTTTTGGTAAGAGAAAAGCAAGAATGAAGGTAAACCTTATAGAAAATACCTCATCTCTTCAGAAGATAATAAGATATCTCAATTATTTAGATAATGCTTATAAAGGAGATTGTAACCCTATATCTGCTGATATGGGAATAAAGTGTGGGGATTCAATAAATGGGTTCGTACAATGCAGTGCACCACGCGTTCTACTATTAGTTGTTTTAAAATCCATTATTGTCTGAATTTGCATACAATACAATGAGCTATAAATCATGATATATAAATTACAATAGCTGGCTTCAAGGCACTCTATATCAAAAATAGAATAATCCATATTGTTCCATACTGGCTAAACTAAAATTAGGTTGTAGATTGCAAACAAACTGTGCGTGCAGCCTTACAGTATGTGTTTGTGTGAATCCAGCCAAATTTAATTTAATAAACCAATTAACATGGTGTACAATATAGAACACACATGTTAAGGATTGTGCTGAAAGAACTGTTACCAATAGTGTACTTGGGATGCTGAAAGGGCAAAAAGCATAAAGTACAGGTTTTTTTTAAAAAAAATCTAATTAAGTTTTATGTCATTAGCTACATGTTCTATCTCTATATAAAGAAAAGAAATGATTCAATCACTTGGATAAGGAAGATAACACCCAAAAAGATATGCACAATCATATACGCTGGTACTGTACTTGTAGTGTTGCAGTGGAGTTCAACGATCAACACTCTGCACAATACACCACCATAGTGGCACAGAGTAAGGTCACTACACTGGTAATCTCCCTATCTCTACCCTCCAGCCCAATTTTCTGCTATTGTTTTCAACCTAAATGGTAGGATACATCTTCTTTTAAATTTGAATGCACTCCTGAGCATTATTTGACCTATAATGTTCTCCTCCAGCATGTCTGTGAACTATCCTCCCTCTTTCTTTTCAGAACCTGCTTCAAAAATTCACCCCCTTATCATCTGTATTTCAATGCAAACATGTCTATGCTGTATATTTTTGTTCATTTTTTTACCCAAACCTACCTACCTGCCTGCCTGCCTACCTACCTACCTATCTTTCTCCCTCCCTCCTTCCCTCCCTTCCTCCTTCCCTCCCTCCCTCCCTCAAAAGTAAAAGAGAAATACTAAACTTCCATAGGGGATTAGCGTAGCTACATTGCTTAAAAAAGGAAACACCCCCCCTTTTAAACAAAATTACAAAAACAGGTAAAATCAAAAGTATAGTTAAAATTCGAAAGAGAGAAGGGGGGACGTTGAATGTTTTGAGAGATGCAGCAGCAGAAGAGGGTGATTTCCTGCTCTTTGGGGTTAAGAAATGGAAACAAACCTCTTCCAGTTCTCCATATAAAAACTTGAACTGAACCATGAGACTATTATTTTAAAAACTGCTATAATCGATAGGTTATATAGCTCAAGAAAGGGGGATGTTATTGGAGAGGAAAGAAATGAAACCAGCTGAGATGTCCCTTCTGGCAGGGACATGCCAAGTGTTCAAAACAAAGGTCTTTCACCACCTGCTTTCCTTATCTGGCCTTTGCTAGCTGGCATTCACAGTTTACTGGTTAGCCTTCAGACACATCTCATTGCAGAAGTCAATTATGGGAAGCAACTTTTAACCAATCAATGGATAGTGGCCCATTAGTTTTACAGCACCAATTCCCTCTCCCGTTTTTAAAGCAGAAGACGTTTCCTTCTCTATGTTTCCCACACCATTCAGATAGCTAGGTTAGCTCAGGAGAGTTGGTAAGAATTTCTACGCAAACTCCATCTTCTAACCAACTTTCCTGTCTGGGTTGAGCTTGTGTTGACTAACAGGAGAGGAAGTCTAGAATAAACATGGCCTCTGGGCAATTCTTTCTCTTCCTATGAGGTGACATATTGCAAAGGGGGGGCAGGTTTCAAGGTTCTTGGAGCAGAGTCATTGTTGAGAGGTGTGGTGGCTAATGATGGCCTCTTGTAGCCCCGTTCAGCGAATGAAACCAACATGTTTCAACATGTTTGGTCACGTGAGTTCCACCGGAGAGGTCTGTTTCCTCACCCCAGCTGAGAGACAGGGGGATGGGGAGGGGGAGGGACCCAACCAAACAAAGGCCAGAAGGCTGCAAATAACAAAGAGCTTTCTCTGTGCCCGGTGCCACTGCAGGTGTGAAAAAACCCACAGTGGTGTGGGTGTGTGGAGATAAGCAAACAGTCCCACAGGCTTCATTCTTCATTCTCCCCTCCCAAGCTATGCAGTCAAACTTTCATTGTGAAAGGGGTTTTCCCCGCCCCCACTTTGGGGTTCATTTGTGTATGACTGAAATGGTAACTCAAGATCTCTTAGGGTAATTCTCTGAAACAGGGTTGGGGAGCAGAAATTTATTTCCGAGGGGTGTGGATTTTTACTCAGAAAAGATGGCATGGTACCTCAATCTCCCACCCCCTCCAGGCAGGTGCAGCAGGGATGGCTCTGGATAGGGAGAAGAGGAAACTCCTTGTTGACGCAGGTGATGGGATAGCATAATATTAGTGCAGAGAAACTTGCTCCCCAGCTGTCAAAGCTGCTAAGTTCAACCTTCCAGAGCGAGGCTGTTTTCTTTAGCACTGCAGCCCACAAGATGCTTCTTCAACCTCTTTCTCAGAGGAAGATGTTAGTATCTGTAGCTAATTGCCTTGAGAGCAGGATGCTGTGCAATCTGCTAACGGGACAGTTTTTTTTTTTCATCCAATAATTTACAGTATTACTCTTGTGGGATGCTTTGTCTTTTTTTTTTTTTCTGGAGAAGACTCCTGCGAGTCCCTTGGACTGCAAGGCAATCAAACCGGTCAGTCCTAGAGGAGATCAACCCTGACTGCTCTTTAGAAGGCCAGATCCTGAAGATGAAACTCAAATACTTTGGCCACCTAATGAGAAGGAAGGACTCACTGGAGAAGAGCCTAATGCTGGGAACAATTGAGGGCAAAAGAAGTAGGGGTTGACAGAGAACAAGATGGCTGGATGGAGTCACTGAAGCAGTTGGCGTGAGCTTAAATGGATTCCAGAGGATGGTAGAGGACAGGAAGGCCTGGAGGAACATTGTCCATGGGGTCACGATGGGTCGGACACAACTTTGCAAAGAGCCTTGGATAGTACAGTGGTCTAAAGCCCTGTTATTAACATCAGCTGCCTGCAATTATTGCAGGTTCGAATCTCACCAAGGCTCAAGGTTGACTCAGCCTTCCATCCTTTCTAAGGTAGGTAAATTGAGGACCCAGTTTGTGGGGGCAATAAGCTGACTTTGTATAAATATACAAAAGTATGAAGGCTATTGTTTAGCACATTGTAAGCCTCCCTGAGTCTCCGGAGAAGGGCGGCATATAAATCAAATTAAAAAAAAAACTAACAACAACAACAACCTTGTCCTAGATCAGTGTTTTCACTGGGCGTCTTCCAGATGTATGGACCAACCTCCAGAACTCTCCAGACAGTATAACCATGATGGAGAATTCTGGGCATTAATGGCTACAACATGCTTTCTAAAAACATCCTAGGTTGTGGAATGCTGTTCTAGATGAATGCAATAACTATTTGTAAAGAGGAGAGGCAACTCCATCCTTTGAGTGAGCTGATCAGCACTTTCTGTATACCACATTGTGTTGCACTATAAAATTACCATTGGGTAGTATGTTAGAAGATGCCAATAGAGCCCTCATGACAATTGCCACTACCACCATAACTCGAACCTATGAACTGGTATAAGATACAGCCACTGTAATCCTGGAGACACTTGGCTATATGATCAAGAAGAACAGCAGGACATAACCGTAGAGCTAGAAAATGAGGTTAGAGGCTAAAATCAAGGCAACCCAGAGAAGGTTAGTCGGCTGGTGGAATTACAGAAGGATGTGAAGACTAAGAATAAGACTCAGCTACTGAAAAAAGGACTTGACTCTATCTGAAGCCCTAGAGATTGCTAAACAAAGGCTCACAGCACCGGCTACCAAATTAAGGAGATACATTAGAGAAGCAGATGTCAAAAAGATAAATGCCCTGTTCTTCAAAGAACCATCCAAGGTGTCCTCCCAAGTGAAGTGTGATAACATAATCACAGCAGAGCCACCAACAACAGAAATTGAACAATACTGGAAGAACATATGGGCGAAATAGAAGACATATAATTCCAATGCTAAGTGACTGCAGGTCCTGAGAGCAGACAAAACAATCTCCCAGAACAGGAACCAGTTATTATCACAGTAGCAGACATTCAACAACTGGTCAAGAACACGAAGAGCTGGACAGCACTTGATGCAGACATGATCCATATCTACTGGTTAAAGAAACAAACAGCAGTGCATGACCCCCTAGCAGCACAGATGAACCAGTTGCTAGCAGCAGGCTCTCACCCAAACTGGCTAACACAAGGAAGATCATGAAAAACTCCAAGGTAACAACCTGTTTACCACAACATGGAAAGTCCTATCAGGCATCATAGCCACTGAGATACAGGACCACATCGACCAGTACATGAACATAGCTCAGAAGGCCATTGAGAACAACACCAGAGGTTCAAAATATCAGTGGTCCAAGACTCTTTAGACAGACCAGCCTGAACACAGTCTGAATTGACTAAAAGAAAGTCTACAACTCAATGTCACACACATGGATCTGTGAATGCCTGGTGCTGTACAGAGTCAGGATTTTCCTCAATAACTCAATGGGACTGTGGAAGGGAACATTTGAAGTCAACTCAAGACAGTTTACACAAGTGGCCATCAAATGCAGCATATAACTAGGTGATACACTGCTGATGTTCTGCATAGGCTTGAATCTCCACAGCCAGCTAATTACAAAGATTGGATATGGATACAATAGTGGAATTATTGTTAGTCACTTCTTCTGCATGGATGACATCAAGTTGCATTCTAAGAGCTGTGGTGGTGCAGTGGTTAGAATGCAGTAGTGTAGGCTACTTCTGCGGATCACCGGCTGCCAGCAGTTTGGCAGATCAAATCTCACCAGGCTCAAGGTTGACTCAGCCTTCCATCCTTCCAAGGTGGGTAAAATGAGGACCCAGATTGTTGGGGGCAATATGCTGACTCTGTAAACCGCTTAGAGTGGGCTGTACAGGACTATAAGTTTAAGTGCTATTGCTGTTGCTAAGGGTGAACAAGGCATTGACTCCTTAATCCATCTGACACAGATCTACAGTGAGGACATTGGGATGCCATTCAGACTGGAGAAGGGTAGCTGGATGGTAGTTAAGAGAGGGGCAGTAGTTAATATTGATGGGGTGGATCTACCAAGGGACCCCTAGGCAGATATACCTTAGTGTCCAACAGTCAGTTGAGAACCACAATGAAAGAAACTTCCCTAAACCTCTTTTTCCAGCGTCTCTATTTAGAAAAATACACACATAACGCCCTCTTGTGCATGGGCACAGTTTTAAACAAAGGAAACTTGTTGGTGCAACTAGGAATGTTTCAAACTCTTTTCCCTCTATAGAATTGTACTTCGTGAACTTTTCAAAACAAAAGAAAGCGATCATGGGATGAGTGAATTTGTATTTCTTAGTCATAAATGCTTATGCTTGAATAATTATAGAAAGAGAATGGCATTTATTATACTATAGTACAATATGTACTGTGCTATGTAGGAAACCCAAAACTTCAGCTGTTGATGAAATGCTAGAAGAATCTCTACAAAAGTTCGGAAGAACAAGCAGCATCGTAGGAAATGAAATGATTCTTTAAAGAACCCAATTCAAATTGTTAAAAGTCATACTTCTAAGTATGTACTTGGACCAGGTAAATAAAGAATAAAAATAAAGGCAACGTTTTTGAATAGCATAGATTTCCTGATAATTTTTGAGACAACTTCATTTTTTACATTATAATAGTTCAGTGTATGGACTTTATTTAAATCAATGGTAATTTAATTAAAATACTGATCACCGTGGAAAGAGTCCCCCCCCCCCTACAAATAAGCATAGTTGATACATTATCTTAAATTGAACAAATGTATTCCAGGCTCTGACCATTATATAAGGTCAAACTTGGATCAAAGAATACTTCCAGTCTGCAAATGTGTGTTTTCAATGGAATGCTACCCCTTACAAAACATGTTAAATTATGTCCAAGGCAACAGTTTTTTTAATCAGGAGCACCATTGTTTTGCTTTGTCGAGTTTCAGTTCATTCAATTCATTATTGAGTCAAGATCTATCTAAACTGCAACACACTCCTAGAATTGGGCATGGTTTGGCTAGTCATAGAATTTCTACCTGACTTCTAGAGGACCATTCCTTGAGACAGTCATAGAATTAACTACCATTCTAGATAAAGAGAATCTTTTCAAATGTACCTCGGTTTTAATTTACATGAAAGCTGGGACATGATCAGTGAAGTAAAGACAAGGATAGAGAAAGCTTGAACAGCATTCTTCAAAATGAAAAAGATCTTCTGCAGTCACGACGTAAGCCTAAGACTGAAAATCAGGGTTGTCAGATATTACATCTTTTCTATCCTGCTCTATGGAGTAGAGAGTTGCTCTCTGACAGAAAACCACTTGAAGAAACCAGAAGCACTTGAAATGTGGATTTACAGACGGCTGTTACGTATAAGCTGGGTTAACAAAATCACAAATGAGGAGGTGATAAGCCGCCTGGGAAAGCAAAGGGAAATCATTAAAGCCATTAAAAAGCTAAAGTTAGAATATTTTGGACATGTGATGGGACACCCAGAAAAATAGGGCATCCTTCACTTAATCCTCCAGGGAAAGATTGAAGGCAAATGAGGTCCAGGCAGAAGAAGAACATCATGGCTTCAAAACCTAAGGGACTGGTTTGGACAAAACTCAGCAGCACTTTTTCATGCAGCTGTTGACAAAAATAGGATTGCCAACATGATTGCCAATGTCCGATGACGGATATGGCACAACAACAACAACAAGAAGCATCCTGCACCACATCCTACAAATATTTCTTCAGGAAGGACTAAGAACAGCTTAAAAAGCTTCTCCCTCTTCCTCATTCATGTCCTTCCCAGCAAGGCAATACTAGCAGTCCTCAATCTTTGTGGCTCCATGCACTTATAGTGACGAAGTGGGATGGGAATGGTTTCATGTGTGCAACCTAGAGGTGTACATGTGCAAACAAAGCTTCATCGACTTGCCTGCCACTTCTGCATTCCGGTTTCTAACAGGCCATGGATCGGTACTGGTCCGTGGCCTGTGGGTTGGGGACCCCTGAGATACAGGATGATATCTTGATGGATTCTAATAAAAGTTAGAGAGGTTCATTAGATCCAATCCCCTTTGTAATTCAAGCTGTAGCAGTAAGTACATACAAAACACAGTTAGGGATATAAATGGCTCCAGTAACTTCCTGTGAAGTAAAGAGAACTTGTGGAAACTCCTTTCTGGATTTCTGAATAACAATGAGTCTGACATGGAATTAATCTTAATAATTAGGTGAATGATTTTCTATGGCCAGCATGCATACAATGGATTTAATTTAATGTTTCAAAAATGTGTAATAACAATGACCGGTTGTTTTAGTACAAAGAACACACATCATCTTCTGACCTCTTGAAAACTCATGTATTCTGGAGTGAGGTATTTGGACACCCTATCAGATCTATGTTGCTTTGTCCTTGATTTGTGGAAGAAAAAGTTTCTCAATAAGGAATCAAAAGACCACGTAATGCAAAAGATAGCTGGAAATAACTTTAAGGCAAACCACAAACTAGAGCTATCTCATTATTTATTGATGCCTGACCTTGCTGCCTTTGATTCCATCTTCCAATAACGTATCCACTGAAGTAGGCTATACTCCTCTAAAAAATGCTTAGGTATACATTGGTTAATGTTTAAGTGCAATAGAATACTGCAGTATATAATATTGCTGTACTTAATAACTATAGTGTGAACAAGCTGGTTTAAGATTACACATTTATGACATTTATGTGCCACCAATATTTAATTACATAGGTCAATACAGATAAGTTTTGTAGGAATCTGATTAAGATAAGATGTGATATATTTCACACTTCAGGGAACTGTGCCTTTTTTTTCTTTTGGTTCTAAATTTGCCTTCTTTTTTCTGGTTTAAAAAAAATAGATTGCAGGAAAAGGAAGTTTACCGTTTCATCAGCAGGAGCTATACAATTCTGGCTCTACAGTTTAGATCAGTGGTGGGATTCAGCCAGTTCGCACTTATTCAGGAAAACCGGTTGTTAACTTTCTAAGCAGTTCAGAGAACCGGTTTTTGGAAGAAATCTTATTTTGTTTTTTTCCCACTTTACAGGGCTAATCCTGTAAGGAAGGCAGGAAGGAAACATTCTGGTGTTGTTTCTAGCCTAATCTTTATTGCCCTGCTTACAGAAACTGCCTCTCTGGTTAACCCTTATTCCATTGTAACAGCTAAGGCACAGCGCCCATCAAAGTGAGTGATGCTGAGTTGGCCACGCCCACACGATCACATGAACACCAAGCCACACTTACCCAGCTGGTCATTAGGGCAGAGAACTGGTTGTTAAATTATTTGAATCCCACCACTGGTTTAGATCCATGAAAGACTCAGGTTAGGATGGTCTCCTCTTATAGAAAATAGTCCTTTTTGGTAGTCATCAAACTCCCTAGAGTTGGGGAATGCTATATATCAGTGATGGAGAACCTATGGCATGCGTGCCAGAGGTGGCACACAGAGCCCTCTCTGTGGGCACATACGCTGTTGCCAGCTGCTCTTTTGGGTTCCAGCATGCGCATGCGTGCTGGACAGCTGGTCTTCAGACCACCTGGCTGGCATGCATGCATGTGCTGGAACCCGAAAGAGCAGCTGGCCATGGTGCACATGTGCCCCGGCCAGCTGCTGTCTTCCAGGTTCCGGTGCTCCGGCATGCATGCACATGATTCAGTTTCGGCACTTGCTGCAGAAAAGGTTAGCCATCACTGCTATATATCATAAGAGGTCCCTCCTTCCTGATTCTTCCCATTCCTTTGCCCAGATATTATTGGGAAACACCCAGCCAAATAAGGAGGAGGGATCAAGAGGGCAATTAGCTTTAAATCCTTGCACAGTCTGATTTCCCCTAAGTTCCACAGAACCTTTTCTGTTTGCCCCCAAGGGAATGAAAGTAGTCTGGGCAGATTCCTGTATTATAGGTAGAACACAATAAAGTAGTCAAATTGAATCTTTCAGATGTGGACCTGGTTGCGTGCACCTGACAGATATTTCTTTCTGTCCATATGCCTTTGATTTCTGCTTTCAAACAAATTTCTACCATGTAAGATTTGTGTGCAAATCTTTAAAAAGGTGGGATGCTTATAATCTCTATAGGCCACATCACTGCACATCAGATTCAGTCCTTGGCACTGTCAGGTAACAGTTTTAGCGGAGAGTAATGTTACTAGATGATATGAATCATATGGAGGTAAAGAGACCTCCTTTAATATAAGGAAGCTCCCTCTGCTCTTCTTACTGATCTATCGGTACAGCTATTCGGATGTGAAACAATCCAAATAGTTATTTGCACTTTTGGCAACATATTAGAGAAGGAATGAGACTGGGACATCTGTCCATTAAAGGTCTCATCTATTTGAGTTAATGTGGTCCCAACAGAGTGCAACAAGGTCGGGGCATCCAGTTCTTTGCCACTTCCATAGTGGCAAAGGCATATTTTTCTGGGACCATATACCTGCTATGCAGACAAGTCCAGTAACAGTTTCTCCATCCCTTCCAATTCATCTCTTTTGCTTCAAACCTGCTTAGTTGCACAATCCTAGTTTTATCTTGTTCTACCCAACCATGTAGAACCAAAGTTCAGTGCCAAGATATTCCCCTAGAAGTCTTCTGTGAACTCTTCCATTAAACAACCTCAGCATTAACTGCAATTGATTCCACCGATAAAAGTTCTCATGGGTTGTTTGAAATAAATAGGAAAAGACCAACATAGAGCAGGAGATCTATCTAGTAGATACTCTACAACAATGGAAAATAATCTCTATTGGCATGTAAGTCAGCCTAATTCTGAACAAATGCTCTACCTCACCTATTGAATCCACATAGATCATTGCTGCAGAATCCTAATGGGAAGCTTATCCAAACAACCCATAATTCAGTTTTTCTTGAGAAAGATGGCTATCGTGGCCTTCCCCATAGATGTCTCTTGAGATTTGAGTCATTAGTTTTCTTTTGTGGTTGAATTAAGTGTTCCCAGGGGTTGATGAGTTATTCTCTCCATGCAATATTTTCAACGATAATCATCATCAACAAACTTTAAACAGTAAGTTTTCTCTGACTGAGGTTAATAAAATTATACTTTGGGAAATAATTAAGGGCACACTGGGATCTTTTCAGTCCATAAATAAAGATAGTCAAAGGCAACTGAATGAAGTCTGAGCTTAATCTACAGAATGACTAAATACTAGGCCATTTTTGGTTCCCACAGGCTGTACGAACATTTGATTTTATCAAACCCTGGCTTCCTTAGCACTGCTAGCAACTATTCATCTCAACCCAGTAAGAGAGATACATGTGATGGTGCAGGTTTTCGCATGTGCAGCTGATCAAATAGACACTCCTACCCACGCTGTGATATCCATCAGTTTCCCATTACAATTGGAACGGATTTCCACCCCTATCCAGAGATAATGCAGTTGCCGTGCATTAATACAAAAGTACCTCCTGAAGTCATTGGCTGATTCATCCCAGAATGAAAAAGTACAAAGAAAGCTAAGAACGTTCTGTGTTTTGGATCCAAGGCCAAAATGGTACTTGAGAAACAGCAGGCCTCTTGAACGTAGCTGCATCTTTGGCTAGGCTCAGATGTAGCTGTGTAATCTCAGGGATAGATGCATTTGAATTAAAAAAACTCTAAGGCGGGTTCCCCCAAAACTTCCACCCAAGGGTCAATGGGACTATCCATTATTTGTTTTTTTTCCCATTGCTGAATGGCAGTCTTTTTCTTTTTATAAATAATTTTTATTAAAGTTTTTTTTAAAAAAGACAAACAAAAACATATTTACATTTTCTTCTTTTCAACATCTTCGCATCAGTAATCCATATTTATACATTTTCTCTTTCTTATCTTGATATAGCTTTTATATATATATTTCTAGTATATATATACCGTTATATTCTCTTAATCTAAATATTTTATTTACATTTAACATATACAGGTACCTAATTTCCTTTCCACAATTTTTATATCTTCCCATTTCTTTCACCTAATTTAACCATTTAAATTTAACCATTTAATTCCACCTAATTTAACCATTGTTTAGTTTTCTTTTGTCCCTAATGGGACTGTCCATTATTGTTGTTGTTCTTATTATTATTCATAGCACTATTACCTAAAGTTATTTATTTTCATATAATAAATGTGGGGAGAGAGTGTCGATCAACAATCTGAAACTTCACGTAGGGGTCAATGAGCTGAAGAATCGGGAAACCTGCTCTAAAGCTTCAGAACCGAAGCTCAGCACTTCTATACACCACAAAAACTTTTGCGTCTGTAACCTTTTCATGTCTGAAACCTTTAATAGGGTGAAACAGGGCTTCAGTTTTTGATCCAAAGTAGCTCAGTATCTGGGACCCATGACTCCCGCGGGAATAAGATTTGGGAAACTTATGGCTGCTTCAGTCAGTGCTGCTAGACTGATGCTGAGGTCATGTGATCCTTATTTTCAATGTTGTCTGACAGTTTCCCAGCCATTCTCACAAGTCCTTGCTTCCTCCCCTACCCAGCAGCAGGGAAGGGAAGGGACATAATGGGAAAAACAAGAAGGAAGGAAGGGACAAAAAAAAAAAAAAAAGGGAGGGAGGGAGGGAGGAGGGAGAGAGGAAGGAACCCCTGTGTACTATTCACAGCCCAAGCCACTACCCCATGTATCTTCCCCAACCCACATCCCACCCTGCATGCCTTCCCTGATCCATATGCACATTTTTCCGGACCCACAGTGCCCCCCTGTGCCTTCCCTGACTCACATGGCACCAGAGGTGGGTTTCACATGATTTTACCACTGGTTCGCTACGCACTGAAAATATGAGCGTGCATGCCTTCTGTGCATGCACGCGGCCTTCCACGCATGCACTTTGCTTATGAATGCAGCTTGCACGCAAGCGTGTTGGTTAGAAAACATTGCTAAATAGGACGGCATAGCACTGGGGTCGCCACTACTGGTTTGCCCAAACTGGTCCGAACCGGCTGAATACCACCACTGCATGGCACCTCTTGCACATGCACCCTTCCCAACTCATACTGCCCCTCGTGTGCTGTCCCTGACAAGCACACATTTCTCACACACTCCCAAGCATCTGCTGGGCATCCTTCCCAACATGTGCCGCTCCCCCCAACTTTCACGCACCTCCCACACATAACCACACCTTCTTCTTGTGCTGCACCCCGCTCACCTCATCATTTCCTCCCCAACTGGCAGCAACCTCTTACCCGCCTGCCCTGCTGGCCTAGCAACCTCAACGGATAAGAAAACAAAAAATAAAAGGGAAGGTCTTGAGTTGTTTCAGAAAGCTGGTTGTCTCGCGATGAAGCGTTCAACTTTTGAGCAAAAGGATGCATTGAGATTTTGATGGCTGAATATACATCTGCAATCATGACCGGGCAACAGTTTTGTGTGGGCGGAGAGCCATACACTGCCAGAAATTTCACTGGTGGAAGCAACTGCATGTGAGTTCTTTGCCAGAATCATCAAAACATCTGGGGGTTCAGCTTGGTGCTAAAACGTGCAGCTGTAGGTTTTAAGACCTGATTTGGGAGCCCCTGATTCAAGCATGCGAAACAGCATTTCTTGTGTGTATGGCTACAGTGTACATAGGTGTGAAAACCGAAGAGACAATCTGCTCTGCCTTTATAACCACTTTGAAAGGAATGCAAACAATCAAGATAGGGAAGAGAGAATTCCTCTGGTTCAGGAATTGATAGGCATGCAGTCTCTGAACCTGGGTTTTATTTTTTTGGGGGGTGGTGGTGGTTGGGGGGGGTCCCCTTAGCTCTAGTTCATCTATTTGGACAAATTTTAACATGAGATTGCAGTGGGATTTGTGTTTATGTGCGTTTGCAATTTCCCATGGTTCGGAAGCTGAAAATGCAGGAGGGAAGTAAGTCTATGCCTTAAAATTCTCTTAACATTTTTAAAAACCAAAGGGGGAAAAAAGTGCTACTAAGCTACATTCACCCATCCACATCCACATGCAACCCAGCTCAGCTCACATGGGGTATAGCTTTACCCACCCTGCATCATGACCCTGGCTACCTCATGTGCCCCTCCCCAGAGATTAAGAATGATCATTGACCACTATCAAGTTGCTACCTGTGCTCTAGATTAACTGCATAACATTGGGCTGGTGTTTCCGTACCCAAAGGGTTTGTAGCAGATGTTAATCTCTGCATTTTTTAAAAAAACAACAGAGAATTTATTCACTTTCTCTAACAATTTGCTCTATAGACAGACTTCACTTAGAAAACTTCGTTTCATGTAAATTTAAACTCCTGCTGATGCAATATAATATTGCTTTTCCACTCCTGTTCCAGCCTCTTTGACAGAGCAAAGATGCTATCCTGTTCCTGCTCATATTCGTTTTAATGGATTTCACTGTTCACTTGTATTGGATTAACAGTGAATTGCAATAGTTCTTCAATTGTTTTTAGAAATGCTATTTCCAGAACCTTATCAACAAATGCTCCACTTATGCAATTATATACTTTCAAAAAAAATACTTAAGGGATCTACAGAAATATTGCCCTCTTCCATGTATTTAGTGATGCTGGGTTTGAAGATTTAAAGATATTAATGTCCTGAACATTTTAAGATAGTAAATCTTAAAATGTTCAGGACATTAATATCTTTAAATTGCCCAGTATACTGAAGTCATTTCAATTTCTGAAGTTTAGACTATTAAAGTTACTTAGAATTCTAAGTTTCTCTTGCACAAAGAAGTAATTCCATGTAATTTTATAGTCTATACTTAAGTGTCTACCAAAGTTATTAATACACATGACAAGATCTTGAAAAACTTTAGTTTACATCCCTTGAATCACTCTTCTGAATACAGGTATGGTTTACCTTAACAGTTATTGCCTTCATTTTGGTGCTTTCCAGCCACAGCCTTAATTTAGACAAGTTACAACTTTAAAATTATATATTTTCTTGAAAACCAAACACAGGACTGGTTCATACTCATAAACAACATTTGATGTCTCATTCCTTGCTGGCACAGTCCCTCAAAACTGTCAGCTTATAATGTGTGAAAGATTCCCATTAAATAATTTTAACTGTGTCTATTACCGTGTAATCCTAACCATATTTATTCAGTAGTAAATCCCTCTAAGTGGAATGGAATGTACTCTTCAGTAATTGTCCTTAGCAATGCAGTCTAAATGTGTATGGTTTATGCTTGTGATACAAACTTGTAAGAACTGGGTTAGAGAGCTGCTACAGTTTGGGGCCTTTACTTTTAACCCTGACGCCCTAAAAAGCCAATACCAGTAAACAAACTAAAACCATTCCTTGGCTTAAAGTTTTGAAAACCACAGACATTTTAATGTTGTGAACTTTGATAAGCATTTCAAATTAACATCATCATCATGAGAAGTCTTCAGCTGATTTATTAACTCTCCGCCCCAAGTAATTGTGAAATAAAAGAATTGTCTGAATGGTGAACAGACAGCAAAGTAATACCACTCTCTATTTGTTTAATTTTAGGTCACAAACGGCTCACCTTTTTGTTCTTCCACAATTTTGCTTTTACTTTACACATCCTGGTGTTCTGACTGGGGGAAAAAAAACATTACCCTTCGGAGAAATAGTCCCGAGGAATCATCATGGGCCTCCGAATGTCAGACTCACACCAAGTATTAAATCTCACAAACAATGATAAGACAAAGGCATCCTTCCTTCTTGCTGGTTTTATGGCAGCATTGTCAAGTCGCAATTTACTGTTGGCATTGTTACACAAAGCCAGTATCCCAAGGCAGTTTAATCACATAAATCAATCTAAGTTTTTTTCTCTCCTTCATAAAGTTGTGTGAATTAACTATCTGTGAAGTTTTTTCGAAAGCGCTCTTTCTCTGTGGACCTGAGATCTGCTACCTCTCTGAGCTTGGTTGTTTCCTGCAGATATTTTATTACCTGACGAGGTTAGCATCTTCAGGGCTCTTTTCTATTGGTACCAAGAGTCTGTTGCACTGCATTAGGTATTCCTTGGGATTGAGTCCTTGCCAGAAATAATTAATGGATGCACGAAACGGAGAAGCCTCCCCAAGTTCCTAACATATGCACACCGCATATTTAGTTGCCTCTGAAAAAAAACAGAATCTTGCAACTCAAAATGGATTCAGCCTTAAGATATTTGTACCCTTGAGATTGTATCTATATCCCATTGTTGGTACATATCCTTCTTCTCTTCCTATCCACCCCCCCAACCCCGGCAATCTAACACTGCAGAACATCATGTTACATTTCCTATCAAGTAGCCAATAACAGGTTGTGTTTCTGAAGCAAGAGCTCAATTCTACCTGAGGTTTGGGAATACTATGCCCATGCATGATCTCATGGCCCTCAACACCAATGAGATTTATACCTGAACCTCAATTCTAGAAAGGTTACAAAATTAAATCAGCATGTGATTTGACCAGTGAGATTTTACACTCCATATACATTTGTGAAAGATCTTTCCTTGTACAAACACTTTTGCTGGAGAATGTCACACAACACCCTATGTGTAGTCTCTAAAATTCCCCTCGGAGTGAATAGTGCTGAGATTTGCAATTTCTTTCTTGCATGTGTGTGCTTTTCAAAAGGGCAAAATCAGCCATGCAAAATCTATTACTATCTTATCTACCTTTAACATTTTTTAACGTGTCTCCCAGTTAGGCTGAATCTGGCAGTCGGTTGTGCAAGATAAGTTCTTTTAACCCATGTCTTAAATCTTCTTCAAACTCCTCCCTGAACCTCCCAGAAATAACAGGTACAGAAAAATATTCACTCCCGGGGTTGTTATTGGAGGGAAAACAGGAAGAAGAAAGGGCATTGTTATGTGTTCGCCAATTTGAGTTATTTATAAAAATAATAAAGGCATGATATAAATAATTACACAAATAAAATCATGGCATTAACCTTGTCTCCTGCAGATTATAGGAAGGGCAAAAAGCAAAATATGCCTTCCGCCCAATCTGCGGCCCGCCTGGCTTCTCATTTTTCTATTAAATCATAGAAGGAGTTATTACAAGACAGGCATTCCAAAGTCAGGCAGGGTAGGCTAACGGTGTGATTTTTGCCCTGTTGCAAAGGAACAATTTGGGGAGGGAGAAAAAAAAAGCAGCATTTTAAAAGGTATAAATATTTGGAGCGGCCACTTCAGAACTATTAAATCAGCAACCGTTACTATACTGTACTCGAAAGTACTGGAAGTGGTTTCAGCTTGAAACAGATTTGGCATCTAGCTATCCAATAAACAGGCGCTTTTATTCCGGTTGGCACCATTATCTGCTCTAGGAAATGCTTTTCCGAGTGATATTCATTTTGGGCACAGTCACCTCTGTCATTGGGTTTACAGAAAAGGAAGATTCGGGACATTACTGGGGACCAAAGCTGTTTTAGGAAGCCTGGAAGTGTTTAAGCACTTAAGAAGGTTAAGCAGCACAATTGCCGTTTGCTTTCAGCCTTCTGAACTCCCGCTTGGAAATGCTTGTCTGCCATGTGTTCTGGAGTGGCCAAGACACTGTCTCATTGTCACTAGGGATTGGTTTGTGAGATGGCAGGCAGCCACTGATGATATGCTTGGCAAAAACCTCGACAATCCTCAAGGCTGACTCTGTATTTGCCTCTCTTCGAAAGGCGAACCCGAAGACAAGAGGACAAAAATTCCACTTTCACAACTCGGCCGTCTTCACCGTGGAGCAAAATAGTTTCTCCGTTCTGTTCTCAGCAGGCCTGTTAGAAGACAACACAAATAGACATTAAGATGCATTCCCCCACTCCACCCCGCACAAATCATTTGAGGGCCTTTTCTCCCCTAGTTCCTTGAAGGCTGTTGGAATTCACTATACAGTTATTCCTTGACTTACAACAGTTCATTTAGCGACCATTCAAAGTTACAACAGAACAAAGTGACTCATGACTCTTTTTTCACACTTATGACCATTGAGCACCCCCAGGGTCACGTGATTCACATTTGGATGCTTTTTTATTTTTATTTTTTTAAATTTGATTTATATGCTGCCCTTCTCCGGAGACTCAGGGTGGCTTACAATGCGTTAAGCAATAGCCTTCATACTTTTGTATATATTTATACAAAGTCAGCTTATTGCCCCCACAATCTGGGTCCTCATTTCACTTACCTTAGAAAGGATGGAAGGCTGAGTCAACCTTGAGCCTGGTGAGATTCGAACTTGCAGTAATTGCAGGCAGCTGGTGTTAATCACAATGCTTTTTAGTTTGCTGAGCCACCAGGCCACCAGGCCCAGGATGCTTGACAACTGACTTATATTTGTGACAGTTGCAGTGTCCCGGAGCCACACGATGATCCCTCTTTGTGACCTTCTGACACGCAAAGTCAATAGGGAAGCCAGGTTCACTTAACAACTATGTTACTAATATAAGAACTGCAACGATTCACTTAACAAATGTGGCGAGAAATGTCATAAAATGGGGCACGTTCACTTAACAAATTTCTCACTTAACAACATAAACATGGGGCTCAATTGTGGGTCAGAAGTTGAGGACTACCTGTAATTACCCTGGTTCTGCATATCTGAGAGTACACAACAGTGCACTGCCACTCCTTTTAAACATCTTTGTTCCCTACATTCAATACCTTCATTGCCGTCTGACACAGAGAGAGCTCCTGCTGTTATGCGTAGAAATCTCTTTTGCAAAACCACGTCTAGCACTCATAAAATCCAAGAGTTTAACTTCTCACCCGTCTGCTGATTAGTGATAAATACTCGGTTTATATATACTCCCTAAGGGACAACATGGACTCAATGATCGGTTGCTTTAAATATAATTTTATATTTAAAGCAACTGATCACTGAGTCCATGTTGTCCCTTAGGGAGAATAAATATATAGCCAAATTGCTGCATCAGAGCACCGTTAAATTGTAGAAATGTGAAATACTGTATGTGCTAGGCATCGGCTCTCCTAGGTCCTAGTATCAATGGAGAGTGCCAAAACACATCAATGTATAGAACTCAAAACATACATGGTTGGTCCGGTCGTAGATGCCCAACATGCATGTTCTGGCACCCTGGTTAGATCAAACATTTATGTGCAGGGCTGCGAGACAGCAGGGAAAATGCAAGCGCATTGGTTATGGAATAGGTGACAGCAGAGTGAAAGAAGGAAGGGCTGGGATGAGTGGAGAGAAGAACCTGGGAGAGAGCTACCTAGGCATGGACTGGTCAGGAGGAGGGGCAGATGAGCTGGTCAGGTACAGCACTGGAGACTCTGTGCCAAAGCAGGGCTGAGTTCCACTTACCTTTACTTCCGGTTCGCACTGGGAGCGCTTGCTTGCTTCTGTGCATGCGCAGATCACCCATGATGATGTCATGGCGGGTGGGCGGACCAAACTGGGAGCAACCCACAACTGCACCGAAGAGATCAGGAATTGGGTAGATTTGGAAGGATGGTGGCATCTGTTGGTCTTCAATTCAAGCACGGTGGCAGGGCATTAAGAGGGGGAGCTGTTGCACAAGCAGAAGGATGGGACACACCTCCCATAAAATCCCTTAAACATCTTTCTCAAATGAATCCAAAAAATGTTCCTGGTTTCATTTTGGCCAGGCTATGACCCCGCCTGGAATGTCCCTGCTGAACCCCATGTTTTCTTTGTGAATGAAACACACATATTGTTTGGTTCGTGCAAATGTTTACTAGATTGGCAGCCATTTGTTGACCCATCTTTCATTTATTTTCTTCCTCTGGATTGCTCCTTTTTTCCCTTTTTTTTAAAAAAAAAACACCAGGTTTTGATTATCATTGTTAAATAGAAGAAACATATGTTCGCCACCTTGAATTATTTCTAAATATAGTAAAGGTGGGGTGCAAATAAATAAATATTATACATATTGCTATTATTCAAATAAATACAAATAAAATAATTCACAAAGACTTAATGTTTCAAAAAGCATAAAATATATTGAAACTCTGTACTCATCTGAGATTAAAATACCAATGTCTCTGTGGGAAAAGACTACAGGTAATTCTTGACTTAAAAAATCATTCATTTAGCGACCAAAGTTACCTGAAAAAGGGACAAATCAGAAAGAGGTTCATAAGGATAAAAAAAGTTGTTTATGGCTTTGCTTTGCAAAGGAAAATTCAAGAGCAAAACCAAGCAAATAACTAACTGAATAAATAGAAAGGGCAGTTTTTTGAAATAAAGCACTGTCCTTTATTATAAAGGATGCTTGGCCACTGTATACATAGGCTGCCTTTTGCTCCCAAATGAAAGATTGGGCAGGGTAGATACACACACACACACACACACACACACACACACACACACACACACCTACATAAATAAAATTATACATGCAGTGCAAATTATGGAAGTTCTTCCTCTCTTAATACTGAACTGGAGCTGATGTAATTAAATGGGGTAGACAGCCCTTTTTATCCTACAGAATTGCAATTTTTGAGGAGGAGTTTCTTTCCATTAAATCAAGGAAAATGATACCTCTTTTCTTTTTTCTTTTTTTAAATTTTTAATCTTAAAAGACATTCAGAATAAATAAAGTCTGATATTTAGGGCCCCATCTCCTGCAGTGATATTGCCGTATTATTGAAACATCCCTCTGAAAAGTGGGAATCTGAGGTGAGCTTTGGAAGAAGATGGGAAGCAAATGAACATTTAATCCTGAGGAACCTCTTCTCCTTCTAAGGGAACTAAACAATCCTTTACCTGGTTGTTTAACCAGATAAAGACAGTTGTGGAGCCAGGTGAACTTCTGTGGCAGGAAATTCACTGAAGTAGAATATCATCATTCATGAGGCTCTGTGTCTGGTGACCAGCTATCATCACATCTGAATCACCATAAAAGCGTCTGGCCAGGTTGAATGACCAGGCAGTCTACAATGTGTGTACCTGAAGAAGTCATGTTTGAGGTGTCATTATTATGCTATCAATAAGACAGTGTGATTTGGTGTACAGATAATATGAGTAAAACTAGTTCATTGTATACAGCTGTGCATGTTAACATAGTCCAGGCCTACGCATGTTAACAACGTCTGTCTTGATGCCTGTTGCAATTTTACCCTTGACCTGAATTATTATTAAAGACTTGGCGTCTGGTAATATAGACGAGAACTCTTTATCATTTGAAAATCTTAAATTCCTTTGAACTTCTTTTGCTGTTTGTCATCTTCTGATTTTTCTTAACTCAGAAAGAAAAGAAAAGAAAAAAGAAAAAAACCCATTTGTACTGGGTGAAAGCATTTGGGATAAAAAGATTATTCAATTCATGTTGCCCTCCCCAAGGCTTGTTTTGTGGAAAAGCTCTCACAAAGCTTCCGTAACTAATCTCTTAGTGGTCCACATGTGGTCTTGTGTTTGTGAGGGTGGGGCTAAAGGATTAGACCTTTTTTGAAGGAGAAGGGAGCAGAGCTGGAATCTTAAGGCCTCTTAAAAATTCTAGAAACATTCAAACATTGGTTTTAACCCCTCCCCCAACAGTTCAATGAGGCTAATGGACAGTTACATAAAACTGGACAAGTGGCTAAATTGCAGCAGAGACTTAAAAAAACTTTTTCTGCCATCTAGTGGTGATCCAGATTTAGGTGGGATCCGTAGCCCTAGGTTTAAGGACCAAAAGTGTGGACTGACAAAAAAACATAGTGGCTGTGAAAACTTGAGTCCACCTCTTGCATGACTTCATAATATTATTGCTTACAGCCCTGCAAAAGACTGTAGAGTAAAACTATAAGTCTGGTTGCTGACATCCAATTATAGAATCTTTGTGAGTGTTCCAATCACTTCCTGTAGTTACTACAATAATCCTACTCAATATCTCATGGAACAGACCCTTCAATCTTCTTTTAAGGATGTATGTAGAAACGGAGAACTGATACAATGGTTGGGTTCTCACTTCCCTTTAATGTAAACCAAACAAAACTCATTCGAGGCCAAGCATGATTTGTAATTCTGCTGTTTTTTGAGATCATCTATAAAAAAAAAAATCACCCCTCCTGATTCTAATATGAAAATCTTTCAGATTCAAATAGTCAGGTAGGGACTGTGTGAAACCCTCAGTTTTCATCCTTAAAGAGTAGATGACATAAATTTAGTACATATCCAGAAACTAACAGGTAAACACACCATGAACTATAAGCTAAGGACTGCCTCTCCCAATAAATCAGCATCTTCCAAGCTCATCATGTGGCTTCCTTCAAAACCTGTTTTTTAGAATATGGTATGTAAACCTAAAATCATATTGATATAATAAATATGGATATTGCTTATAGTTAAAGTAGATTGAGTTAACCTGAAGAGGATTAGGAAAGGAAGAGTTAGCAAGCCATATGCTAAGCTTCACTTGTGAGTTTTTCACTGCATATCCAAGTGTAAGTGTGGTTGATAAGGAAAACACCGTTTCAACTCAACTCATGGAATCTGCAAGATCCAGAAAAAGGTTAAAAATTGTACCTGAAGCTCCGTCACATCATTCCCAGAATCTGCAAGGATCTCTTGCAAAGACTGCCAATGGGTAGAAACAAAGAGAGCCTTGGAAAGGAAACATTTATTTAATTAAAAAAGAAATCTAATTGTCATTAACTTATTAATGCATAGATTTAATTTGTTTCTTTGAGCCAGCTGTAGGAGGTGCTATAACCAATTCCTCTGCTAGCTGTTTGGCCATGTTGAGATTTATCTCTGCATATAAACCAGGGGTGTCAAACTCACGGTGTCAGGGCGTCATCATGTGATGTATCGGGACGTTTTTCCCCTTTGCTAAACCAGTGTGGGTGTGGCCAGCGTGTGACACATCCGGCCCATGGGCCGGGAGTTTGACAGCCCTAATGTAGACACAATGCTGCTTGAGTGATTAAAGTATAGGGGGAACTTCTCAGTACATCCTCTCAGTAACAGAGTTGGAAGGGACCTTGGAGGTCATCTAGTCCAACCCCCTGCTCACGCAGGAGACCTGTACTAGGGATTCGAACCGCCAAACTGCCGACCTTTCTGATTGACAAGCTCAGTGTCTTAGCCTAATGGTAAAACTGTTCATTTCATAGCTATAGAAACATACCTTCGATCTGGCAATCAGTCTTAGACCAGTGTTTCCCAACCTTACCAACTTTAAGATGTGTGGACTTCAATTCCCAGAATTCCCATCTGATTGGGGAATTCTGGGAGTTGAAACCCCCACCTCTTAAGGTGTGAAATACTGGTCCAGATACCGATCCATAACCTTATCCAATGTCCTCATGTTGCATTGTAGCAACTTATCTATCCCTCCTCTGCTTGACTCTGACTTTGATCTGTTGCCTTTCCTTCTGATGGTCTCACAATCTGTTTTCTTAATTACCCGGGATACCCAGCCTAGACTTGACTGTTCTTGCCCCGTTGTTTATTTCCTTTTGTTCTGCCTGTACAGAAATAATGTTGTGCTGCACTGGGTGCCAGAGGAAGTTTGATTTCACACTGTGCCTTCCCACCGATGCTACTAATCAACACCTTGTAGCAGGCAAATGGCCAGGTAGGTTTAGGGAGTCCAGAGATTTCAGAGAAGTGGCAAAGTCAGCTGGAGCAAAATGTTTTAAAATACACACATCCACCAGTCACACAACCATGCCTGCTCTTTTGAGCAAATTGATTGAAGTGGAACAATACTTGCTGAGGCTGGTCTTGGTAGCTGAAGATGGGGCCTGAAACTACCCGAAATAGTAATGATTCTCAGCTGACCAGGAAAAGAAGGGTAAAACCTACCAGTGTCTGCCTCTTTAAAAAGCAATTAACCAGAAAGCTCCTCTTTAAGAAAGCTGTAGCTCCCTGTGGTTCCATTCCAGCCTTCCTTCTTGAGAAATGAAAGAGAGCAACACCCAAGATCCTACTTGAAAGCATTCCTAGAGTGTTCAGAAACCATTTCCCAGTGAGAGAGACTCTGGGAAGGGTCTCAGTCTGGCTCCTGGAAAGAAGCCTGGGGACACATTCAGGCAACCCTCCAGTCAAACTGTGTTCTCAACCCTGGTGTATGATGGAAATAAACAACATTTCTTCTAACCTCTGTAAAAGACAATGTTAAAGGAACAGCACCTGGTAGAGTAGCTTTATGTGTGTGAGAGCTTTTGAGTCACTGAATGCCTGCCAGAACAAATCCATGCAGTTTTCTTGATCAGATTTTGGGAAGTGGTTTGCCGTCAAACTATTGTCCAAAGCTCCAAAAGGAAGAGAAAAAGCAATGGATGAAAACTAATCAAGGAGAGAAGCAACCTAGAACTAAAAATAAATTTCTTAAGAGTGGGAACAGTTAACTCATGAAATGGATTGTCTTCAGAAGTTGTGGGTGCTCCATCACTGAAGGCTTTCAAAACGAGATTGGACAACCATTTGTCTGAAATGATATAGGGCCATGATGGTGAACCTATGGCACGCGTGCCACAGGTGGCACGTGGAGCCATATTGGTGGGCACGTGAGCATTGCCCTAGCTCAGCTCCGGTGGGACTGGAAGTCAGGAAACCGGATGTTTCTGGCCTCTGGAGGCCTCCCTGGGGGGTGGGGTTTGAGGAAGGCTGTTTTCGCCCTCCCCAGGCCCCTAGAAAGGCTCTGGAGCCTGGGTAGGGCGAAAAACGGGCCTACCGGGGGGTCTGCATGCATGTATGGGGGGGGGGGCGGGGCGCATTGAATTATGGGTGTGGGCACATGCACGCACAACTTCCCTCGCCCTCCCCCCACTTTTGGCATGCAACGGCAAAAAGTTAGCCATCACTGATATAGAGTCTCCTGTTCAAGCAAGGGTTTGAACTAGAAGACCTCTGACTTCCAACTCTATTATTCTATGTTCTATGTTCTTCCTCAGCCTGAGAGTGACATTCGGCTGGCTTCATGCTTTAAATAGGACCAGCATTCACAGTCTTTTAGTTTCTAAACCCCGTGCTTTAAATCACTATATTAAACTGTCCCTCAATAAAATATTTGACACTTCTAAATAAAAAGTTGCATTATTTAAAAAATTTACATAGCCACCCATTTTATATCCAACTGTGGGCAGCTCCCAACCAACAGTTAAAACAACATCAAGGCCCCATCAATACATGCACATACAGTATCTCTTAACACTACAGACATTAAATTCCAGCACCAAAGTTGAACTTTCAAATGCATCTCATCATAAATCCGCTCAACATCCTATATCAGGGGTGTCAAACTTGCATTGTCACGGTATCGTCACGTGATGTATTGTGACTTTTTCTCCCTTCGCCAAACCGGGCGTGGGTGTGGTAAGTGCTTGACGTAGCTGGCCTGTGAGCCACGAGTTTGACACCCCTGTCCTATACCAAAGCTTGGGTGAAAAGTCAGGTCTTAACTGGTTTTTGGAATGATAGGAAGATGGGAGTCTCCTGAAATTCAGAAGGAAGGGTGTTCTGTAAGGGAGGGGCTGCCCTGGAAAAGGCACCCTTCTGCAGATACCTACCTATGTGCCACGTAGGCCCTATGCCATATTTTTAGATAACAAACTGGGAAGGATAATTAACACAGTAGAGCTGGAGTACTAAAAGCACTTTCAATTTGAAAAGCACGTGGTTTGACCTCTGGTTTCCATAGTAGACAAGAATAACAGTAAAAATAAACATTCCCACAGCAAGTACATCATTACGTCTTGGGCTGTTGAGACCTTTATACTTTTTATACTTTCACCTGTTTATGATAGGTCTAATAAACTGATTATCAGGTCATGAAAACGATGGCAATCATATAACTACTAGTACATCAAAAGCTGAAAGACTTACTGAAAACAACTGCAGCAGCTGAGTTTACCACCCATAAATCATAACCAGAGGTTAGCGTATGTCAAAGAGTTGCAACATTGATGGTTGAGATTTCAGAGATTAAAGGGGGAAGATTGGGAGACACATGCCAGCATGACATGATCCATGATCAGATTTGGGACCCTGTTGTTTTTCTTACTTTCTTTGTCCCGTTATCTTTGTCCTTAAGAGAGGGGGAGAGAATGGAAAACTACTGCATACCTAAAGTTGTAGAACCATTTCTGTTGGGCTGGAGCATCACAGAATCTCTATCATAGTGCTGTAAAGGAGAGGGGTTGCATAGTGAACGTATCTATTTCCTGTTAAGAAAAATATTTATTAAATTGGTGCAAAACTCTTCATCATCATACATCCTGTTCTGTAGTAGAGACGGCAAGGAGAAAAATAGTGGCCATAGCTTAATACAAGAACAATGCTTTGTGAAAAATAGATTACAAGTTTAAACCACTGTATTTCTAGATAAATGTGAGAAAGATTCCTTCCTAAATTGGTACATTTCAGATACATTGGAACTACAACTCCCATAATTCCTAGGTTAAAGCAACTTCTTTATAGGCATATTTAATTATTTAAGTTACAGGTGTCAAACTCGAGGCGTCACGTTGCCGCCACGTGATGTATGTTTTTTCTTTTTGTAGAGCTGGGGGTGGGCGTGGCCTGTGCGTAACACATCTGGCCCGCAGGCTGCCATTTTGACACTGTGATTTAAGTTGTAGCAGTGGCAGTGTATTTGTTTATGTCAGAATGATAAAAGCCATCTCGCTGTGTTGTGCCACAAAGCCTGCCCCTTTCATCCAGTTGTGGTGCACAACTGGTCAGTTGTGATGCCTGGTCAGTTGTGATGCACATAGAAAAGGGGTGTGGTTTAGGTCATGGCATCACAGTGCTCTTTTTATCAATCTGACACCGCTTGCTAAATGCTACCGTGTTTCCCCGAAAATAAGACCCTGTCTTATATTTTTTTTGAACCCTGAAATAAGCATTTGGCCTTATTGCCATGCGCTCAAAAGCCTGATTGGGCTTATTATCAGGGGATGTCTTATTTTGGGGGAAACAGGGTAGTTTAATCCTAGAATTAATTAGGCTTCTCAATTTAAGGAAAAAAAATACACTCAGGCTTATATCAAGCTGGGTTGGCAATTACCACAAGAAGTCCCACAATCATATGGACTGGAAACTCCCTGTTTTTATTTCCTAAACCTAGGTTTTAATTCTGACTTTATATATCATTATCATTTTCATGTTCTGGAAAAGAAGAGTAGCATTAGCAGCTGTTTTCTACCAGTAGCTGCCATCAAAGCGTCATTGGACAAATACAGGAAATGTTTTCTAATCGAAGTTTGCCTTTTATCATCCTTGGATGCAGATCAGAACTTAGAAGACGATCCTAACAGGGCAGAATCAGATGGAGACAGTCTTCAATTACTAAGAAGAGTCTTGCTCCATCAAACCTCTCCAACCCAGAATTCGGATCTACAGAAGCAGTGGTGGGTTCCTCCCGGTTCGGCCCGGTTCGCCGAGCCAGTAGCAGTGACGATATGATGTCACCGAACCGGTTCTGTCCCCTGCCCCCTCCCGTCCCCCCCACATTATTCTTACCTTTTATTTGGCCCCACCCCCAATCTATTGCTGCCTCCTGAGTCCCAGCTGATTGGCTAGAAGGAAAAAAACTGTTTAAACTCCTGCCAGGGGGCTTCAAAGGGCCGCCCTACAGCTGATCAGTGTTAAAAGGCAGTGTGGTGGTAGACCGGTGCCTCCAAAAACAAATGAGTGGACAGGTGCCTGAAAAAATAAATGGGTAGACCAGTGCCTCCAAAAACAAATGAGTAGACCGATGCCTCCAAAAACAAATGAGTAGACTGGTACAGCTCTGCAAGCAGTTAAAAGCCTGGTAGACCAGTACCTTTGCTGAATCCTAACAAATTGTCACATGACCATCAAGCCACGCCCACAAAATAAGCCACGCCCACAGAACCGATAATAAAATATTTTAGAACCCACCCCTGTACAGAAGTCTATTTCAAAATGTGGGAAATCAGGGTGTTTCCTTTAGTGGCTCTACTAGTCATTTTGCCGCAAGAAGGCCTAAACATTCTCCGTTAAAATTTTAGCTTGTAATCAGCACCGAGCAAAACAAAACGTAACAGCACCGTCTTCTTTGGAAAGCCCACTGAGTCAGATCCTGGAGGGCATAGCTAGCCCTCATGAACAGGAGCCATTGATAATCTTAGCCCCCAGGAATTTCTCTCTTTCTCTCATTCATATTCACTATTTTGATTTGATAAAGAGACCTTGTTTTTTTTTTTTTACCTTAACCTCTTCTCAGCATTTCTTCCATAGTGCCTCCCACAGAGTTGGACAGCTCTAATTGAGCCTGATTCTCCCACGCTGTTTTAGCAAATGATGCTTTTGAAATGGAGATCTTAAAGACCCCTGTCATGGGAGCAGCTGTCAGCCCACACAGCTCACTTTTAACATTTGAAGCTCTTTTTTTTTTCTTGTTTAATTTGAACTGATTTTATTGTGTTAAGAATCTGTTAAGCTGTTTTAATTAACCCCTACCACCCAAATAAATGCAGCATCTTCTGATGGCTTCCTAAGCAACAATTCAGAAGGAAATACAGTAATTTGGTCCGATGGAACTAAGATTATGAGGCTGGGACTCAAAATATATTTCTTACTAGGGATACCCACAAAATTTACGTTAGAATTATATGTATATTATCAGTATTTCATGCCTGTGATTGATTTCTGCTGCTGAATTGCTTCTTTTAACAGATGCTTATGTTAATTAATAGCTGTGGCCAATCTTAAAAATGTAAGAATAGTCGTGTTGGGGTTGATTGAAGGGTTAAATCAGGGGTGTTCAACTCTCTTCTGGCTGTAGACTGGATTTGGCCAATGAGTCCAGGACCAAGATGGGGATTACACCAAAAGAGCCTTGGTGGCACAGCAGACTAAAGTGCTGTTAAGTAGCACTAGCTGCCTGCAATTACTGCAAAGTTCGAATGTCACCAGGCTCAAGGTTGACTCAGCCTTCCATCCTTCCAAGGTAGGTAAAATGAGGACCCGGATTGTGGGGGCAATAAGCTGACTTTGTATAAAAAAGAACACCGCTTAGGGGGAGCTGAAAACCCTACTAAGCAGGTATATACAAAAGTATGAAGGCTATTGCTTAATGCATTGTAAGCCGCCCTGAGTCTCTGGAGAAGGGCGGCATATAAATTGAACCAATAAATAAATAAATAAATAAATAAAATTAAAATATAATTACATAAACATATAAATATCATTAAAATAGATTTATTAAATCCTGGTAAGAAGATTTCCCTTCCCTTCCTTTTCAATCAGAGGTAGCAGATGCTCAAAGAACATCCCTGCATTGACCCCTGCATTTTGAATGTATTTATTCAGTGTCCTCATCAACACCAAGTGTGTACAGGCAGCCCTTGATTTACAACAATTTGTTTAGTGACCATTCAAAGTTACAGCAGCACTGAAAAAAGTGACTGTTTTTCACACCTACAACCACTGCACTATCCCCAAGGTCATGTGATCAAAATTCAGATAGAATAGAATAGAATAACAGAGTTTGGAAGGGACCTTGGAGGTCTTCTAGCCCAACCCCCTGCTTAGGCAGGAAACCCTACACCATTTCAGACAAGATGCTTGGCAATCGATTCATATTTATGATGGTTGCAGTATCCCAGGGTCATGTGATCATCTTTTGCAACCTTCTAACAAGCAAAGTCAATGGATAATAGCAGTGGTGGGTTTCAAATTTTTTTACTACCGGTTCTGTGGGTGTGGCTTGGTGGGTGTGGCATGGCTTGGTGGACGTGGCTTGGTGGTCAGGGGAAAGATACTGTAAAATCTCCATTCCCACCTCAGTCCAGGGGAAGGATACTGTAAAATATCCATTCCCTCCCCACTCCAGGGGAAGGATATTGTAAAATCTCCATCCCCTCCCGATCAACTGGGACTTGGGAGGCAGAGAATAGGTGGGGATGGGGCCAGTCAGAATTTTTACTACTGGTTCTCCAAACTATTCAAAATTTCCGCTACCAGTTCTCCAGAACTGGTCAGAACCTGCTGAAACCCACCTCTGGGTAATAGTAACAACTATGTGACTAACTTAACGACTGCAGTGATTCACTTTAAAAAATGTAACAAGAAAGGTTGTAAAACGGGGTAAACCTCGCTTAACAACTGTCTCACTTAGCAACAGAAATGTCAATTATGATCGTACGTTGAGGACTACCTGTATTTCCAGAAAGAACCATTTTAAAAGCTGAAATTATGCATTTCAATATGAATTTATGTGTGACTATTTTTAAAGTCACAGGCTAATGCAGAAAAGGAACTTATAGGTACGAAACCTGAGGTAAGAAGAAACTCTCATATTTTCTTACATTCCTGCAGTGATAAGCGCAGGACAAAGAATTATACTGGCATTTGAAAAATGAATTCGGTTCCTTCATCAATCTTTGTTTCTAGTTTGAAATTATACAAATTAGAATAAAGTCTAATTCATCTAAGGAACTGCTTATGTCTCAATTTTTGTTTGCAAAGAGAAGTGCTACAATTGCAGTCTGTTAATTGGGTGTGTGTTGCCAGTATTAGTTTTAATTTTCCGTTAACTTTGCGTGATGCAGAGTTTACGGATCAGCACAAACAACTAGATTATCAGATTTTAGCTGCAAAGCTCTGGATGATGACTGGAAGGCAGCCAGGGTTTTTCAGTTCAGATCTGGAAGTCCCAACAAATAAACTGGTTTGGGGTTTAAGTCAGTATACATGTGGGTCTTTCCCCCACACCTGCATAGATGAAGTCTTCAACTTACAATCACAACTGGGACAAAAATTTCCATTGCGGAGCAACCACCTACTTTTATGACCTTTTTTGGCCACAGTTGTTAAGCAAATCACTTCAGTTGTTAAATGAATCATGCAATTGTTAAGCAAACCTGGCTTTCCCCATTGACTTTGCTTCTCAGAATAGCAATAGCAATAGCATTTAGACTTACAGTATATATTGCTTCACAGTTCTTTACAGCCTCTCTAAGCGGTTTCCAGAGCTAGCCTATTGCACCCAAAAATCTGGGTCCTCATTTTACTGGCCTCGGAAGGATGGAAGACTGAGTCAACCTTGAGCCTGGTGAGATTTGACTTGCCAACTGCTGGCAGTCAGCAGTCAGCAGAAGTAGCCTGCAGTACTGCACTCTAACCACTATGCCACCGTGGAAGCTGGGTGGAAGGTCCTCAAATGGTTATCAAGTGAACCCCTGGATGATGCAACCACCATAAATGCATGCCAATTGCCAAATTTTGATCACATGATCATGGGAATACTGTGACGGTCGCAAGTGCGAGGACTGGTTGCCAGTCACTTTTTTTCAGTGCTGTTGTAACTTTGAACGGTTGCTAAATGAATACTATAATGCTATAAATGGAGGACTCCCTGTATTTATTTTTGTGAATCTCTTGGGTAGGCTTGCCTGGGAGTTCACCAGATATACAAGTAGCCCTTGACTTACAACAGTTCATTCAGTGACCGTTCGCCACTGAAAAAAGTGAGTTATGACCAATTTTTCACACTTACAACCACTGCAACATCCCCATGGCCACGTGATCACTTGGCGACAGACTCCTATTTATGACTTTTGCAGTGTTCCTGGGGTCACGTGATCATATTTCGCAACCTTCTGACAAGCAACGTCAATGGGGGAACCAGGTTCGCTTTACAACCGTGCCACTAACTTAACATCGGCAGCGATTCCCTTAACAACAGTGGCAAGAAAGGTTGTAAAATGGGGTGAAAACCCACTTAGCAAATGTCACATTTAGCAACATAAATTTTAGGCTCAATTGTGGTTGTAAGTCAAGGACTGCCTCAGTGGTGGGATTCACCGGTTGTAACCACCAGTTCGCTGCATGTGCCAAACTCGCACTTCCGTGCATGCTCAATACGATCAAAAATTACCTTCTATTGAATCCAGAGTGAATAAAACAGCTGAGGTGCCACAATCTGCTCTGTCATGCCTATCAGCTGGGCTTAAAATAAAAGAAATATAGGTAGTTATAGCGCAGGGGCGGCCAGGTGGGCTCATCTGATCATCAGAGCGAACCGGTTCACTCTCAGCTGATCGTCGGAGCTACCGGTACGCTCGAACTGGTCAGAACCGGCTGAATCCCATCCCTGGACTTCCTGTATTTGGCCTCCACTTCCCAGAATTCCCTGGGCTGCCCTGAAAGATAATGGCGGGCCAAGGACACTATCTAATCTTCCTGGCTGGGTAGGAATTTGAAACTAAACACCTCTTATGCATTTCAGTAAACCATACTTGGATTTTTTTTTTTTTTGTCTTCTAATGCACAGATCCCACACAAAGACATCTTTTTTTTTTAAGCAAAGCTGTAAGGAACTCAAGATAAGCCCATATGCTGGGAACAATATGTTTCGATATATATGAGACCATCACCGAAAAATGGCAACCCTGTTTAAAGCTCTTTCTCTTTTCATGTCTAATCAGCATTCATCTCTGCTTTCTGTGTCTTCTGTACTTCTTTAGCTCTGACAATTGTATCCCATGATGAGGGACAGGGGAGGCAAAAGCACCCAACGCTTTCAGATTCAGATGTTAAAAAAAAAAAAAGCCAAAAAACCCCCACACCACCCTTTTTTGTAGAATCTGACAAGGAACCGCTATTTTCAGCCACCCGTTCTGTCTTTATGGCAATGTGCAATTCCAAGCTAACATGTGTGCACGCGTGTGCGTGCTTCAGCAAGCAATTTTTCAAAGTTGGACTGGGCACAAGGACCCCAGATTGCAGCTCTGGTCTCAGCATTAAGCAAGGTTCTATATTTTCCTAGATGAGTTTATATCTGACTGCTGCGCAGCTGGTAACTGTGCGCTGAGCATCATGTGCCAGATCTTATAAAAAGCATCCCAGTAGCCAGCAGAGATATTTAACTCATTATTTTAAACATTAATTTATTGCATGAAATGAATCCGAACGCGTCCCTTTCGTGCGCAATACCCTCATCCTACCTACAAAGCATTTTAAAGCAGAAAGCATTTGTGAGCACTTTTAATATCCTGGTAGTAGAATAATACCTCTGCATCAGGGGTGGGTTCTACTTACCTTTACTACTGGTTCACAACGGGATTGTGTGTGCACGATCACTTTGCTCATGCATGCGCGATGGCTTTGCTCGTGCTTGCACGATCACTTTGCTCGTGTGTGTGCGATCGCTTTGCTCGTGCGTGCACGATTGCTTTGCTCATGCGTGCATGATTGCTTTGCTCGTGCACACATGATCGCTTTGCTCGTACACGCACTGAGCTTCTGCACATGCACAGAAGCTTTTGCGTATGCGCAGATCACCTATGACGACATCCGGGGCGGTGGGCGGAGCCTCCTGCCGGTTTTACTACCAGTTCTTGCGAACCGGTCCAAACCAGGGGCAGCCCATCACTGCTCTGCATGAGTATAAATACACTGATTATTTGATTCCGACAGAGACTAAACATACAAAGAACAATGGCAGGATTTAGATCTGACTAGTCTAGAGAAAAGAAGGACAAGGGGAGAATATGATAGCCGTATTCCAGTATTTGAGGGGTTGCCACAAAGAGGAAGGGGGGTCAACTTATTTTCCAAAGGCAGGACAAGAAACAATGGATGGAGACTAATCAAGGAGAGAAGCAACCTGTAAAGAGAAAATTCCCTCACAGTGAGGACAATTAACCAGTGGAACAGCTTTCCTTCAGAAGTTGAGGGGGCTTCATCACTGGAGGTTTTTAAGAAGAGACTGGACAGCCACTTGTCTAAATGGTATAGGGTCTCCTGCTTGAGCAGGGGGTTGGACTAGAAGACATCCATGGTCCCTTCCAACTCTATTCAGATTCTTGATTCTAGATAATCAAGACATGGCAGGAATGCCAGCATTGTATAGTTTATGGTTTGGTACAACAACAGAGTTCGCACCATTCAGATTAACAGAGTTGGAAGAGACCTTGTACTGTAGGTCATCTCGTCCAACCCCCTGCCCAAGAGGTAAGATAGGCCCCCACATTCTGGCCTTCCAAAAAGGAGTTAAAATATGGGTCTTCAGCCTTTCGTGGGGAACCCAGAGGAGCACTCAGCTGTGGGGCTGGCTAGTGCTCAGAAAACCCTCCTTTGCCTTTTGATTAATTTTAGCAGTGTTTTATCATCCTTGCTTCTTTCTAATTTTTAAAACATTTATATTTTGTTTTTATATTTTAATACTTTGTTGTACACACTCAGAGCCCCTCTCTGAGGGAGATGGGAGATTCAGAAATGTGAAAAATAAATAACTAAAAAATAAACTGGATATTGCAAGGCACAGAATAAGTGGACTGGCACAAGCAGATGTCAATCATTGTTGAAAGAAGCTTTGTCAGCTCTAGGTTAAATGTTTGCCACTCCTTTTCTGATCAACCGAACAATGATTGTTTAGGAAATGAATATAAGCCTAGTCCTCTTTGTTGTAGGTTGCCAAACTTGGCAACTTTAAGATTTCAACTCCTAGCCAACATATATTGAGGTATTTGCACATATGGAGAAAAGGGTACTTTGAATTTCTGGATTACAAAATATATTGGCATTTATATCATATTAATGAATATTAATTGCTTCTTACAATGTGTGTATTGGGGAAGAGGGGTGCACGACGCATTACTTTGAATGGAATAGCAATGTAAATACTTCGATGTACTTTTATTTTGATGAATTGGAAAATTATGCAACTTATGAAGCTTGGTTGCTTTATAAGATTCAATTAGAACTTTAAAATGCAGTCCGAAGATAACAGCCTGTAAATGTTTTCCAAAATCTGTAGCCTTTACAGTTTTTTTTTCCATAGAAAATAATAATCTAGTGATGATCACTATCATGAAATGAAAATGATTTAAATTATTTCTTCTGCCTCTCCCATTAAAATGTGCATCTTGTAACAATTATTATTTTAGTCATACGTGTCCCCCTTTTATCCATATGGAGGAATGGATGAAGGTATGGATTGAACGGGGCTTCAGACTTGCCTGAAATTTCCATTTCCTAATGCAGAAGGAATTTAGAGATCAATATAGGATGGGATAACCTTGCACAATTTAATAGGGGTGATGGATGATTCTTGGCCTTAGAGTGGCACATGGGGATCCATATTCCCGCAAGAACAGAACTGGGGAAGGCCAGGATGAAAATGAAATATGGGGTGCACTGATGATGTTACCTAGTTTGATAATGAAATGTCTACAAGAAAATCACCAAGCTCTTGAGAGCATCAAAGATCCTGTAGTTCAACTCCAAGCTACAAGTATTCTCTTCTATTGAACACAAAATTTGTTTTAAACTTGAAGAGCGTTCTACACTGAATTGAAACAATTCTCCACCTCTTTTGTGTATTTATCAATTTTCCTCTTCTGGAACATTGAATGTTACATACAATTCAATAGTTCTAGAAGTTCATCTAAAGGTTGTAGGCACTTGAAGTCTTCTAGCTGTTCACTCTGATACTAACGTTCTGCAGCTCTCTTGAGATCAGGAGAGGAAATATTGAGGAAAAATAGCAGTAGGATTAGGCTGAGGATTAATAAAAGGATTATAGGACACCTCCTGCAATCCAGTTCTATCATTCCTCCACTTTGTCCAGTACTATCTAATCTGACTGATAAGGGCTTCTACCAGTCTTTTGCTAGAGTTTCTACTTCCTTGAGCTGGAGATGCTGAACATTTAATGTAGATCTTAGGATCTTCTTTGAGTTTGTGCTTATGTGTTTGTGTGCAGGGTGTCTTTCTACTAATAAAATAGTGGACAGATTGATATCACCTACCACAAATGTCGTTTGTGGCTTCATTGCGTTAACGTGGAAGGAATCCTTAAACTGGGTTTGTGTGTTTGCCTTCCACTCTTCATTAATCTTTGTGACAGAGGAGATTGACTAAGAGAAGTCGTGTTTGTGGTTCCCGAGATAAGGAGAAAGAAATGAAAGATACAAACTGTAGAGATAACATTACACTTTAGGCCAGGATAAGATTCAGGAAGGAAAGGGAGGTGGAGAGGAAGGATTTAACTTAATCATGTTTACTCATAGTAAACACATTTTGAAAATTTCTCTAAAAAGAAATAATTGGCATTTGATGAGTTGTTTATTTATGGACTCTAGATGCCACTTAGTATTTCTACCACATGTGGTATTCAGAAGAGTTCTATAGACATGAAATTTAAATTACGAAATGCTTACAACATAATAATAACTAAAGATGATTGGCATCCAATTAGAAATTATTAAGCCAGAAGTAATGGAACATTCTTCTCTTGACAGCCCACAAAGAGCTCTAAATTATGACAGGTAAGCTGCATGTAGAATACACCCTATTTCATACATTCTGTTTTGATTTACGGTATCCTCATTCATCTCATCATATGTCTGTCTGTCTGTCTGTCATAATCTATCTATCATCTATCTCATCTATCTATTTCTATCTATATCATCCATTCAACATAGCGTAAGCTTGAGTAATTTATAAATAAATGGACTTCAGTAGTTGCAACTGCTCAACCAGTGTGGCTGTTATTGAGAATTCTTTGAGTTGAACTTCTACTACTGTTTCTGGACAAAACTGAGGAGAATTCTCAGAACACTCTGGCACATTCCTGTCACCTTTTGTTCAGCTTGGCACTCGTTTCCTGCCCGTTCAGTCAAATGTTGCACTGTAGCAATTCTGACAGATCCAAGGTATACAATTTCCCAGGAACAGTGACTAGGTGAGACAAGCACTCCGCCCAAGTCAGTTAGAAGCAGCCATAGAGATAGGGAATATCAAGTCTAGTCTTGGTTCAACCAAGGATTACTACTGCTGAGGCAATGGCAGTCTTTGCTATTCCATTCCCCCAACAGCTACTGATGAATGAGGCATTTCTCATGGTATATGAAGGATCAGGACCTGCTGTATTAATAGCTTCCCATCTTGAACAGAAGAATCATCTAGAACTTGATGGCAGGGGTGCAAATTTGTTGCTGAACTTCAACTCTCCACATTAAGGAGGGTTGAAATGAGGGGTCCTTACAGGCCTCTAAGTTTAGTTGTTTCTCTGCAGACATTTCATTACCCAAACTAGGTAACATCATCAGGACTAGTCCTCTCCACATAACAAATAGCCGGGGTTCCTGGGTGTTGTAGCGCAACATTAACACCATGGATCAGTAATACAAAATATATGGGCTCTGCTTAAGTCAGAAGGGGCATAGATTTCAGAAGGAGTTCCATCTACCTTAAATCCACAGGATGCAATGAGGAGCTGTGATAGACAATCCCAGTCTGTGATTAAGAGATGTATTTGGGATGTATTCTGGCTTTTCTTTCAAAGGGGTAGATTTGGGATGCTTCTTGTCTCTTTGCTTAATGTTCCTTTAAAGTGATGAATTGGACATGGGTGATGTGGGGACAGTTTTCTTCATCACTTATATAACCTCAGGAACACTTGTTGGGGCATTTAGAGATTTCTATTATTAAATAAGTTCTTGCTTGAAGAAAAAAAATATGTTTGCTGCTGGTAAGATTTTTATTGCCTAATAGGAAAGCAACAAAAGGATACCAACAAAGTTCATGAAAACTTAAACGTAGCCATCTACAGTGTTTAAATGTCTGAGAATGGGAGCAATAAAGAATACATCTCAGTGGGAGTTATTTAAAAGTTAATGGAATATCAAATTATTGAAAAGTTGTACTGCTGCAGTAGAATTTCAGGGTCTTCGGTAGCTTAGAGAAAAAAATAATAATGACTATATTCCAATTTAGGTGTTTTCCACAGGAAGGTTGATGCCGGGAAGATCAAAGGGGCTTATGAAGAGTGGAGGAGTACATAGAAGGAAATTGAAAAATTCATAGGCGGCTGACCTTGTAAATGGCTTTTATTGGCTAGTCTTAAAAATAGCTCTTATGCTAGAGTTAGGGAGATCACCTAAGATATTGCACCTGAGCAAACACTGCTATTCCCCAAGTAAGTCCGTACCTGTAGAGACACTCAGCACAAAGTCCATGCAGTGCTCACACCTTGCTAAACCCTAAGCACGCTGGGTGTGGTAAACAGGTGCATAAATCACCTATTAGCTTTCTCTGTCATAAAAGGTAACTTTAATGACTTTTATGGTATCTTTATGCCTTTATTGTTGTCACAGGGAAGGGTGTACATAACAGTTTGCTTAATCTTTCGTTTGCTTTCTCATGGTTTGGTTGGACTGCTGAACCACAGCAGACAATTTTTAACCTAACATTATTGGTGAAGGGCTGATACAGCAGGTCTGGAGAGGGACAGAATCATAAATATCATCCTTTGGAGCTCCTTTAATCCTTGGCAAAGGTTGAGTGAGGGAGGGGGGGTTATAAAGCACATCTGTTTGATTTGACTTTGGGAGATGCAACTACTGTATTGCTACTGCTGAGGCAACAGAACCAGTGGGAGATCTCAACCAATTCTCCAATCTTTTCATTAGCAAAGACATCAGGATCAGGAGGGGAAGAAATTCTACATTAGTTTTTCAGGGATGGAATCAACCATTTCAAACATACAGGACATAGCTTCTTTCCTTTCCACAGGAATTCGCTTCTTTCTTTATTGTGGTGACCCACAATATGTTGGATCCCTCTGGCCGCTCTTTTGTCACCTCCAGAATGTCCCAGGGTTAGCATTGTTCCAGACCACCGAATGCATGTGGGCACTTGTAAAGAAATAGCAGCCGAACAAAACAAAACCAATAGATGAAAAATGACTAGAATATAGATAAAATTATACAAAGTGCTTTTTTTTTAGAAGCTGAGAAAAATGAAAAAAATCTGATTCCCCCCACTTACTAAGTAGACCAAACTGGAAAAACACAGGAAGACTAAATGACTTTTATTGAGATTGGATGTAACAATAGAATATTGCAAGTATGATTATGCTGCACTGACTCCTTCTTATAGTTCAGTGAATCAGGGAGGTCTCAGTTGCAAAATTACCTGGACTTCTGAACTTTAAAAATGTTTTAGCTCTGTTGCCTAAGTTTTAGCTCTGTAGCCCAACCCACAGGCCACGGCCCACTACTGGACTGTGGCCTATTCGCAACCGGGCTGCACGAGTGATGTGCAACATAACTTGGTCACTTGTGCGGCCCAGTTCTCCTTCCCCCCCTGCTGGACCGCCAAGCTGCAAAAGTTGGGAACCACTGGCCTACGCAAGAGAGCCTGCATATTTCTGTCAAGGTGATCTTCCTTATTCCCTGCCCACCCACTCCATGTCTGACTGACTGACTGACTGACTGTCTGTCTGTCTGTCTGTCTGTCTGTCTGTCTGTCTATCTATCTATCTATCTATCTATCTATCTGACATAGGAACCAGATTGAAAGAAGTATGCAAAAAGTATATAATCAATCTACACTTTCATCCAACGTGGGGAGGCAGCAAAGAATGGGATGGGGCTGAAATGGGTTGAAAGAGGTTGAAATGGAAAGCTTGAGTTACCCTTTGAGTCTGTAGAATCAAGTGGAACCACCATTATGTAAATAAATAAACAAATAAGCCATGCAAATCTATTTTCTGGGAAAATAATTCCTCCCGTCCCCCCCATGTGCTTTTGATTATTTGTTGCATACAGTAATGAAAGGGATGTCTGGGGAAAGGCTTTGGGTTAAGTTGCTGCTGGCTGAGTCAGGAAACTGTAAGAGTCTTTTAAACATTGGGTGGGGAAGATAACCGTGGGAAGGAGCAGGTACTATCAATTACTCCTGACTCTGCCCTTGCTGAACCTAAACAGCCCTAACCTTTGTGCCTTGGGGCTGCCCACTCATAAGGAAGTGAAGAGTTTGGGGTTGATCCAGTGCTTAGCAATTTCATTCCCTTTACCTTGAAAGCCCATTGGAAACTTTCACAGTTGCTTCCAATAACATTATGCATAGTCAATGTGCAGCTAGATTGTATACAAATACTCTTCTAATTCTATCCAACTCTTTTTATTGGACTTTCCACCCAGGTAAATGTTAGAACTGCAAGCTATTGAGAATGGACCATTTTTTCCATATAATTCAGAGAGCTCTATTTGCAAATCTAATAGTTTTAGCTACCTATATACAGAAAACAGTGATTAAATCGCATTCAACCTACTCTAAATACGGTTTTGATGTGGTGGGATTTTCTTTGGAAACTGGGTTTTGCCTATCCAGAGTTCTTATATTTGAATGCAAAAATTAGAGGTACATGGCTAGAAATGCATGGAATATTACTGAACAGTCAGCATCCAACCATAGATCGGTATTGGTATGCCTTTTCTATCCTCCCCCCCCCCTTCTTTTTGTCCTCCTGCTTCTTATAAAAAGCTCAGCAAAGATACTTTTGAGCAATTGGACATTTAATAGGCAAAGTCAGGGAGAATGTCAGACAAATAAGATGGCCAGAAACCTTTCCCCAAAGCTTCATATGTGTGATAGAGATTGCAAGTATATCATCAGTTTTAAAGGCCATTATTTCTCATGTAGGCCTTTCTGATTTTTCGCCATCTTTCAGGGCAACGCTGGGCAACGCTGAGAAATTAGCTATCCTTTATGTCTTTCCGCTCTTTTATAAATTATTATTATTAGAGCAGCAATAGCAATAGCATTTACGCTTATATAACGCCCTACAGCTCTTTAAAGCACTCTCTGGATGGTTTACAGTTTAGCATTATTTTCATATTGTCCCCAACAATCTGGGTCCTCATTTTATCGATCTTGGAAGGATGGAAGGCTGAGTCAGCTTTGAACCCCACCAGAATTGAACTTCAGGCTGTGAGCAGAGTTAGCTTGCAATGCTGCCTTATAATTACTGCACAGCCTGGAGTTCGATCCTGATGGGGCTCAAAGTACACACCCCTCAAGGTGGTAAACATATCTAATACTCCTTCTTCCTCCTACTTTTTTTACTTTTCAAATCCAGACTGAGATCTAAACCCTTTTTGTGGAACTTCTTACTGTTTTTTTCCCCTTTTGATTTATGCTGCATTGAGTGGATTTACTCATGGGAAAATGGGACTAAACATTTAAGCAAACCAACAGAAAACTGTAGCATGATGACCAGCAGCTGAAATATGTACATCACTTCTCCTTGATTAGGATCAATGTCCTCGAACCCACAGCCCAAAAGAAAGGCCGGATGCCACATAGAGGGTTGCACAGCAATCTGTGGCCATCCTGACAGCTGCCACTGTGAGAACAGCCACAGCTATCTGTGTTTTCCCACCCTATGAAAAAGATGCCATCAAAGATGGCAGTTGGTCAGGCCCCCTTTGTCTCACCAATTTTGTTCACAGCAAACAGCTCTACTCTCCCTCCCAAACAACAATGAGCAAATGCCTAGCACTACAGGGCTTAAAATCGGGGTGAAATTCAGCAGGTTCTGACAGGTTCTGGAGAACTGGTAGCGGAAATTTTGAGTGATTTGGAGAACCGGCAAATACCATCTCTGGCTGGCCTCAGAGTGGGGAGAGAATGGGGATTTTGCAGTATCCTTCCCCTTCCATCAAGCCATGCCCACCAAGCCATACCACACCACGTCCATCAAGCCATGCCCACAGAACCAGTAGTAAAAAAAATTGAATTCCACCACTGCTTAAAATGTTCATGGTTCAGGGGAGGGTCAGAGCCAAGAAGCTGGGAAACGAAAATTTGGTAGGAGTTCCTGGCAAATCTGTCTGATCTGTCTGTCTGTCTGCCTGTCTGTCTGTCTGTCTGTCATCTATCACCTATCATCCCTCTATTTCCATCTCTGTCTCTGTTTCTCTCATCTAAGAATTTTTTTCTACAGAATAAAAGCAATACAAATTATAAGTTAAAGTTAAGAGAAAGAGAGAGAAGTAACAGAAAAGTGAAAAAAAAATCAAGAAAAAGACATAGAAGGAAAAATAAAAAAAGAAAAAATAATAAAGGAGTGGCTTCTGGTCTTCTTAAGAGCAGTTATGCATACATTGATACTTTACCCTCTCTGTCTAAGATTACATCCAAGTTAACTCCCCCCCCCATAATCTACCCTTTCCAATTTATCAAAGCCATAAATCATCAGTTCTTCTTTTTTCTCCCCAGCAAAAAGTCCATATGAGGTTTCCAGTTGTTAATAAATGATCTTTCTCGCTTGATCTTTCTCAAGTTACTTTTGCCATCTCTACTAGTTCCATCATCTTCACCAACCCTTCCTGTGTGATGGGGATTTGCAAATTTTTATATCGAAAAAAATAACTTTGGCTGCTCTTTGGGGATGCCAAAATGCGAAGTTGGGAGTGCTGTGCCTTTGCAAGGAAGGCCTAAGACCCTGATGTAGAAGAGATCTCCTCCTGAAATCAGCAGCATGTTAGATGCTGGCCTTAACCCGATTAAGTGGATGACTGTTCCTTTCTTATCACACTTCTGATCACTCTTTGGCAGGCTATGAACAGAGAAAAGGTAGCCTGGTAGTTTCAGAGCTACTGGAGAGCCTTTGCTTTTCTGATTTAAGCTGGGGTGATGTGTTGAGTCACATTTCAAAGAGTGGGAGAACAGTGGAGAAATGGGCAAACACAGATTTTGTTTCTTGCGTGACTAGTTCCTGGAAAACAGAATCCTTTGATACTTTGCGGGTGATTTGTTGAATATAATCAGCGAAGATATGCATGAGGAAAGCCTTGTGATCTGTAAAGGAAATGGAAAAACAGGACAAACCCTATGCAAGGAAAAGAAATATAGCATAACGTTGCTAGGCTAAAGAAACAGATTTCAACACACGGTGAATAGGGTTTCTGCTGTGAGCAAATGCACATTCCTAAACCTGTTTTTAACTGCTGGCATCACCTTTGGCTCCAAGAATTGCATCTCTGGTTGTTTGGACACTTCTTGCTAAATGTTTTCCTGGGAAAGGATGGTAAAAGGATTTCTCAAGAGCTAATGCACTTTGTTCGACAAATCGTCACTTATTAGCTTGTCAGGTCTGACATATTTTGTAAAGCTTTCTAAATAATGAATAGATAAGTATGATACTTTGAATAGTCGGAACAGTCGGGATTTTTTTTTAAAATTTATATTTATATGCTGCCCTTCTCCGGAGACTCAGGGCGGCTTACAGTGCGCTAAGCAATAGCCTTCATACTTTTGTATATTTATACAAAGTCATCTTATTGCCCCCACAAACCGGGTCCTCAATTTACCTACCTTAGAAAGGATGGAAGGCTGAGTCAACCTTGAGCCTTGGTGAGATTCGAACCTGCAATAATTGCAGGCAACTGGTGTTAATAACAGGGTGCTTTAGACCACTGTACTATCCAATTAATAGAATATCTGAACGTACATAAGATTCTTTTTCTTTTGGGGGGAAATAATATGTGTGGTGCTGTTTGGAGGGCCCACCAGATTTACTGTGTATTACTACCCGGCCGTGCGGGTGGTAATGGGAGTGTCTCGACACTCTCATGTTATACCTCTCCTGCGGGACCTGCATTGGCTACCGGTTGCCCTCCAGGTGAGATTCAAGGTGCTGGTAATTACCTATAAAGCCCTACATGGCTTAGGCCTGGGGTATTTGGCGGACCATCTGCGGCCAGTGACAGCTCCCCATCGCCTGGTGCGTTCTCACAGGGAGGGCCTCCTTGGGGTGCCGTCGGCCAGACAATGTCGGTTGGCAACCCCTAGGGAGCGGGCCTTCTCTGTGGGTGCACCCACCCTGTGGAATCAGCTCCCCCTGGAGCTCCGGGTGGCCCCCGACCTTCGCTCTTTCCACCGTGACCTTAAAACATGGTTGTTTCGCCTGGCTGGTTTGGACTGAAGGGGTTTTAAAGGGGATTTTAAGGGTCTTTTTATAATCTTATTGGGCATTTTTAACATTGATGTTGCTTGTTTTTTATTGTTGTGAGCCGCCCTGAGTCCTTTCGGAGATAGGGCGGCATACAAGTTAAATAAGTAAACAAACAAACAAACAAATAAATAAATAATCTGACTGTTGTGCACATTCACATTGGGAAATGTAAATGACTACATTCAGAAATCATATTATTGGACTTCCTGGGGATTCAACGGACAGGAAAAGAGGGGCATAATGAGAGACAATGGCTTCATTTCCCAGTTGGTGATACCTGAAGCTGGTAATTCTTCTTCATCCTGGTCAATGTGCATAACTAACACAAATGAACTTCAGGAATCAATGGGTCAAAATGATATCCTCAGATTATGCAACATGTGACATTCAATTTCTTCTGGGATTTGCTGAGGATAAAAAAACCCCTTTCTTTGATCAAATGCTACTATAAGTCACATGTAACAAGGAAGCCTACTTTTGTAGAAGCATGGTAATCCCACCATTTTAGGAACTGAAGCAAAGTGTTGTATCTGTAGAATAGCAATGGGCAAGCTTTTGTTGGGCTGTATTTCCTTGAACAGAGGAATTGCATAACAATGGAAGATAAAGCCAAAGGACATAATGTTTTTCTCAGGGATTTGAATTGCTCTCTTCCAAGAGCAGCTGAGATTAGGTTGAAGGTTCTGCTAGTTTCTCCTTCAGCTGTGCAAAGCTTTGAAAGAGTTTCTATGGAGATTCTCAATCATCTAGGTCACGGTTGTCCCAAAGGTGCTTTTTCAAAAGGCAACTGGACTTTTCTTTTCTTTGACGACATTTCGCTTCTCGTCTAAGAAGCTTTTTCAGTTCTGACTTCAGTTGCTTCAGGCAGAACTGAAGAACCATCTTGGATGAGAAGCAAAACATCTTCAAAGAAAAGCAAAGTCCAGTTGCCTTTTGAAAAAGCACCTTTGGGTTTTTGAAGGAGTTCTTTGCTCCAGTGGTATTTGAAGTTCAAAGTTGCTTCAAAGCTCCTTATGATACTCCGTGGTTCCCTGCTTCTAAAAAGTGATGTGAAGCTGCTATGTACTGTTGCTTTGCATTGCTTCTCCAGCTTTTTCTCGTACTTCTATTTGTTTGCTCATGCTTCCAGCCACTGGATGTACAGGTGGAAGATGGAGATGGACATGAAACAGGTGAATTCCACCACTGCTGCATCTTAGCAAGATGAACAGCCATGACTTTGCAATGCAATGTACCTCCTTGAGATGAATTCTGGCTTTTGACCACTGTTGAAGGAAATTAGACACTAAATCAAACCTTAGATTGTGGACTTTATACAAGAATTTCCTTTTCTTCTTCTTCTCCTTTTAGATTCTAGAACAGGGCTGTCAAACTCCTGGCCCGCGAGCTGGATGCATCATGCGCTGGCTATGCCCATGCCCAGTTTAGCGAAGGGGAAAAAAGTCCCGATATGTCACATGACAATGTAAGTTTGACACCCCTGTTCTAGAACATCAAATCTGCTGTCAATAGACTTGCAGCTGAGAAGATTTGATCACTAATAACAGCTGTTCACTGGAAGATGAGTAACACTGGATTTTACTCTACACTTGCTACCAAATTACATCTCAAATTTACCTTCTAAATTCTAATAATTTTCTGAATTTAATTTTTTTTTAATATTTCTAAGAACAAGTAAAGTACATGCATGTTTTAAAGCAGCAAATCAGTCTTAATTAAAAAAAAGTCAACATAGTTAAAATGTGGTTTTAATAATAATGCATTTAAAAACCATTTTAAAGTTAATTTTTCTCAAATATTCTGGAAAATTATTTTAACTTGAAATATGAATTTCAGCATTGGGGTTTAAATTCTGAGATTGTATCGAATTATGAAAATAAGATCTATTTTGGTATATATTTTACTATTTAGTATGTAAATTTCCCTTCCAAGTTTGGCTCACTGTCTTTATAAGTTCTTATTTCCTATTTCACGTCCTTCCTGGAATGCTTTGTAGATACTGATGTTGCCCTGCAATCTTAGAAGAAATTATATTATGGAATTTGCCTTGCTTTTATTTCCCCAGCTGCAAGACTGTAAATTGTGAACTTTTATATCTATGTTCTACATCAATTTTAAGTTGAAGCATAATAATTAAATGCTAGCATAATTGTTAAATGCTGGTCCTCAGAGAAGGCAAATTGAAAAGGTATTTAGAAAGGACTTCATAAATCGTCAGCAAAAAAGAAAGTGTCTGCATCACAAACATTTTGAAAATAAAATTTAATTTCATAGGCATAAAATACTGAGAAATGTGTCTCAGAAATGATAATGCCCAGAACTTCAGCTGTCAAATAATACAATTTTAGTTAAATGTTATTAATTAATTTTACTCTACTATTGGAACATAAATGCACTATTTTCTCACATATGCTACTCCCGCCCCCCCCAAATGAAATTCTCCAGGCTAACATGTTAATAATTGGACATTTGAATGCCTGGCCCTCAATAACAGAGATCCATTTAACCCTGGAAAGGTGTTATATTTTAGAATAAGGGACAGCCTATTCAGGTTCTTCTCATCTCAAACCATTTTAAAGAATGATTGTTGTGGAAAAAGTAGACATCTTAATGTGCATCATCTCAAATTCCTAGTATAAAGACATACAATTTCTGATCCCAAAACCCTCTAGGTCATTTCTTAGTTCTCCAACAGACGTTACTGACAAATGGAATCTTAATGTGAAATGGGGAGCAAACATATTCATGGTATTGAATTAACTGAGTTAATTGTATTAAATTCATAGTTCTGGGCAGTCCCATTTGTTTCTCCTGCCTCCATTTGTTTTTGTCAGTGTAGTGTAGGAAGTTAGCACCCACCCTTCTCATAGAAGAATGAAATATTCTAGGAAATATTAAAAAGGCAGAATATTATATCTCCCTGGATGAGAAAAGGAGAAACATGCTCTTGGAAAGCAGCCCCCCCCCCGCCTGCTAATAGGCCTAGAAAGACTGGTGCCAACCTATCTACAAGACAAAAGGCTGGGCCACCTTATCTATAACACAAAAGACCTTCATCCTCAGGACATAATAGGATTAGCCCTCTACCCATCTCACCACATGGCACCTGGGGAGATTACATCACCCAGCAAGATTCAACCAAGCATGGGACTCAAGACAACCTACAAAGTTACCCCTGTATGGCCCCATGGGAGTCTGACAACCAATCAGGATACATTTCTTGTTACAGGAACAGGAAGCAAGTTCAAAGAGCTTTGGATAGTACAGTGGTCTAAAGCACCCTGTTATTAACATCAGCTGCCTGCAATTATTGCAGATTCGAATCTCACCAAGGCTCAAGGTTGACTCAGCCTTCCATCCTTTCTAAGGTAGGTAAATTGAGGACCCAGTTTGTGGGGGCAATAAGCTGACTTTGTATAAATATACAAAAGTATGAAGGGTATTGCTTAGCGCATTGTAAGCCGCCCTGAGTCTCCAGAGAAGGGCGGCATATAAATCAAATTAAAAAAAAAAAGCCCAAGAGAGGGTATAAACCTCTCTCCCTCTCTCACCCATATGCTCTTTTTGCCCAGGACCTCAAACAATGTGGTCATGTCCACCATTAAACCATCTTTCCAAGCAGTCTCCATGTTTCCCACTTGGAACTAAACCCAGCTGGACATTTCTTCCAACAATAGCATCTAGGAACTCACTCCAAGGTCATCTTTGGTTCTCAGGATCAAGGCTTTTGTGCAGAGATGCTCTCAAAGTAGTAATAATTAAAATAAAATAAGGAATAGAAATGTGAGCTAGTATAATCTGTTGAGTATTAAAATACCCATAAGTAAGTAATGGAAAATTTGAGTAATACCGTATCCTTTTCTCCCTATGAAAGAGAAAGAATTCTATAGGATTGTAGTGGAAATGCTGTTATTTCTGCTAGACAAAAATACAAACATATTTTATCTCCCTGAATTTTCAGTAAAGAATGGAATTATTTTTCATCCTGCTGAGACTGCCTCACCACTAAAAATGGATTCAGCAAACAAGTACCAAAAATACTACTTTACATGCAAAACACAGCTGTTATGGCAGGTTTTTTTCCCCCTCTAAAATTGGGGCAATGTCCAAGCGAATGATGAAAATGAGGATCAACAACAATTACAGGTGCTCTACAGTTAAAATAATTAGGAAAGACATATCAGGTTTTAATTTAAACCAACAGGTTTTCATTCTTTCTCTTGAATTTGGATGGGGTGCTCTTCTCAGCACTTATAAGTAAAACAGAGAGGAAGCTAGAACAATTAATCAGTGATGGAGTGATGAAGCACCCACGGTTTGCCTTCAAAAGTTGTGTGTACACCATCACTGGAGGTTTTTAAGAAGAGATTGTACAGCCATTTGTCCAGAATGGTATAGCAAGGGGTTGGACTAGAAGACCTCCAAGGTCCCTCCCAACTCTGTTATTCTGTATTCAGTCGGCCTCAATTCCTTGATTTAGCATTTTAATTGAAAGTTCCAATATTAAGTGGCTTTCCAATAAAACGAGCTATTTTCATGATCCCCAGAATAAGGCCTGATCAAAAAACTGAGATGGAGAGAGAAACCACGAATTGAAAAAAAAAAGAATATTTTTATACATGTAAAGCTGATCTTAGTGTTCTTTTATACTTTCTTGGCTTGCAGAATATATGAGTTTTCAAACACGAATCTGTTGAACAGCAGACAAACCTGACTTTCCCTTGCATTTTTCATCCATGCACTTCTTATGGAGTTGTTAAATAGACAGAATACTGGTTGCATGACAAGAGAAGCCGTTAGCACACTGGTAATTGTCATTCAGGATGAATTATGAGTACAGTTTGAAAGAATAAGGACCAGAACCGAGAGCAGATGTATTTCCCCCAATTCCTACCTTTTGAAAAGCAGACTTGAAGTTTCAATCCTATGCTTGGAATTAAAGCATTAAAAAAGCTTTCCTCAGCCTAGTAGTGCCTTCCAGGTATGCTTCAATTCCAACTCAAAAAAAATTCCTTACCAGGAATTTGGTGAGAGAAACATCTCATCAAAAAACATCTGGACAGCACCAAGTTTGGGAAAACCAATTTAGAGTTTAATGGTGGCTATTTCTTATAAATGATCGAGTTCTTGCAAATAGCAAGGTCACTTTCAAACAATTAAAGAGAGAGAGAGCTGCCTCCAACAGATCGGCTGAGACAAGCTTAATACCATCAGTACAACATAACTTATTTTCATATACATTCAATTACTGTATCTTAAAATTGAAGATTTTTCTGCGAATTCAGCAAAGCTGCATTCAACTAGTGCAAATCTACCAATTTCAGCACAGAAACTAATTGAAATGTTCCATTCGACACCAGAAGATCACAAAGGGACAGAAGTTCAAAGTGAAGAAACAACCCGAACAACGATCTGCCCACTGTAGATGTAACACTTAACAGTGATTAGTGTCTACAAATTCAAACCAAGTGATGCTTTCCTATTTCAGTTCATAGCTAATTTTGAACCATAATTTTGGTGCATTTAATTATTGTTAAGAAAAAGTAAGCACTAAGCAATACACTTTTTTGCATTGTGGCCACAGTTTAGAGTGGGGTTCTTTGAATCATTTTTTCTGTATTGTGCATTGTTCTTTAGAAAAAAGTTAGGAAAAAGATGATGATAAAAATGATATTGTATCTAATCACACATTTCTGCCATATGCATTGAAGAACAGCTGCTTTCTCGTGTTATTTAGTCATCCTATGGGACCAGTGCCTTCAGCTGGTTTTCTAGTGATTTCACAAAGCTCATGAGAGATTATAGATTTGAAGTAGCATTCCCCAATTTTATATTCTCCAGATGTTTTGGAAAAGCAACTGTAGGGCTTGCAATTCCAACACATCTGGGGGGCACCACTTGGAGAAAGCTGTTATACTGTACCACTAAAAGTTGACTTTTCCTCACAGGGCTACAAACCCTATTTTTACAAAAGGACATAGAATATAGAATAATAAAGTTGAATGGAATCTTGGAGGTCTTCTAGTCCAATTCCTGCGCAAGCAGGAGACCCTTTACCATTCAAGACAAATGGCTGTCCAGTCTCTTCTTAAAACCTTCAGTGATGAAGACTCACAGCTTTCGGAGGTAAGCCATTCCACTGATTAATTGTTCTCACTGTCAGGAAATTTCTTTTTAGTTCTAGGTTGGATCTCTTGTTAATGAATTTCCACCCGTTACTTCTTGTCCTGTCATCAGGTGCTTTGGAGAATAGGTCGACTGCTTCTTCTCTGTGACAGCCCCTCAAATACTGGAAAATTGCTATCATAATCACCCCTAGTCCTTCTCTTGGTTAGACTAAAAATACCTAGTTCCCTTATTCGTTCATCATATGGTTTAGCCTCCAGACTCTTATTATCTTTGTTGCCCTTTTCTGCACTCTTTTTAGAGTCTCAACACCTTTTTTTGTATTATGGTGACCAAAATTGGACATAGTATTCCAAGGTAGTCTCATCAGTGCAGTATAAAAAGTACTGACATGATTCAGTTTACTTTAAGCTAATATCAGTTGACTTCCCTCACACATTTCTATGTCTGAATTAAAGAAGCTTCTGTAGGCTTTCTCCAAAGTTTCTCTGGATGCCTACAGGTAAGGGTGGCTAGATGTGTGTAGACTTCTCCTCTGCAGATGTCCATACTCATTGTATGCAGTGGTGGGATTCAGCCAGTTCGGGTGAACTGGTAGTTAAATTTATGGCTAGCCCCACCCTTCCTGCCCCGCCCCTTCCAGAAGTCCCCACGCACCCTATTTTTGCTGCCAGGAGGCTTTAGAGAGGCCTCCTAGGCCCAAAACAGGGTGTATGGGGGTGGCCCCCCTGTGGCCTGTTTTTGCTCCCAGGAGGCTTCAGGGAGGCCTCCTAGGCCCAAAACAGGGTGTGTGTGTGTGGGGCCACCTATGCCCCATTTTTGTTCCTCCTGGCCACCCCCTGGCCACGCCCACCAAGCCACGCCACCACGCCCACAGAACCGATAGTAAAAAAAATTGAATCCCACCACTGATTGTATGGTATTAGAGATGAGCTGGAGAAACCAAATTATGAAAGGTCAAGTCCAACAGTACGCATGGCGTTCTCTGCACAATTAATGCATTGAAGAGATACCCAGATAAAGAAACTGATCTAGAAGACAAGATAGCAAAATTTATTCTAATGAGCTTGAGAATAACAGGTTTGGTAATATAATTTTATTTCATGAAAAATATGTATAAAATGAGTGTATCTTTCTGATAAACAGCTTTTTATAGTTTGGGGGACTTATGGTATTTTAATAACAATATTTTGGGTATTATTTTTTTCAATAAAATAAACAATAATGCAGATCAAACCCAGCAGATAAGAAAAAAAGTTGGTAAAGTATAAAATAAATAAGTTTTCTGTAGTCACAAGGGAGAAGAGAAACTGACTTTTTGTTCCAAGTATCACTACTCTTTGATCAATGTGCTTTATACAACATGAAGAGTTACAACATTTGACAGGAACCAAATAGCTTCTTTGAGAGAAAGCATTGACAGCTTACTGTTTTTAATGATGGCAGTATAAATCATAGCGTTGTCTTAGTTTAGAGTGGCCGTATTGGAAAACAATTTTATATATTTATTGATATCCTGCCTTTATTATTTTTTTTACAAACAAACCACATATCCAACACATTTTCCACCTCCTATTTTTTCCACAACAACACTGTGAGGTGGGTTGGGTTGGGTTGGGTTAGGTTGGGTTGGGTTGAGAAAGAATGATTGGCCCAAGGATACCGCAGCTTGTTTTCATGGCTAAGGTGGGACTTGAATTCAACTTTCTAGCCTGGTGCCTTAACCACTAGATGAAACTGACTCTCAATTCTTGTGTTATCAGTTACAGTGAAAGTATGGCAAGTATTTCCCCAAATGTCCCAAAGGTGTCTTTTTCAGGAGGCAACTGGACTTTCTTGTTTTTTCTTTTAAAGACGTTTCACTTCTCATCCAAGAAGCTTCTTCAGCTCTGACTGGATGGCGGGGAAAGGAAGGATTTATATTCCTTGCAGACAGCTGGTCATTTGCATCCTTTTAAAGGGTCCTTGAAGCACTTGGAGGTTTATCTGTTTCCTCAGGATCACCTGGATAGTACTCCTGGTTCCTGTAGTCTGCAATTTTTTTCTCTGGAAATCCATTCCTACTCCCACACCATTCAAGGGCGTTCATCCCAAATTGTATAGCTAAAAGTCCATAGAGCTTCTGGATGACTGAGAAACTCTACAGACTTATTTCCCCAAATCTTTTCCAAGACTACGGCATGATCAGTAGGTAACAATTTAGGGTGGCTAAGAATTCTCAAACCTTTTTAATAGTTCAGCCTGCCTGGCTCAGAAAAAAGCAATCGCTTGAGCGAAAGGACTGCACCCTTCTTATTTTGCAATTCTTAAAAAAAGAAAACGCTTTTTTTAAAAAAGGGAAAGAATGTGCACTTATTTGTGATTCAATGTTTTGTTAGAATTTTTATAGGGCTTGAAAATAAGCATGGCTCCGTATATCTCCAAAGATGGCAACATCTAGCTGACCTTGACCGGTTTGATGAGACAGGGTCAACTCTAGCTAATATTTGGATGGGAAACCAACAGGGGGCCCCAGGGTTGTTGACTAGACTGAGAAGTTTGGAAGAAATCCTGCAAGAAGGCAGTGACAACACACTTCTATATCACAGCCAAGAAAAGTTCACAGATGTGTCACCAGGAATCAAGCTAGACTTGAGGGCTTCTTTACTTTTGTCTATTTGCTCTTTTCTTCCCCTTCCCACCCCACATGTGTGAATAATCGTTGTAGGAAAGCAAAGGATGGGCTGACTACTCCTAAAACTTCCATCAGTTCAGGCTAGCTAAGGAAAAAAAAAATCCAGCTACAAGTTAGGTAGGCTGTTAGACCCAGACACAGCTTTTCCCTGATTGCAGGTGTCAGGTAAGAAAAAAATATATATTTTTTTCTTCAAAAGACAATCTGAACATTATATCCACAACTTCTGATGCATTCCATTTTGGTTATTTCGCTTTCTGTTTTTTTAAAAATCATTTTTTTTAAAAAAAACCTAGTATTTTCACAAGGAATGGATTTGTTGTAGCAGCAGCTTCAGATTGGTAAAATAGATTAGTTATTACTAATATTTAGATTTTAAGGGTAGCTCTAACACACACAGATACCATTTAAAATCAGTAGCTAAATCTGGAGAGTGTTTTCCCCAAGAACTGAACTAGATTTTCCCTACCTTGTCATAGTTTTTTCTCGGAGCTGTGCATTTCCAGCCAGTTTGGGGGATTTAAAGGAAAATAATTAAGGAAAATCAAATTTAAAAATATATTCAAACTTCTGTACAGAAATCACAAAGAGTTGAATCAGAACAATTCTGGGGGAGTTCTCTTCAAGCTCTTTAACAGTAGTGTAAGAATAGCATTAATCACTCCAGCTGGGAATTGAGGGAAGGAATCTCATTCTTTTCTCTATGGGTAGGGCTGGCAGTAAGGGATCTTGTGACTAGTACCTTCCCTAAGCATCCACCCACACCCACACCCACACCCACACTGAGATATCTTTGCAACTGGCTTCCCTCTGGTAAAGAAACAATACGTGTTGAAAACGCTCACCTCCCCTTGCTAAACAACCCAGAGGCCTACTCTCTCTTTCTCTCTGTTGGGACCATGTGCTTTCTTGCCAGAAGGCCTCTCCAGCGCTTAACCTTTGTTCTTCCTCTATCATTTCTGCTGCTTGCCTTGGTTCCTTTCAGCTAAGCAATTCCCTGTTGGCTGCTCTGCCAGCTGCTTTCCTATCAACAAAAACTCCTGTTTTGCTTTACTCCTAGGTTGTACCTCCTCTGCGCCTCTATGGAGAGGAAAGTTCCTTTGCTTCAAACGATGTGTCAAGAAGAATCTCCATTTCTCTCCTTTGTCATATATTTTCCTTCAGTAGCTTTGCCTTCAAACTCCCCTTTGTTCCCCAAATGTCTCCCCCTCCATTTCTTCTTTGACAGGACTCCCATTTGCCTAGCTCTTCCTGTGCTGTGCACTTTCCTCCTCCTATTTGCTTTGTACCCTTTGCCACGATGCTTCTTTACGACATGTACTGGTATGTGAAAAGAACCTTGGGAGACTGAAGGAAGAGCCACAGCCAGGGCAATGGCCAGATAAGAGATATCTTGGCCCACAGAAGAAATGGGAGTGGAGAAAGTATCTCAGAAGGGACCCTTCCTAGTTCTATGCAATGGAAAGGCAGAGAGGGGTGAAATGCTCCCAGTTCAGACCGGATCGCCCGATCCGGTAGTGATGGCGGCAGGTGGTTTGGAGAACCAGTAGGAAAAATCCCTGCCTCCCCCCCATGTCCAGCTGAGACGCACAATCATCAGAGGCTTTTTTTTTTACTTTTAAAAGCATTTTTTCTACAACCACTTCCGCCGAAAAAATGCTTTTAAAAGTAAAAAAAAAAGTTGGCCCCGCCCACCAGTCACATTACCCCCACCAAGCCATGCCCACAGAACTGGTAGTAACAAATTTTACATTTCACCACTGGAAGAAATGCTTTCAGATTTGCAAGATGCTATTTCTGTAACCCACCATAAAGTTCATATTAGTGCTCATGGTTTTAGTTTCCACTCTGGACTACCTCAAAGGGATGACATTAATTGGCATTCCTTCTATTGCTTTCAGTCTCTCAGCTTTCAATCACCCTCACTCAGTGGTGGGTTGCTACCAGTTCGCCCAGATTTGGGCGAACTGGTAGCGGCGGCAGCGACGCGATGCTCCACCCACCTGCCTGGACTCTTCTGTGCATGTGTAGAAGCTTCTGCACGTGCGCAGAAGCATCACACATGTGCAAATGTGCGTGCATCCACGAGTGAACAGGTAGTGATGGGTTCTGAAACCTGCCCTCATTTCTCTGTCGCTTTCTCTACCTCAACAACAGTCATTCTCTTCCTCTGATCAGTTTCTCCCTACAGTAATTATTCTATCCCTTGTCTCAGCTCCTATTTCTTTTCCTTCAACAGACTAACTTTCATGCACCTCCTGATAAAAGCATTGTTGCGTGAGTATTGTATCCAAATACATAAGTGGAATATTCATTGCTGTTTCTTTACCTCTGTAATTACAAATGGAGTCCTGTGGTAGATTTGGACTAAACTCAGCTGCTGCTGCAGATGTGGGATGATTCTTGATTGCAAGAGCACTTGCCTGTCAACTCTATGGGCTGCTCATATTTGGCAAATAGAACACATGATCTTTGATTATTAAATTTAATTACTGATTATAACGTAAATATAATGTAGGTATGAGTAAGTAGTATTGTTATAACTGTTATTATATCATTATAGTTACAGTTGTTATAACGATAGAAAGGCAATGTAGAAGCGCAAATTATAAAAGCAGAACATATATGCTGATACGGAAGGCTGCAAAACTACTCTACATTGTTAAGTTTGTCTTGTTTTTGTCTTGTTTTCTCTGTTTTTGTTGTTTGTTTTTAAAGATGAAAAATCTTTAATAAAAACTATTTTAAAAAAACACATAATTTTTGCTCAACAGGAGGCAGAACTTGGGTCATGCCTTTCTCACATGCCCCTTTGTCAAACCTGGGTAATATAGAATTATAGAATAACAGAGCTGGAAGTGACATTGGAGGTCTTCTAGTCCAACCCCCTGCTTAGGCAGGAAACCCTACATCACTTCAGACAAATGATTGTCCAATCTTTTCTTAAAAACTTCCAGTGTTGGAGCATTCACAACTTCTGGAGGCAAGTTGTTCCACTGGTTGATTGTTCTAACTGTCAGGAAATTTCTCCTTAATTCTAAGTTGCTTCTCTCCTTGATTAGTTTCCATCCATTGCTTCTTGTTCTGCCCTCAGGTGCTTTGGAGAATAGCTTGACTCCCTCTTCTTTGTGGCAACCTCTGAGGTATTGGAACATTGCTATCATGTCATCCCTAGTCCTTCTTTTCATCAGACTATACATACCCAATTCCAGCAATATATAGTATAATATGCCAGAATATCATGCTGATATATTTTATTTTTTATATACTTAACCCATTATGGTAATGAATAAATATGACACCAGGACCAGTGTAGTTTTCATATTTAAAAGCTGGGAGTGCACAAGAAAAAATAAATTTGCTGAAAACGTTTATTATTATAATCTCTCCTGATCACTTGTACTGAGTTGTTTTTTTTTTTTTGCTGAATCACATAATCAAATCATTATTTGATTTACCTAATCAAATTTAGATTTAGCCAGGAGATGTGCCTTTTTCCAACCTATGTAATTCTATAGGCAGATGATTCTAACTACAAGTCAGGGTTAATTGCTTATGTGCAAGTTAATCATTTATGGCCTCATTTTGCTATAAAAGAAACAGAAAACAAATAATGCAAAGAGTTACATAATTAACACCTGCCCAGCAGGGAACGCAAGCTAACTAACAAGAGACAATTAAGATGCTATTCATCATCTTTCCCACACCACACTGATCAGGAAGCAATAAAACAGGCAAAAATTAACCATATCAAAATAGTTAATTTAGATTAGAAAGGTTCTAAAAAGATCTTTGGATGCAAGGATCTTGGCCTTAAGTTCTGTGTTATTGTGTTCATTTCCAGCTTAGTGAGAAAAAAATTGTAGGCCTAGAGCGCTCAAGGTTACAGGCGGGAAGTAACATTACTCTAAACAAACAATTAGTTATTATTCCAACCATCAACAAAGTGCTGGGTTTGGATTTATTTGCTCGTTTAAAAGCTACACATCATCTTTTCCCATTTTCTAGTTCCCAAAGTGGTCTACATTAAAAATATTTCAAAAGTCAAAGACATACAGGTAGTCCTTGACTTACGACCACAAATGAGTCCAACATTTCTGTTGGTAAGTGAGACAGTTGTTAAGTGAGTTTTGCACCATTTTACGACCTTTCTTGCCACAGTTGTTAAGGGAATATCTGCAGTTATGAAATTCGTTACACAGTTGCAAAGTGAATCTGTCTTCCCCCTTGATTTTGCTTGTCAGAAGGTCACAAAAGGAGATCCCAGGACACTGGCATTATCATAAATATGAACCAGTTGCCAAGCTTCTGAATTTTGATCATGTGACCATGGAGATGCTGTAATGGTTGCATGTGTGAAAAGTGGTCATAAATCACATTTTTCCAGTGCCGTTGTAAATGGTTGAACAGTCACTAAACGAATTGTTGAAAGTCGAAGACCACCTGTATTGTTGATGACTAGAATGTGGAACATAGACTGCAGAATTTGAATCAATTCAATTTAGAAAGGAAGGAAGGAAGGAAGGAAAGAAAGAAGGAAGGAAGAAAGAAAGAAAGGAGAAGGAAGGAAGGAAGGAAAGAGGAAAGGAAGGAAGGAAGAAAGAAAAAAGAAGGAAGGAAGGAAGAAAGACAGAAAGAAAAGAGAAGGAAAGAAGGAAGGAAGAAAGAAAGAAAAGAGAAGGAAGGAAGGAAGGAACGAACAAACGAAGGAACGAAGGAACGAAGGAACGAAGGAACGAAGGAAGGAAGGAAACTACTAGCCTTCATTCGTAAGAAAACTACTATTTTTGAACTTACCCAACTTCATAGGATTGTTGTTGGAATTAATAAAAGAAGACTACAATCACTGCTTTTAGCTCTTCAGAGAAAGAGTTATTTTTAAAGGTAATAATAAAAGAACAACAAAAAGCAATAAAACTACAATCTTAAAATTGCAGGCTACAAACCTGTCTTAAAAGAAATCCTCACCTTGTCTAGGTTACACTCTTGCTTTTATGCAGTGCGGTTCTCTCTCATTAGCCCATCCTCCCCTTTTCTGTTCAGGCTTATGGTGAACATGTACTGACCTTGAATCTCCTTGTTTTGGTTCACATTTGCAGAAGGCTCGCCCTCCAATAGTGTGTCTCCTCTTGCTCACTGCCTTGGCATGTTGGAATGCGATTATCAGTCTACGTTACATTTTTAGAATTCAGGAGGACTCTTTGGTTCAGCACTGTGCTGTGTCTGAAAGAAGGTCATTTCAATTTCATGTTATGTCACAGAGTTTTGAAGTGACATGTGTTTAATGATTTTTCCCCCTCCCTAAATGAACTGTAACAAGCACTGCACTAATGGGGTCTAATGAGATGCCAAGAAGGGGGAGGGGAAGAATGATAAGAACAAAATGAATCTTGCAAACTAATATTAGACTGATATTTTAATTGAGAGCTTGGCACAACAGAGATTAATTTGTCACTGAAAAAAGACTTCTTTCTTTCCTTCCTTCCTTCCTTCCTTCCTTCCTTCCTTCCTTCCTTCCTTCCTTCCTTCCTTCCTTCCTTCCCTCCCTCCCTCCCTCCCTCCCTCCCTCCCTTCTTCCCTCCCTCCCTTCTTCCTCTTAATGGTTGTTTTTCAGTATTTGCAAACTTTAAAAAGATGGAAGTAAATCACTGAGTATTTCTCTGCATTAACAGTTTTAATGAATTTAACAATGATTTCACTTTTCTCAATGAGCTCTGGGAATGGCAATTCTGTAAAAATAAATATTCTATCACATAATGTTCTCTACCCTTTCCAGAAATTTTTGCATGTAGCTGCAGTGTAACAAAGTGCAGCTACCTCCCTTGATTTCAAGCATGTGCTTTCTTTTCCCTTATTTGTGATACTGACTTCCACAAAGTGGATCACTATATTAGACCTGATCCTGCTAATAAAAAGAGTAATCACAAACAGAAAGTACTGCAGATTCAGATTTTCAGTCTGAAAACCAACTCTAGGTATACCTTTATAACAACTTTGTGATATAGTAACAGACTCAACATCATTAAATGAAACACAGTTGGAGGAAAGTAACTATTCCTATAGTCAAAAGAGGAAAAATATTGGGAAACTCTGAACCGGTCATTTTAGCATTGATATCTGAAAATATTTTAGAACAGATCATATAGTAATCCATCTGTAAACATTTTAAAGTAATTCAATGATTACTAGAATTATCTGGTATGGTATAGGTATGATCTTGTAAATCATAGCCTTGTCAGACTACTTTTTGGGAGACTGCTAAAATTCTACAGATATAATAATTTTTGACTTCAACACAACATTTTGCAAAAGACTTCATGATATTCTGATTAGCGAACTGCATAAGTAGGAGCTGGATGGTGTGATAGTTAAGTGGCTACATGACTGGCTTAGACATCATAATCAAGGAGTGTTTAGTAATTCCTCCTTAAACTGGAATGAGATATCAAGTGAGATGGCTCAGTTTGGGATCCTGGGCTCATTCTTCACCATTTTTATTAATGAATTGGAAGAAGAGATGGAAGGAATGCTCACCAGAGTTTCAGATGACACAAATCTGGATAGGTTAGCAGATACTTTAGAAGGTAATACTTTAGATTGCACTAATAGAAGTATGGTAATTATCCCACTTCATTTTGCATTGGTCAGATCCCACATTTACATATTTTTGGTAGGTTAGAGAAGATTGGTGAAAATAAAAAGAATATGTAATTGAAACAAATACAAAATTATGCAATGTGTGAAAAATAATCTTGGAAGAGTTGATCTCATTGAATATCAGTCAGCTACTGATAACGGGGGATGCAATTTTAGACTGCACTAATAGACTTATGGTAATTATCCCACTTCATTTTGCATTGGTGAGATCCCACCTAAATATCACTAAAGATACAAAGAAAGCGAAATAAATGAGGGAAAAGCAGTGTGGATGATCAGAAGACTGTAAACTTCCCAAGGAGAAATTGTTGGAAAGCGCATATTTAGCTAGGCGAAATATACCCAAGGGTATGATAGCACTTGTGAAATACACTATGGGTGTTACATAAAAGAAAATTGTTCTATTTTCAGTTGCCCCAGACTGCAGGCCATGAAATGAATCCTCAGTTACAGAAAGGCGTATTCCAGTAGAATGATAAGAAAAAGTACTTCAATAAAAGCAGTTATTAATTATGGAACAGAGTGATGAACCTTGATGGCAGTGACGCTGCCTCTGAAGACCATCTGCTGGGAGACTTGTGGGTTTCCTCATGCAATTGATTGACCACAGAGAGGACAGGCTGTTGGGCTAGATGGGCCAGGGCTTCAGTCCAGCAGGCACTGCTTATGTTCTTATGTTCCACTCATTGGATGAGGTGGGACAGACGCTTTCGTCTGGATTCCTGCACTGAGCAGGAGGTTGGACTTAATGGTCTGCCACAATGGCATCTGCATCCTCTTGGATTCTATGACCATGAGTGAATTTTAGCCTAGATTCCCTCAGTTTTAGAGTAACAATCCACTCATGCAGCATTGCTTTATTATTTAACACGAAGGGTACATATGGAGAGTGAATTCTATCAGTCTGTAAGAATGGACGATAGGAAATGCAATATGTTACATGGAATGCTCCTCTCCACCAGCCACTGTATTGGAAACCTCTTCCAAAACATTCAGTCCTATTCCTTCATTTTCTGCTTCCCCTCAAAAGAGGCACCAGTTTTCCATGTTTAAGGAAAGAAAGCTTAAAGAAACCTTTTCGATGGGCCATTTTTAGTCCTTAATTTGCAGATCTTTATTTCACAATTCTTTGAGACACTGTAGTCATTTTTGATTATAAAATGCCTTGGGAAAGTTTTTCCTTAAAAGCCAATGTTTAAAACAAATAGCTTTTACTGTATTCACACTTGGTGAAACAGCTTTCATCAAAAGGTCAGTCTAAACATTTGTTAACGGTTTGTACATGAACTATAGTCATTTTGATTTTACATTAGATTAACGTTTTTCTATCTATGAGCCATTTGATCTATTGTCTTCTGGTAGATTTTTAAGGAAGACAGCCATGTTGGTCAATGTTAACAAACATCAGGAGTCTGCTAGCATTTTTTTGAATAATATATATTATTCAGAACCTATTTATATATATATAAGCATAAGCTTTCATGAATGTTAAGGATATTGGTGTTGTGTTACCAACCAGCAGAGTAACTGCACAAGGAAACATTGCTGAGAGCAATGAATACGAGATATACAAACTGGTTTATCAAACGCTTACTTTATAGTAGGAAAAAACAGTCTCATAGTCGTTAAACAAATTCCAAGTCTTTGCCAGTTAAATCAGTCCATATATATATATATATATATATATATATATATATATATATACACACAGTTTAGATATATACAACCTTGCCATCTTTCTCAATAAAACACTTATCATTTTTGAATGTTACTGTAAACCCAAATTTCAGTAATGATTTAACAGATAATAAATTGAATTTTAACCCAGGAATATATAACATAGGCAATGGATCATTGCTAAATGACCAACGAGCAACACCCTCTCCAGCTACCTTAACTTTCCAGCCATTTGCTAGTTTTACATGCTGGTTACTCTTCTCCATTTTAACAAAAAATTTTCTGTTTCTAGAAATAGATTGAGAAGCACCACTGTCAACAACCCAACAATCCTGGTTAACATCAGTAGTTGAATTTGATATAGCTAAATTACAACCCTTCTTGGGTCTACTATTGTCCCTAACAGGCATTTTCCTATTTTTACAATGCTTAGCTATATGCCCTTTAGCCCCACAAGCAAAACAACGTTTTACAACATAGGCAGTTGAGTACATTTTTTCTTCTTTTGGTTGTTGCACTCTCAACTGATCCCTTTCTTGTCTTCTTTTGGATTCTTCCAATAACCTACCGGTTATGCCAGCCAATGTCAGGTCATCTCTGGACAAAACCTCTAATGAAGAAACATAGTCATCATAACTATTGTCTAAAGAAGAAAGAATATATAAACTTGTAGTTCCGAGAAAATCAGTTCCTTTTCATGCAGCTCCTGGAAAATTCTGGTCATGGATTCCAAATGAGCCATCATATCTCCACCCTTAAGAAGATGTTTAAACAATCTTCGTGTGAAATAAATATGAGCACCCACAGTGTCTCGAACATATAGTCTCTTCAACTTGGTCCAACAACTAGCAGCAGACTCTTCGCCACGAATATGGACAAGCTGCTGGTCACCCAGTGTTAGTCCAATAATGCAAAGAGCTCGTTCATGTCTCTGTTAAACTTGGTTATCTTCTTCGCATCTTCTTCATCATCAGGATTCCATGCTGTTACATCCGGTGGATTATTAACTATGTCCCAAAGTCCTTCTCTACGCAGAAGTAGTACTACATTTTGTAGACCAGGATACATAGTTTGTTCCATCTAGCTGGGTTATCATGGAAAAATTTGCTGCTTGTTCTAGAGCCATCTTCACTTGGATTGTTTATCACAAACACAGTTTGTACTATTCACATTAACTCTCAGTTTAGCTTTTAACAATCCTTGTTAGTTATGGTTGGCTCTGGGCTCATAACCAATGTTAAGGATATTGGTGTTGTGTTACCAACCAGCAGAGTAACTGCACAAGGAAACGTTGCTGAGAGCAATGAATACGAGATATACAAACTGGTTTATCAAAAGCTTACTTTATAGTAGGAAAAAACAGTCTCATAGTCGTTAAACAAATTCCAAGTCTTTGCCAGTTAAATCAGTCCAGTAGTTACAGAATAATAAACTCACTCTGGTTCACAAACCATGATGGCATCAAACAATGACTAGCAGATAGGAACTCCTCTCAACATAGCAACATAGCAGTATAGCAGCATATCATCAATTGAACATGTTACAATGCTTCGCTTAAATATGCTCACAACCAGTCATTACCTAATTACAGCATGACTCAGCATTACATTGAATCAGATTAAAGGTACAGTACACATATATTGCCTGGACAACTAGTTAGGCCCAAACCATATCCTAACAATGGACTACAAAGTACTTCTGAAAAGGTGAGCTGTAGTTTACAAATGTTTAAGTCTCTTGATAACATTGCTTAATTGGAAAAGATTAACCAGGCTTTGTCTGATCCATTGTCTTCTATGTTTTACTCTATTCATTGATTGTGTATCATCAAGATAGTATTGACTTTTAGTATTGACTTTTAGATTTTTTTCAGGATGATTGGTCCCTAACCTAGTCTTACAGGTCTTTCAATCACTCATTACTTTAAACATTACAATCACCACTGTAACTGAGCCTATCCTACCTGCTGCTGGTTGTCATCTTCTCTTTTCTTAAACTTTTATCAAAGAGCTAGGTCTTCACATAATGTATTCAAAGTAGGATAATTCGTGCTTGGTCATTTGTACCATGTGTGAGAATTCTGGACTGATTTGTTTGATTATCCATTTGTTTGCTTCCTTGGCTGTCCATCATGTTCTCAAGAGTCTTCTCTAACAACAAAGTTCAAAAATGTCAATATTCTTCCTACAATGTTTCTTCAAAGTCTAGTATTCCATCAGGTGTTTCCTTATCTAATCAATCCCTTTTTAAAAGGGGAAATATATACTATATGTTTATTTTTAATATTTATCTTTTTAATATTCACCCATGCCATAGTGTTTTTTGAAGTGGGGGGACGGGAGGGAGGATTTGCCTCTACCATAGTATGCATTCTCTAGGATGTTCAAAACTAGCATTATATTCAAAGCAGATTTTAAATTGCCAGATTATTACCTGTTAATGGCATTGTTTCTTTTCCTTTTATCTTCTGGTCCACACCTCCATCATCTGATGGCCAGAGAAGTTCTCTTACCCTTTTGCTGTCAGTTAAATGAATGCTCATTTTCTCCCACCGAGAAAGTTCAATGAAATTCTTAGCTAGACCATGACATTTATTTTTTATTCCTTGCACTTATTTAGTTACATGGTGGCCCATAAATGTGTGTACAGTCCTGTCTTTCTTTGTCTAATTATCTCTCCAACCAACTATAGCCTTCCAGGTTTCCCATACTGCAACCGAATTGAATCCTGTATCATATTGGCTGTACCTGTTCTGAGTGGAAAGTCAGGGTGATTTCAGAGTTATAGAAAAAATGTGTGACAGAAGCCAGAGCCACCAACTGTAGCATTGTCTGGCATATCCAGCAATAAGAACACTATTTAAAAAAAAAAGAAAAAGAAATAAGCATTCTTAAGAATCTATGGATTGGAGAAACTGTAAGGCAGATTTGTAGAGCAGATTTGGGAAGGGAAAGAAAAAGTGAGATAGAAAACTTCGTTGAGCAAGCTAAAGTCCACTCTTGGAATACTGGATATAGTCCCCAATGTAATATATAATATATAATTACCAGTTGTTAACCAAGGCATAGATGAAATGGATTTGCATTCCTAATTAGAGTCACAACAATGTAGTGGATATCCTTGCTCTGCTGCTGTAATTTGCAATTAGAAATTATATGCTGCCTTTAATTTAAAAATACAGTTCCTCCTTGAATCTCATGCCAGAGGTTGAGAGCATTTTTGGTTTAATCCAGCTTCCTCTGAAATCCACAAATGGAGGAACATGTAATCAGCTGCTAAAACTGATATGCTATAGAAGGAAAGGAAAAGTATTGGAATACAATAGCGTTCTTGTTACTTGTTGCATGATCTAAATCAGACCTGCACAATTTGTAGAGGAAAAAGGGCCAAACTGATAAATTAAAAATAATGGTGGGCCACAAAGGACTAGCTGGGGTATTGATCAGCTGTTCAGCAGCTGGTAGAGCAGCAGCAGCAGCAACAGCAGCAGCAAAGGAGCTGGCAGTGTTGGTGAGGCTTGGAGGCATTGGAGACACTTGGCATTGGTCAGTAGATCCTTCCTGATGGCAGCGATGTTTAGTTGTGGTGAATTTATTGAGTTTTTAAAAAATGCTGGCAAGCAAGCACGAAGCTTGCTTGGCAAGCCACATACGGCCCATGGACCATATGGTGTGCAGACCTGATCTAAACCAGAAAAGTTGCTTCTTATCTTCAAAGAAAGAAGACCAGATTGAAAGTTATGTTGGAGGGGGCAGCAACAGAACTCAGCACTAAAAATAGTTGTGGAATCTTTTGCTCCTACCCTTTCATAGGATTATTCTGCTATTTTTCATCCATGCTAAAATGAAGTAAACTTAACCATGGTAATAATATTCACGATTCTAGGATATCATAAACTATTGGGTTCTAGATGTATTTATTTATTTAGAATATGGTGATGTTACATAAGCCAGGAGTCTATAGAGTTCATACAAAGTACCATATTTTTTGGAGTATAAGACCCTCCGGACTATAAGACACACCTACCTTTTTTGGTGAGGAAAACAAGAAAAAGAAATCTGCTTCTGCCTCTGCCTCTGCCTCTGCCTCCCAGCAATTTTGCCTCATTGCAGCAAACAGCAAATAGCCTGCTTTACTTTCATTTTCGTTTTCAGCATAGCTTGATTAGCACAAGGGGAAAAAAAATCTGCTCCCAGTAATTTACCTCCTTGCAGCAAGCAGCAGAGGCCCACACAAAACAGCTGAGAGTTGGGAGGCCGATCCAAGGGACAATCAACTTGTGCTAATTAGGCTGTGCTGAAGCTGAAATGGGATGTTTCTCCTTGCTGCTTGCTGCAAGGAGGTAAATTGCTGGGAGGCAGAGGCCAAAAGGTGGGGGCCAGTGGGTGGGCGGGGCTACATTCGGTGTATAAGACGCACTTAAATTTTCACCCCCTTTTAGGGGGAAAAAGGTGCGTCTTATACTCTGAAAAATACGATAGTTGTTGATGAATTTTAGTCCATCCAGTTCATGCTTGTGCACAATCCAGAGTGCACCAGAAAGGATGAACCAGCTACATATTCAGAAGGTTTGATGGCATTCTGCAGCAGCATCCAGGGCTTTAATGCTCATTTTGTTATTAGTTCCGAAGTTGTGTCTGACCCATCGTGACCCCATGGACAATGTTCCTCCAGGCCTTCCTGTCTTCTACCATCCTCCAGAGACCATTTAAGGTCATGCCGACTGCTTCAGTGACTCCATCTAGCCACCTCATTCTCTGTCATCCCTTTCTTCTTTTGCCCTCAATCATTCCCAACATTAGGCTCTTCTCCAGTGACTCCTTCCTTCCTTCTCATTAAGTGATGCTCATAGAGAATGTATTTATTTTTAAAAAAACACATTAATTTTAAAATATAAAACTTAAGATGTGAAGCTTGGCTATCTGCAAAACAGAACAAAATAAAATATCATAAGGAGTTCAGCAACTCAGGAAATATTTATTTCAGAGCCAGTTTGGTCTAGCAGTTAAGGTACCAGCTTAGAAACTGGGAGTCTGAGAGTTCTAGTCCCACTTTAGGCCCAAAATCAGCTGCGTGATTTTGGGCCAATCACTGTCTCTCAGCCCTAGGAAGGAGAGAAGGGCAAATCACTTCTGAAAAACTTTACAAAGAAAACTACAGAGAGACTTATCCCGGCAGTGCCCAAGAATCAGACACGATTGAACGGAAAAAAATAAATTTAAGTCAGCACAGCACAGCAAATACGAAGACCAAATACAAAACCCAGGAACTTTTTTGATTGAAAAGTCTATGTGGGTTAGGTTCGTGGTGTATTTCCATCCGTATAGTTGGAAGAATAAATTAAGCTAATACAGATTTTATAATGGAAATGGAGTGCTGAGAATTAAATCCTGTTTTGCTTAAAGGCTGTTCTGATGAGTCTCATTTTCTGGAGTAGATATAACTAGTATTGGGGTTAACCCAAAGGTCAATTAAAGCTCTTTTAACCAGACAGCCAATGTTGAGTTGTTTTCCTCAAATAATTTTAGATTATGAAAATGCTCTTTAGAAAAGCTTTGTTGACATAGAACAGATAGAACTCACTTTGTTGGTTATGTATCCTAATTTTTACATTGATGCTGACCCTAAACTTTAATAGCTTTAACCTTTATGCTTTCGGCCATCTCAGTTTCTAACAGCAATATATCTCATTTCAAAAATAAAAAATAAAAAAAACTCAAGTACGTTATCCAACTTGAGAGACCTTTTGTCAAAAATGGGATTAGAAATAAGTATAGTTTAATAACGAGTGACTATTTAAAGTTTGCACATCAATAGATAGTTTCAATATCAAACAACATTTTTGGACTAGAGTCGTTTTTAATGACAACGGTTCACATATAGTACAGCTAAGTTCAAACTGATTCTGAAGAAATAACTACAGTTGAACTTCCTCGGATGGAATAATTATCTCTTGGTGTGAGATGCTTCTGGTGAACAGACTACGGACGATGGCATGACCAAGTAGCAAGAATGATGCATTGGAAGATCTGGAAGAAATATCATTTGCCTGTGAGGAAGAACTGGTGGGATCACAAAATACAGAATAATAGAAATAAGAAAAAGCTAAAAAGATCTGGGACTTAAGGGTATAAACAGACAAGCACATAACTTGCTATCACATAACACCCCAGACTTAATAACTTTTGATAAGAAAGGCAAAAAAGTCTGAATACAGGGGTGGGTTCTACTTACTTTTACTACTGGTTTGCAACGGGGCCACACGTGTGCAGAAGCTTCCTGATGATGTCGGGGTCGGTGGGCGGAGCCTCTCGCCGGTTTTACTACCGGTTCTTGTGAACCGGTCCTAACCGAGGGCAACCCACCACTGTCTGGATAGTGGATGTAGTAGTGCTTGGAGACAGCAGAATAGAACTGGAGAAGATTGCATAATACAAAGTCCTGCAAATAGAAATAGAATGATTGTGGCAAAAGAAAGGAGAGGTAGCACCAATAGTAACAGGTGACTCGGGTGCAATCCCAAAACATCTGGAGCATCACTTGAACACCATTGTCATGGACAAAAATCATCAACCGCAAAATAACAGCTTTACTTGGAACAGCTTACATCCTGTGACGATACCTTTAACATCATCAAACAACAGTGCCTATCCCAGGTCCTTAGGAAGGACTCAATAGGTGGATTAAAAAGGCCAAATCCAGTCTAAATATCTGGCTAACTGTGCAGCAAGGCATAATAATATGAATTTTTGTGAAGAATTTGATGCATGTGAAGGCCAATGCTAGCCAAAGAACTGGCAGCTGTGTCTTCACTTTGTTGTGAATAGACAATAATGCCTGAAGAGTGTGTGTGTGTACACACACACACACTTATAAAAAAATAGGTGCAAAAATATAATTTCCTGCTTTTTTTGAAAAAAAATGCAAACATGTAAATGTGACACTATAATATTTGGAGCATATATTTTTATCTCCCACAACAATCTTTTCTCTCTGTGTGCATTTTATCCATAGACTAGGAAAGGATTAAAGAGGTTTTATAGATTGTGACCCTCTCTAAATATGTCATAATTAAGAGCTGCTTAATAACGTCTCACGAAAGCACACACACACAAAATCAAGATAAATGTGAAGATCTATTTTCTTTTTTCAAAAACATCAAGGCTATAGCAAGTGCCTTACTGGAGTTACAGCACAATCATGACCTTAACAAAGAGGACAATTTAGTATTTTTTTTACCAATAAAAAATAGTATTCATTTTCTCTCTTTTGAGGCAACAGAGAGAAGGGAGAAAAAGTCCAGTCTAACATGTTTGATAATTTGTGGTCAGGATAGAAATATATAATATAAATGGTACAAATTTCAACCAGTATTTATTTCTGCTCTCACTGTGCGCTCAAGAAGTAGAGGAGGAACCTGCCGTGGCTGCAAAAACTGGGTCTGAATTTCCCAGTGGGAATAATGAGCAAGGGAAAGAATGAATCCGAGAGAGGAGAATGCTGTTGCATTAAGCTCTATCACAATGGGGGGTAAACTTCAACCATTTATAAAAGGTAAAGGCTGGCAGAACTCAAGGATCTCAGCACTCCACACACCGCAGGTGTGATTTATGAGTCAAGGGACCAGCTATAAATCAAATCTTTTGGTTTTAAATGGTTCTGTTTTGATGCAGTAGATCAATTTACATGCAGGGACAATGATGAAAAATGCAGTGTGCTGAATCCGGAAAGTCGTAGGGAATCTTATTTAGAATTGGTGGTAAATTTTCACAGGGCACGTTTTTGAGAAACACATTATAATAAAGACCCATTTTAGCTCAGCCGCGCGCATACCTGTGGGAAAATAAGTTCCACTGAACTAGAGGGGGTTGACACCAGTGTAAAAGTGAACGAGGTTGCTGTTTGATGTGCTTTGGACTGCTGGGGTATCTTTGCCATGATCTTGTGCCAGCACATTGAAAATAGGTAAGCTTTTTAGGCAATGTCATTGGAGTTCTTATACTGTATACATAGACCATTATTGCTGCTGCTGCTGCTGCTGCTGTTGCTGTTGTTGTTGTTGTTGTTGTTGTTGTTGTTGTTATTATTATTATTATTATTATTATTATTATTATTATTTATTCACACAGTCAGCCAGATGTTCAGACTGAGTGTTGCATTTTTTCTACCTATCAAGTCTTTACCAAGGACCTGGGATAGACAGATCTGGATGTTTGACAGTGTTACAGATATCATCGCAGGATGGAAGCTGTCCCAAGTAAAGCTGCCTACTGCAATTGACTGATGGTGTATTATTATTATTATTGGTTTCCAGGTACAAAAAAAGTTGTTAATCCCTGAACAATTTGATTGACAGTTATTCTATGATAAAGAGGATGTCTTGCAATGGAACAGTGGTGGGTAGTGGAGGAACACCTAGATCAGTGATGGCTAACCTTTTTGCCATTGTGTGCCAAAAGCAGGGGGAGTGCGGGGGGAGGGGTGTCACACACATGTGTGCCTACATCCATAATTTTATGCGCCCCCCACGCTCCCCCTGCTTTTGGCAGGCGATGGCACGGTGGGCCTGGTAGGCCCATTTTTCGCTTTCCCCAGGTTGCAGAGCCTTTCAACTGGCCGGCGCATGCATGCGTGCTGGACTGAGCTCGCATACTCACCAACATGGCTCCATGTGCCACCTGTGGCACCCATGCCATAGGTTCGCCATCACGGACCTAGATCATCTCAATTGAAAACTTGATTGTAGACCAAGGATTTCATCAAATGGGAGGGGCTTCTAAATTAAGATTAGAATGCAAGAGGAAAATCCCAGAATTATGTTTAATGGGTCTGTTCTTAGGTACTGTTGCATACATTACTATTACTATTGTTTATTTTTGATTTATTTATCTTCCCCACCTCACCCTCTACTACTCAGCTTGTGGTGCAAGGCGACATGGAGCAGCTTACAGCATAATAAAACCTATGGAACTAAAAACAATTATAAATATAAAAACAGATTCAAATTAAAAGAGATTTTTTGAAAAACCCATGAGTTTGGAGCAGAGAGATGCTGGTGGCTTCTCTGTTCTTCACAAGCCACCTCTAGCCAAGAGCTTTTCGTTCAGGGGCCCAGGCCATTGTTAAATGTTGGGCTATGCTTCGTGACACTGCAGGCAGAGCTTGCATCACAATGCTGTGGCACTGCTTTTGTCATTGTGATGAAAGCATGAAATCCTGCAGATGCTTCTGGCTTCTGCTAAATATACCCTTTGGCTATCTGGCACACAAACAAGCTCTTACACACACACACACACACACACTCTCAAAAGCAGCAACTAGAAACACTACTTACAGTAGACTATCTTACAAAGGTGACACAGGAAAGCGATGAAAGACAATGTTTTTCATGGGCAGCCTCCATATTTTAGAATAGTCTCTTTAGAAATTAGGCTGCCTCACGTTATTGTTAGCCTTCCAGAGGCTATTAAACAGTGTTGCTCCAAAGGAATCTGGGAGGACTGAAGTGATCACCATTTTCCTATTATCCTATCCTATTCTGTATTTTTACAATGTTATTACAGTTTATGTTGCAAAATAGATTTCTCAAACTGTGTTTCATAGAACTCTAAAGTTCCATGTGAATTTGTTGGGGTTCCATGAGAGATGAAGGAGAACCCTCTTTGAAAAAAAAAATAAACAAAAAAAATGTTATGCAAATCCGGCCAATTTTCTATCACTAGAGTTTGATCAAGGATTTTATGAATCTTTCCCCCCCAAATTAATAGGTTCTGCAATTTCAAAAAGTTTGCTAAACCCTGTTATGAATCACTGTGAATATTTTTTTTGAATCTGGAATTATTTAAGCACAATAAATTAAGTAAAATATGCAAAAAATTAAAAGTCACAGAGAATCCAAAAGTTCTCCTCTATAATGATCTCTCTCTCTCTCTCCCCCCTCCCCCCCTCTCATTAATGAGTTGAAATTCTGAAATTTAGATCGTATATATGGCATACAGGGCAAAGAATCAAGAGATATAAGGGGGAATTTGAGGGAAGGCATGGACCATGAACAGGACAATGAGAGAGATGCTGGAGGGAATATTTATCTTCTTTTTTTTTTTAAATAAGTTTTTATTGTGAAGTAATTATAGTACAATTCCGGCATTTCCGGTTCCATGGTGTTGGTATACATATACATATTATTTACTTATTATTTACATGGTATTGCCTCATTACATTATCTTGATTTAAAAAGTACTACCCATAGTGTTTCTTAATTTTTATAGTCATATATACTTATTATTTACATTTATTTATGTGAGCTTGATCAATTAATAATGATTATATAGAAATGAGTCGTACTACCAGTAGTAGCAATTAAAACAGAGTAAGGATGCAAGCTCATGGAATATTTATCTTCTATTCCATCTACGTAAAGAAAGAAATCCAGCAATAGACTCTTTGGAAGGAGAGCAGAGCTGAGCTTAAACCTGCCCCCTTTCACTCTCTTTAAGCAATAGGACCAGTGGAGAGCATCTACTATCCAAGAAAGCTCAGTGCTCAGGCAAGAACCCCAAAAACTCAAAACTCTTAAATTGTGTGGCAAGGCCTTTGTAGGAGATGGAAGCTACCACCACCCATAGCCACTATAAGCGGGAAAGGGCACAGCATGAATGAGGTGGGGCTACTTCAGTCTTTCCTGTTTTCCTTAATGCAAGTGAATGGATACTACTTCCTGTAGACAACTAGAATATGCTCAGGACTGTCTTCATTGCAGCTTCCCCATCAATGCTATTCTTTTCTTATGCAGTTAATGTAATTTGTCTTCTCTCAGTTCATCCTGGATTGTTTTATATACAGTATAGTCTTAAGAGATGCTGATGATGTCCCACTCCTTTATTCTTCTCCATCTGGTCTTCTCAGAATAACAGAGTTGGAAGGGACCTTGGAGGTCTTCTAGTCCAACCCCCGCTCAAGAACTCAAAGGAGCCTCTAACTTGATGTGGCCAGCAGACTTTCTAATAAGATCACATTCTCAGCTATGCTCTAAGGGACACATAAGACTTTAGGGGAAGCCTGGATATTTTCCTAGCTTTCTTGTTGCATTTGCTAAAGGAATCACAGTTCTGCACAGAGGTAGCCTTCCTGCTTGACTGCTTCAATTAAAAATAAGCTAGTAGAAATCAAAAGCTGGAAGCTATGAATTTTCTAAAAACATACTCAGAGCTGCTTGATCCTGTGCCTTTTAAGTTTACTTTCAAACTTAAAGCATACCTGCTAACAATGTTTTGCTTTGTTCTATGAAAATGCTGGAGTTGCATTATTTAGGAGTTTAATCAATTTTTGACTCACATATGGTACCACAATGATATGGGGAATCCTAGTTCAATTTCTGTTTAAAACAGCTTCCCTAACTTGATGTTCTCCAAATGCATAGACATCAGCTCCCAGAATTCCCTAGGTAGCATGCCATGGCCACCAATTAGAATTTTGGAATTGAAGTGCATTCATTTGAAGAACATCTAGAGTGGGAATGGTTGATTTACAAGATCACAGTAAGCCAAAACTCAAGAAACCAGGTTATGGCTTAAGAGAATGTAAGAACAGAACTACTGTTAGAAACTAAAACCTAACAATTATTAAAATCTAATAACTACAAAACTCTAGAAAGAGAAGAGCAACAAAGATTTTTACGGGGCTGGAGGCTAAACCATACAATGAATAGTTGCAGGAACTAGGTATGTCTATTCTAACAAAGAGGAGGACTGGGGCAGTGGTGAAATGCAAATTTTTTTACTACCGGTTCTGTGGGCATGGCTTGGTGGGCGTGGTGTGGCTTGGTGGGTGTGGCAGGGGAAGGATACTGCAAAATCTCCATTCCCACCCCACTCTAGGGCCAGCCAGAGGTAGTAATTGCCGGTTCGCTGAACTACTCAAAATTTTCACTACCGGTTCTCCAGAAACTATCAGAACCTGCTGGATTTCACCCCTGACTAGGGGTGATATTATAGCAGTCTTCCAATAGTTAAGGGGCTGTCACAGAAAGTAGGAGGTTGACCAAAGCATCTGAGAGCAAGACAAGAAGTAGTGGATGGAAGCTTAGAAGGAAAAATCCAATTTAGAATTAAGGGCAAATTTCCTGTCAATGAGAGTAATTAATCAGTGGAACGGCTTGCCTCTAGAAGTTGTGGGTGCTCCATCTCTTGAGGTTTTTAAGAAGAATTTGGGCAGCCATGTGTCTGAAATGATGTATAGGATCTCTTGCTTGAGCAAGAATTGAATTAAAAGTCCTCCAAAGTCTCTTCCAACTCTGTTATTCTGTAATTCATATCTGCACAGTGGTCAACAAGAGTCTTCTGTGAAGTCCACAATCAGCATGTAATGGCAGACATTTACTTTTGTCTTCAGGTATCACAGGTAGTAATGGACTGTTTTAAAACAATTTAAACTATCTTACACAAGTTTTTCTTGTGAGAGAAAATACCATGAAAAATGGAGAAATATTTCTTCAATGTTACGCATAATTTTAAACATTCTCCCTCCTGTTTTTATCTCAAAAAATAAATTAAAATAAATAAAACCTGGAAATTTCTGAACTGATTTCCACCTAAAAAAAAATTCACACGATCTAAAAGGAGATTAAATATAAGAGCAAGGCATTCAGAAACTAACTACAAGAAAGACAATAGAAATATGGCCAAAAGCAAAGAATGCCAGTCCTATCTATGTTTACACACAGCAAAGCAATGAGATTTTCCAGTGACAGCATTATAGGTTTTGATTTTCTCTGGAAGCTTCAAAGCCCCTTTGTACTTTTACAATATATGAGCAAGAGCCTACTGGAAACCAACCAAGCATCTCTGAGAATGAGGCACTACCACTAATTCTGCTGCACCAAAAAAAATCACCTTTATGCCAAGATTTGATACCTGCAGCCAAGTCAAAGCTTCCCTGCCTGACTTTCTCTGACAATTTTCTCTGAACTTATCAAAAGACTACTTTCATGTACAGAGAATGAGCTTTCCAGAAAAACGGAGCTATTGCCCTTATGCCTGAAAAAAGGAACAGGAAGATATAGCTCAACTGTGCTGGAGAATTGTTTGTGTCTGTGGCCTTCTATCACTGGAGAAAAAGATTTTTGATGGTCTTGTAGACCTACTTCAGGAGGTAGTCCATTTTTCACATACCAATGAGACCATTTGGGCACAGCTTTTATAATTTATTGTAGCTAGCTTTGGAAAAAACCAGACCACGCCTTGTTCAGTAATGGACTTTTACTGGAAAAAAAATTAATTAATTTAATAATCGATTGTGAAACAGCTGCAGCCACATTGGGGCTCCAACTTAGTATCATGTCAGAACAGAGCAATTGATATACTGCTGCCAAAGGCATGATTTTTAATGGAGAATAAGATCATGGATGGTATATGGTGCACTCCACCCTTATTTTGCCACACCATGTCATCCAGTAGGGAGATGACAGCTGCAGCAACTCAGGCCCCTCCCTCTATAATGCTTCCTGAGTGTCTGCCATCACCTCCTCCTCCTCTGCCTCTTCCTCCTCCTCCTCCTCCTGAATTCTGAATTCTGAATAGTCAAGGAAGACTTAATGAAAGGAATACTCTTGTCAGAAATCCAAAATTAGGCACAAACAAGTAGTACCTTTCCTGTATTTTTAGTTAATCAAATGATTTAAAATGTAATGTAGACTGAAGCTGAATTTCTAAAGCCAGGAGGCAGAGATCAAATTGTGTGGCTCACATCTTACCAAGTCTCGGCCTGACCGTTCTGAACTTCTACTTGCTAATGTAGGGCTTGCCAATGCTCACGTTTTTCTCCCTGTCTTGAAAAGCTTCCTCTGCTTTATCTTGTTTTGTTTTGTCACAATTCTCTTGCCTTTCAAGCCCCTTTTAGAAGCAGAAATGAAGGGGTTGGATAGAAGCCCTCTCTGTATCGCAAAGCTTGACACCGTCGGAGACTGCATCATTATTTCAGCCGCTGTCCTTTAAGGGTAGGAGATTTTGAGTACCTTCGCAGTACAAACTGAAAGCATCTGCTCAGAATACATACTATATTCTGAAAAGTTTATTTCCTGATAGACAATTGCGTTCTTAAGATGTAGTCTAAATCGGTGCTTTATATTTTAAGCACTGGAACATCTTCCAATATATCGAAATAGTTGATTTCCCCACAATGCGACTTGCTTGCAATGAGTCCAGTTGGTGGTAAGATGTGTAGTTGCTTCACACAGCCAAAAGTAAAGAAAAATCCATCTGCTTGCATCTGAAATCAGCTCTCTAACCTGCTGTTGGTCAAACCCCACCCAGATGGTGCTACTTGAACGTATGTGTTCAAAAGATAATCTGCATTAAAGTTGTGGGTGTCTATTTTTATTTTTCTTCTTAGTTAAAATACCATGCAGGCAACGTCCCCATCCTGCTCTCCTCGGGAATCGTGACAAAATAAAGATTAAAGCACCAGTGGCAGAAATAAAACCGTTCTTTTGCAAGCAAGCAGATACTAAAGGATCTCAGTAGGCCATTTTATTTTTGAGGGGAGAGAAATGCCGCTCTTTTTTGAATGTCATTCCTCTTGTTTAGAGGACAACAACAACAACAACAACGATAATATTGTTTTTAAAATGTTATATCTCTTTGCTGGTTTATTTGAGCATTACAGAACTATCTTTTTAAATGCAGTGCATTACATTTTACTTAAACCTAAGGTCCTGTGGTTTGAGCCTACTCACAAGTAGGTGTGTACAACATCACAATTGAAGCCCATTAACAATGGATGGATTTGTTTTCAAGTAAAGATGTATCCGTTTCGATTGCAGATGGATTAAAACTGCCCCCAAAAGGAGAGGAATATTTTTTTCACTGGATCCAGGTTTAAGTTCATATAAATATGTGCAATCTAAATTATGAATTAAACCTTGGCTGTTGCAACTACACATAAATTATGGCTATCACAACAAGATAATCCATTATGAGAACAGGCTGGTGTTTTAAAAGCAAAAAATTAAGCCACTCTCGTCACTTCCTTCCTGCCACTTGGTAGCGTACGGCCTTTAAAATGCTGCCACTCACTTCTACGATTTACCTGTTTAAAAAAAAAAGTGGTTGTACGGCGGGCATTTAGCTAGAAGTGTACACCTAAATGCTGCAGATGGTTTAGTTTTATAAGAGATGAAACTGCATTTGGTGGAACTGATTAAATATAAAAACACCACCATCTGCCATTTATTCTAATATAAAATGGTTTGGGCAGATGCTGACATCTTTCGAGATGATTGATTCGTCTCTGACAAGTAAAGATTCTCAGAGGAGTCCAGCTGCCCGCTTCTCGCACAATGCCCGCTTACCGGACTCAGTGCCAAGGCAAGAGGATGGAGCAGGTGAAGGAAGGGCATATTAATAAAGCAGTGAGCTTTGGACTGTTGTGTGTGCGTGTCTCTGGGCATGCGTACCTATCCAGGCACCTTCTTCAGTCCTGGCTCAGGATTTGCTGGGACTATGTATTACCCAAGCAGGAGCCTGTTTTGAGTATCCCTCCCCGTTTTCCTTTACTTTAAAAACAGTGGTTAGATATTCATCCCTTCCTCTTTCATTCTTTTGGTTAAGTCTGCATCAGGGTTCCATTTAAAAACCTTGCCCCGTTATTTATTAAATATGACATGAGTTGCTTTGTAATAACTTGAGGAACAGATGTAGACATCATTGTTCTTTTTCATTAAAATCAGATCTCCGGCCTCTCTATTGCTGCGTGATTTATAGATGACACTATTGTGTAGTTGTACTCTAGCCACTGTTGAGTTTATTGGATTACGAATGACCCTAGTCCGCACATTAATAACTTAAACAATAGATTGTTACAATTTTTACTCTGTTTCCTTCAAGGAACTTAATATGGGATGTGCGGTTCTCTCGCACATCATTTCACCTTTAGAATAATCTTGTGGTTTTATTTTTTTTTTTAGATCTGTTTTTATTTTTAGATCTAGACTTTATATTTTCTCCAGGAATGCTAGGGTGTTCACATGATACTCTCATTTTATTTTAAAAATCCCAATAATAACCCTGTGAGGTTAGTTGGCCTAGGAGACAATAACTGGCCCCAATCACAAATTTAACCAACCATGGTTGCAAATAGATTTGAAAGTGAATCTCCAGGTTCCCTAGCATCATATCTCAACTACTACAATCATATCTTTCTCTAATTAGTTTGACAAATTCAGAGTGACTCCAAGACTAGGTCAGGATTTTAATCTGGTCCAATCTCAGAACTTGAGCCATCCTGCCAAAAGGTGTTTCAAAAATTCTTGTTAAAGTTAAAAGTGCATGTGAAAGGTATCATGATATAATACAATACAGTCGTGCAAAATGAAGAGAGTTTTGAGTTACACCTACAGGAAGGTCAGTGGTGGGTTTCAAAATGTTTTACTACCGGTTCTGTGGGTGTGGCTTGGTGGGCATGGCAGGAGAAGGATACTGTAAAATCTCCATTCCCTCCCTACTCCAGGGGAAGGTTACTGCAAAATCCCCATTTCCTTCCAATCAGCTGGGACTCGGGAGGCAGAGAATAGATGGGGGCGGAGCCAGTCAGAGGTGGTATTTACTGGTTTTCCGAACTACTCAAAATTTCCGTTACCGGATCTCCAGAACTGGTCAGAACCTGCTGAAACCCACCTCTGAGGAAGGCCTCTGCAATGTTATGCAAGTATGATCTTAGGAGACAGAGCCACAGACTGGATAACTAGCACATCTCTGACCCCACAAGGTGGGTGGAGGTGGTGGGGCAGGCATAGGAAGAATTTCAGATGGCACCCTTCCTAGTTTTCCAGAGTGTGAAGGAAGCAGCAGAAGGGAGCAATATTATTTCAGTCTTGCAAGATTCCATTAATGTAACCTTATTCTAAAGACAGGGTTAGAACCCTCAGTTGTGCTTCTTCTCTGGACTACCTCAGAGAGCTAACAGTCTCTTCTCTGCAGTCATTTTGAAGCACCCGAGTATTCAAATGCTCTATAGCTTACGGTAGTGAAAAATAGCAATAGAAAAAAAAAAGCTGAGTCAGCTGCATCCAGCAAAAGGTTATGCCTGTGCATGAAATGGTATTTAATGAGATTCTAATAAGAAGAAATCTTAGCACTACCAAGCAACTACTGGCGACAGTTTCCCTTCTCCTTTACAGGATGTCTGTGGTGAGAATGAAGAAGCAGTGGGAAAAACCTGAAGGTTACAAAGAAAAATGTTTTCTGGACCCTCCATAAAATTCTCTAAAGGAGGGTGGGACACTGTAAAAATCCACATCTGGGATTATCAAGGGGTTTTCAGTGCCCCCCCCCAGCATAAAAATAAAGAATCCCTGAACCACATAAAAGGAACACGAAGGAAAAGAACTGTCATAATAACATTGCTTTTCCTTGCAGCTCTGCTACTGTAAATTCTTTTAATCAGTTCCTCTGTTAATTGGAAGAGCTGTGTGTTGTCTAACAGTCGTGGATTTCATTATGCTTTCTTCAGTAATTATATATTTTAACTACAAAGTATAGTCTAGGAATACCAGACAAAACCCACCTCCACCACCTTCTCTGGGTACAGTTGAAGTTGCAAATCAAACCATATCGTTAGAATGAGCAGCGTGAAAAGGCTGAGCAAGCTACCAGCATCTTAGTCAAGCAAGGACAAGCAAAGTACCTTTCTCAGGAGCTGGCATGGGAGAAAAGGTGGTTAAATGTTAGCTTGCGGGTGAGCTACTTAGAAGAGTCTTGGGTAAAAAGTAACTACGGCAGAGCAATTTACAGGTAGTCTTCGACTTACAAAAGTTCATTTAGTGACGGTTCAAAATTACAACTGTTGAATATAAATGCCTGCCCTTTGGGTTTAGAGTTGTAAGGGTTAACTACCCAGGGACCAGTTCACCACTGACCCCTCCTTACCTCAGCTCCGCCTCTGGGGTACTTAAGGGTCATCCATGCGGTCTGAGCTCACTCCAGCTGCATACCTGTAAGAGAGTAACTATGTATGAATAAAGGACTTTACTTATACACGTGCTCATGTACATTTACTTATTGGGCTCGATCCAAAAGAACATCCTAACAAATATGGTAGCAGAGGATGGTTCTGAATAGCCCAAAATCTAACTGAAGAATGCAAAAGAACCACAAACAAAAGGAAGATTCCGAGAGAATAAACACCCGAGCCTACAAGAAGAAAATGGAGGAACTTCTGGCATCGGATGGAACCACACTCGCAGGGATGCCAGAAGAAAAATTTCCGATCGCTGACTTGGGCACCACAAGCGGATCAGAGGAAAACCTGACCGAGGAAGAAACTGAGACAGAAGCCACACCGAATGAGGATGATGACTTCAAACTGAGACTACAGGCACTAATCGACTCCACAAAAAACAAGTCCAGCCTCGTCGCGGAACTCCGAAACCTAATCGGTGATTGCGGGACAGCCACCGAGAAGGACGAGGACCAAACCGACCACGGCAACGAAAAGACGGTAAGCGGCTCCAACCCCTACCGCATACAACCAGACGAGACCGTTTTTAAATTCGCGCCCTCCCCACGGCGGCCATCTTGCCCCATGACGTCACCAAAAATGGCCGACCAGCGACCGATGGGATCCCGGGGTTTGAAAATCGTGGCGGGAACCGAGGCCTACCCCTACGAGCTCCCCGAAATATACAACGGGACCCAACGCATGCAAAACGAGGGAGCCACAAGCTCGCCTACCGAGCTTGAGGTAGAAAAAGCCATGCGGACCATCACCGCGGCTTTTGGGCCTAAAATAAAAATAGTCAGCGCTCACCCCGACTCCCCTAAGGGGCACAACGTGACATCCTACACGCAAGGGGACAACTACGAGAACCAACTACGGTGTGACAATACCGGGGCGGGTGTGCAAAATCAAACACGCCACGCCAGAGCCCCCCCCACGCGACTACCCGAACAGCACGAAAACCCGGAAGAAGAAATAAGACACTTACCGGTCCAAAGCCACCACCCGAGACATCCAGGGCCATCGACGGGCGTGGGTCTCGGCCCGTGGCCCAGCTTCGACCTCCAAGCCGGCACAGGCCTCCGAGACCCCTGATCGGCCTTCGCGGACTATCCGGCGGTCCCAGGCGACGAGATGGGGTTTTCGGCGTTCCGGGCGACAAACCAGATGACTTTCGGGCTCCAGGGACTACCCAGGGTCGAGCCAGGAATCCACTCCAACGCAGGATGCCTCCACCCGGGAGCAGCACAGACGAGCTCCTTCTCCGGCGGCGGCAGAGACAGAATGGACCAGGAGCATGCGCAGAACGGACCTGCAATGAGAAAAGAACAGCCCATAGAAGCAAGTCACTACAGACTGACTCCATGCATTCCTCTGCCTTATTGCGAGTTTCCTTTCGCCTTAGACCATGGACAGCAACTGTCAGTAGGTAATATTCCTCACAATACTGGGACACTTCCAAATGACTTTCCCAAACTGAGGGTGGATGGATTTAATTTTGTTGCATGGAATCAACAGTTGCAGGTTGTCCTCTTAAAGGAACATTTACTGTTTTTGCTAACTAATCCACCAGGTAAACCCTGGACTTTCCAAATAGACTGTATGCATCATAAGGCTTACCACCTATTACTAACGAGTATATCCCCAAGCATGTACCCCAGTATAGGTCACAATCTGACTGTGTCAGAGGTAGTAACCATTCTGCACAAAATGTTCTATAGCAGAAGCATAGCGACCACCACTAGAATCAGCAGGGAATTTTACTCAGCCAAACTCAAGGCAGGCACTCCCATGAGTGAACACATATTGTCACTCAATGCCATCAGGGCTGAGCTAATTCAAAGGGGGGAAAACATTACCGAAGGGAGCATGGTGAGCGTGATCATAAATTCCTTAGACCACAGCTGGAGTGATTTCGTTATGCACCTAGATAGCTCCAACCTAGAATGCATTACCTTAGATATGTTAACCAGTAAACTCATAGCGGAGGATAACCTTAGGAGAGACCGATCCCTGAACCACAGAGAACCAAAGATCAATAAGAGGGTAGAATTCCATAGCAGAGATTACCATGACATGGAGTGCTTTAACTGTGGCTCCAGGGAACACTATAAGAGGGACTGCCCCAGGAGAATAAGGGACATGAGACATTTCCAACCCAGGGACAGGACAGAAAGCAGACACAGAACCACCGATAGACAGACAATTGAAAACAGATACAGACGCAGAGACTCACCCAAGCCCAGGGATGGAAGAAGATACAGGGATAGCTCCAGGGACAGCCACAAGGGATCGTTATATGGACTGGGAGAAAGAGTCAATGTATCAGACTGTACCGACACTGACAATGCATGGCTATTAGACTCAGGGGCCACAAATCATACCACTTATAACACGAAACTATTTACCAAGTTCACGAAGGAAAAATTTACCATTAAGGTAGCCAATCAAAATAATGTGCTAGTGACCGGGAAGGGTAACATAAACATCCCAGAGATAGGGGAAATAGAGGGGGTACTGCTCGTACCGGAGATACCCTATAACATAATAGCTACCTTAAAACTAAGCAAGGAAACAGGGACCAAAATAACATTTGAGAAAGGGGAAGTATCACTAAGCAGGGAAGGGAAGACGATCGGTAAAACCATAATCAGCGGAGGTTTACCATATTTTCAGCCCAACTGTGGTAACCCCCCCAAGGTAAATACCAACTCCCATAATGGGACCAACACCGCACCTAACACTGAGGAGATAGTGGAGGATGACCATCACCCACACACAGGGGACCCAGACTTAGAACAAACATTAGAAAAAGAAAAGCCATCATTGGGCAAACCAATTCACGACGAATGTGCGCATTTACTGCATAGAAAATTGGGTCACAGCAGTTTGCCAGTTGTACAAAAAATGGTCAATTGTGCTGATGGATTAAAGGTCAAAAATTGTAAAAATTATTTAGAGTGTTCGGTGTGCAAATGTTCAAAGTTAAAGACCAAAGCCAAACCCAAGAAATCAGAACGTACCACCGATTCCATTTTTCAAATGGTACACATGGACTTAGTGGGGCCCCTAAGGCCATCCATCAAATATAAGAAAAGATTTTTCTTAACCATTGTAGATGACTTCAGTCGCTACGGTTTCGTATACACACTCAAACATAAACACGAGGTGTTCAAGAAGTTTAAGGAGTTTCATAAAATGATAGAACTACAACATAATGTCAAGATCAAGCAAATCATGACCGACCGAGGTTCTGAGTTTATGTCCAAAGATTTTTCAAATTGGCTCAAGGCGCAAGGGATGATGCGTTTTACGTCAGCCCCTTTCTCGCCATTCCAAAATGGGGTCGTAGAAAAAAAAAATGGAACCCTACAGACCATGATGAGGTGCGTGCTGGAGGATGCTGGGTTGGGACAGCACTACTGGTCAGAGGCCGTCCACTATTCAAATTACACTCTAAACAGGTTATGGTGTAGCGTAATTGACAAAACACCATACGAGATCATGTATGACCGAAAACCAAAAATATCACACCTCCACATATTCGGTGTCACCGCTGACGTACACATCCCCAAACAATTACGCAGAAAGGGAGACAAAGTCTCCAGGCGATTAAGGTTTATGGGGTACGAATCAGGCACCAAAGGTTTTAGATTCATTGACAACAACAACAATTTCATAATTTCACGCACCGCAGTGTTTCATGAAAATTCTAATTGGTCCAAAATACACCTAAATGAAATAATCACAGGGAGAGAAAACCCCAGCTGCACCCAAACCAAACCACCGCAGGGCACAGTAGGTAATGACAATTCAGAAGCAACAAAACGAAGGGGTCATGGGGTAGAAATCGAAGAGTGGAAAGCAGGGCACCCAGATCTTAGAGTCGAGGCTCTCACAGAAAAGGAGGCCAGATACCTCCACGACACAGACACAGCTCCAGAAAGGCCAGTGAGAACTTCCAGAAACAAGACCCCTAAGAAACTAGAGGACTATGTCCTATCACTACACGCCAACCAAGTGACCCCCAATAATTATGAAGAAGTGCTCAAATTACCCGCTGGTGAGAAAGAGAAATGGGAACAGGCGATGGAAAGGGAGATGAAAAGCCTACGTGATCTAAAGGTATATACACCCACAGTAGTCCCCAGTGATAAGACCACAATAGGTACTCGGTGGATATACAAAATAAAGTCTATGGAGGGGGGCAAAACTTTATACAAGGCTAGACTGGTAGCCCAGGGGTTTGCACAGCGTTTCCCAGATGATTACACTGACACGTATTCGCCCACCGTCAGGGCTGAAAGTGTGAAGTGTGCGTTGGTGATAGCCTCGATTCTAAACCTAAAGGTACACCAGTTCGACGTGCAAACCGCATATCTGCACGCTGATCTAGACAAAGAGATTTATGTCAGAGCACCACATAGCAGAAGCACATGCAAGGGGGAAACCTGGCTATTAAATAAGAGCTTATATGGGTTGAAACAGTCTGGGAAGAGGTGGTATGAGTGCTTATCAAAAACGTTAAGGTCAATGGGTTTTGAAGCCACCTCTGCTGACAACTGTTTCTTCGTTAAAAAGCTGGGCAACACTATCGAATATGTCCTCGTGTATGTTGATGATATCTTATACGTCAGTGACCAAAATCAAAAGTGCGAAGCGTTCGCCAGAGAGTTGGGAAAACACTTCACATTGAAGGTGCTAGGGAAGGTCGACAAATACCTGGGGGTGCAGATTACCAAGACAGACAAAGGGTTCAGACTGTCACAAAGGGAAAAGATAGTGGAGCTGTTACATAAATGTTACATGTTTGACGCCAAAACGTGTGAGACACCCATGGCGCCTGACTTCCTAAAAAATATGTATAATGAATCAGAACAGTTTAATGACAATACCTTGTACAGGTCCATAATAGGTTCCTTACTGTACATAGCGAACTGGACAAGGCCAGACATAGCACTAGCGGTCAACCTACTGTCGAGACATGTAGGCAAGCCCTCAAATTACCATTGGGAAGCCATAAAAAGGATACTTAGGTACCTCAAGTATAGTGCCGAAGCTTGCCTGTGCCTTGAACCCGAACCATCCAGTAAGCCAGTTTTTTCATGCTATGCAGACGCAGATTGGGCTGGGGATGTAAAATGTAGAAGGAGCACATCCGGGTACATATTCTTTTTGAACAACAGCCCAGTACATTGGTACACTGGTAAGCAAAACCTAGTGGCCACATCAACCACAGAAGCCGAGTATATATGCCTATCTAAGGCCACGAATAACCTGGTATGGTTCGATGACTTGTTATCCAACATCTGGGCTGAACCCTAATACCCCATCTGTATTCATGAAGATAATAAGGCGGCTATTGAAATATCTAGAGCTGATGCCGTGGGTCAAAGGTCGAGGCATATTGATATAAAACACAAACACGTCAGGCAATTTTCCAACATGGGGTTCATTAAGGTATTACATTGCGACACAGAGGAGCAGACCGCAGACATCTTAACCAAACCTCTGTTAAACAAACAACACACCTACTTAACATCAAAGCTAGGCGTCTTATTACCCAAGTCAACATCTCACCAACAATCCAATTGTGCTCTCACGGTCAGGCATCTAGAGGGGGATTTGTTGAATATAAATGCCTGCCCTTTGGGTTTAGAGTTGTAAGGGTTAACTACCCAGGGACCAGTTCACCACTGACCCCTCCTTACCTCAGCTCCGCCTCTGGGGTACTTAAGGGTCATCCATGCGGTCTGAGCTCACTCCAGCTGCATACCTGTAAGAGAGTAACTATGTATGAATAAAGGACTTTACTTATACACGTGCTCATGTACATTTACTTATTGGGCTCGATCCAAAAGAACATCCTAACAACAACGGCACTGAAATAAATGACTTATGACCATTTTTCACAGTTACAACTTTTGGAGCATCCCCATGATCATGCAATCAAAATTCAGATGCTTGGCAACTGCTTCTGCAGGGAAACCAGATTCACTTAACAACCGGGTTACTAATTGCAGTGATTCACTTAACAACCGTAGCAAGAAAGGTCATAAAACGGGGGCCCTTAACAAATGTCTCACTTGACAACAGAAATTTGAGACTCAATTGTAGTCATAAATCGAGCTCATCCAGCGGACCTATACAAATTCTTTTGATGTGTTATATAAAAAAAGCAGTCTTTTGAACCTCAAAAATATGGCAGCTCTTTGAGGTAAAACAAAATTGAGGACATCTGCATGTATATTTGGTGGAAAGGTCTATTTTGGATGAAAAGGTCTCAGTATACAAAGGTAAAAACCTTAGCTCCGATTTATCTTTTAAAACCCATGACAATATAGTTTGGATTAATTAAAGGCATTATAAAACAGCAGACTGGCATGAAGTTATTAATCATAATGAACTTAGTATTGACTAAAATCTGGCACAGCAAAAAGATGCACCTGATCTTTGTAATGGGTTCAATAAAGCATGGGATGTAATAGATATAGATAAGCTGACAAGTTTCATTTGATTATATGAGGGGAGACCAAATGCCAAGATTTTTCTGACATAATAGGAAATCCCTCACTGGATATTGGAATAAGATACATAAGAAAGTTAATGAGCAAGAGCAGATTCTGTCAGTGATTTAATTAGCATCCTGATTTCATCAAGTTCTTACATGGGAAGTTATTACATTAAAAAAATTACATTATATGATTTAAAAAATCGACACTGTCTTGGACCCGATGAGCCTTTGGTCCGGTTTTTCCAGAGTGATGGTTTTTAGAGGAGGGCATTTCTAATAGTATGATGCTAAACATCTTTCCTTGTAAGCAGTGTTCTCTGAGTTCGAAGGCAACATTTTTCCTAATCAGGATGAAGATGCAGGTTCAGTCATAGAGACTTTAATTTTATATATTTTTTCCTTTGAAGTAAGCGTCTGGAAATTCACCGAGATGACTTTTTGAATAGCACTGTGCTATGGATTTATTATTATTATTTTAAATGATTTTCATCCTAAATGTATCACTTTGTATGTTTCTCTGAGCTTGGTTGCTTTCTTGCAGACATTTCATTAACCAACGAGGTTATTAACCAACTTCGGTGTTCTAAAGATTATCTAGTTGGGTAATGAAATGTCTATCAGAAAACAAGTTCAAAGAGCTCCAAGGACCCCACAATTCAACCCTGAGCTACAAATACTTTCTTCTTTGTATGTAAATATTGATAAGCATTTGTCTTTGTAGAAAGCATTTTTCCTATTTCAGGTACTTCAGAATACAACTGATGCCTCTATATAGCACTTAGCAATAGCACTTAGACTTATATACCGCTTCTCAGTGCTTTTACAGCCCTCTCTAAGTGGTTTACAGAATCAGCATATTGTCCCCAACAATTTTGGGTCCTCATTTTACTGACCTTGGGAGGATGGAAAGTTGAGTTAACCTTGAGCCTGGTGAGATTTGATCTGCCAGATTGCAGGCAGTTGGCAGTCAGCAGAAGTAGCCTGCAGCACTGCACTCTAACCATTGTGCCACCATGGCTCATATGCCTAAATATCAGCATATTTAGGCATATAAGCCTAAACTGCAAATTTCCCTCAGGCCGCATCATGAAATATTTTAACTATTTCTCATAGTTTTAGAAGCGATTTCGTTGCAGAATGGCAAGCTGGAGAGCAAGGCTGATGCCACTGTTTCAAGAATATGCTTGACACTTTCTTGGGTGTATAGAACTGGTTCTGTGAATTTAGAATCCTAGTGTATAAAATCTTTGGTCACAATAATTGGCATATTTAAACAAGACAAATTAATTAAAAAAATAAAGTTAATGATTACCTTATGTTTTCTATTTTGATTAGAAAAAAGTAAAAATCTGTTCATTTAATTGCTATTAATTTTTCTGTTGATTAATCTGCAATTAAAATACTGCTCGATGCATGAAAAAGAATTTAGGAACTTGATAGTCTCCCATAAGGAATGATGGATCCATAAATAAAGTAGATCAGCTGATACCTTGTAAATAATTGGTACAGGGAAAATGAGCAACATCCATTCAAATCACTTCAACAAAGGGAACATTATGTGACATTGATCTGGTTTACACATTGCACATTTCATGATATATTTGCTAGTTTGCTAAACATGTTGTAGAAAACTGTTACAACTTATAATGATTTAGTTTATGTGAAACTAGTCAATTATGCTTTATATATGGACCTAGACTGTGCATGCATTTTTTTTTTTTTGGCACTCCACATACACTGGCTACTCAGTGTTTATAGCTCTGTGTTATACTTTCTGGTTGTTCCACGGATAGAAAAGAGGAAGGTCTTTAACTGGGTACTCCAGGGGTCAGCAACCTGCTGCTCTGGAGCCTCATGTGGCTCTTTCACCCCTCTGCTGCGGCTCCCTGTCATTCAAAATATACGTCACAACCGCCAATGTGCGACACCCACCAGCACACGATTTATTGAGCTTTTCAACCCCCGGTAGGCCAACCATGGATAAATCCAAGAAAAGAAAAAAGTTTTAGAAGAAAACAGAATGTTTAATTCAACTATATATGCTAGTTTTGTGGCTGCTCAAGAAATAGTCAGGCATGGGAAGAGTTTTGTGGCTCCCGGTGTTTTCTTTTCTGTGGGAAATGGGTCCAAATGGCTCTTTGACTGTTTAAGGTTGCAGACTCCTGGGGTACTCCATGACAATCCAAGGAGAAAGGTGGTCCCGAAAACCTCAAGAACAACTCTGGGAACATATGAACATCCTACTTATAAGACAACCTACCTCTGTAATCTTAGAGATTGTGGGTGGTTAAACCAGTTTGGTCTAGTAGCTAGAAACCAGGAGACTGTGAATTCTAGTCCCGTCTTAGCCATGAATGCCAGCTGGGTGATTTTGGCCCAGTCACTTTCTCTCAGCCTAACTTATATCACAGGATTGCTGTTGTAGGACAAATAGGAGGAGGAAGGAGTGTTAGGTCAGTTCAACACCCTGAGTTATTTATCAAAATAATACAGATAGGAGATAGAATAAATAAATAAAAATAAAGATTTAGCAAGAAATAGCAGGCATGGAGATACACTTGATGGCCATCAACCAGGCATGGAGATACATGTCATCAGCCAAACTGGGTGAAAACAGAGGAACATATATACTTCAAGCAGATCTTTCCCAAAAACAGACTGGCTACAGACCTCTGTTCTTTCAAAACATGCATGAAAAGTCTGGCATTTTCTTGACTATGGAGTTACTTTAACTGGTGTTAAGGACAGAGAGCTGTTCTGGTATAAAATCATGCTGATTACTGAGCTTTTCCATTGTATAATAATAGACCTCATTATTTCCCAATCTGGCATTTTCTAGATTACCGCTGCCCCTATCCTGTCTAGTATCGATAATCCTTAGATGGGATTGCTGGAGTTTTATGTTCCATCATTTGGAAGATTCTGAATTGGGGAAATCCACTGTATCACTATATGGGCTGTGGTTAGAATGCGGTATTGCTAACTCACTGCTCACTGTCAGGAGTTCGATCCTGACTGGCTCAAGATTGACTCAAACTTCCATCCTTCTGAGGTGAGTAAAATGAGGACCCAGATTGTTGGGGGGCAATGCGCTAACTGTGTAAATCACTTAGAGAGGGCTGTAAAGGGCTGTGAAGTGGTATATAAGCCTACGGCTATTGCTATCCCTTTCATGGATAGAATGCTTAGATTTACTGCTATTGTTTTGGGGAAATGGTTGCTCGAGGGAATATTTTTAAAGATATTTTAAAACATTTCCTTCACTCTCTTGAAAGAAGATGAAGGCATCCATTTTGCTTGAACGTGTGGCCGTTTTCTCTTTCTCTCCCCCTTTCTGATGCTTCCATATCGGGTAACAGCTGGGTGAGGGTAGTACGAGCTGCCTTGTTCTCTGCTGAACTGCTTCTCCTCCTCCCCCCCCCACTTTTGGCCTTTGTTAAAAATGTTTCTGATAAATAACAGACTCTCCACAGCTGTTCAAACGAAGCTGGAGGAGGGTGGGTGGTTTTCTTTTGGGGAGGGGCGGTTTTCAAATCGACACCTCGGTGCTCATTTGATGCTAAAGTGGGTTTTTGCTTTAGTAGGTAAATAAGCTCTGGTGGAGGGTTTTTTTTTTTTGTTGTTGTTCAGAAAAATGAGCTATGGGGGCAGCCTGGAAAGACAATGGAGACTGTGAATTGGCCACATCTTAAAAACAAAAGTCCCCTGACCTCTCACTGTGCAAAAAGGGCATTTTGAGAGCTTGGCAAAGGCCCTGCGGGTAATTACTTTAAATGGTGACTTTTACCGCTCTTTTGTTTCATTACAATTGGTGCTATTTCTTCACATGCCTTCAGTGTCAGCTAATTGGTACATGTGCCTTGTTTCTCATCTGAAGTCCATTGACTTCATTAGAACATTAGCATGTGTTCGGGCTTAATTGGGCTCCACTTATTTCGCAAAAGCATGAGTTATTTGTTGCCATTGGGCTGGCTCAGCTCTTCGGCACGATGAAAAGCGAACATGAGGCCTTATTTGCGTGCTTCTTTGAAATGATTTCTACAAACACAAGGGCTTTCTTTGTTGGGGCCCACTTTTGGAGACACAGATCAAGAGTTATCACTGGAATATTTAAAAAACGGGTTTGGAAGAGGGTGGCAAAGAGGGTTCTTTTCCTCCAACTGGAAAGTGCCTTCCTCGTTTCTACTTTGACCTTGGATTCAAAGTAAGCACAGTATGGGTAATCCTCCTCTTACAAACATTCGTTTAGTGACTTCCGAAGTTACAAGGGCACTGCAAAAAGGACTGTTTTCACACTTATGACTGTTGCAGCATTCCCATGTTGCCATGTAATCAAAATTCTGATGCTTGGCAACTTGTTCATATTCATGACGGTTGCAGAGTCCCGGGGTCGTGTAAATCACCTTTTGTGACCTTCTGACAAGCCAAGTCAACGGAGAAACCAAATTCGCTTAACAACCGTGTTACTGACTTAGCAACTGCAGTGATTCACTTCACAAGGGTGGCAACGAAGGTCATAAAATGGGGCAAAAAACTCCCTTAACAAATGTCTCTCTTAGCAACATAAATTTTGGACTCAGTTGTGGTCATAAGTCGAGGACTACCTGTAGCTGACATGGCAGGAGCAGTAGACAAGGATGTGGCAAAGCAGTGGGGTGGCAGTGACTTTTCCCTCTCTTGTTCTTTTCTTTGTTCCACACTGCTTTATCATTACAGTTCCCATGAGGTCTCCCCATTTGGGTTGCCGTATCCTGGCTGCAAAAATCTGGGTGCTTAGGCCTGTCAGCAAAGAGACACAAAAAATTCTAACTGTGGGTAGTATTTGTCTGACTTTTTGTGGTTCAAACAGGATAGTCCAAGCAATAAGGTTTGTTAAAGGTATAGGCAGTCCTCATTTAACATTGTTAACATAACTTGGGTTAACATAATTTGTTCAACAAATTATGTTCAACAAAAAGTTACAACAGTGCTGAACATGGGAATTGAAGTCCACACATGGGACTTCATGTGTGGGAGTTGTAGTCCACACATCTTAAAGGTGCCAAGTTTCAGAAACATAGAATAAAATCTATTATATACAACAAAGATACTCATTGTGGACCAGATAAATATTATTTTAACAAATATCTTATGTTTTACCTTAAACAAATTTGTATAGCCCCTCAGCTCACACATATGTATGAAATGGGTTGACGCTTGTCTCCCTGATGGAATCAGTCAAAGTAGCCATCTCTCTCTCTCTCTCTCTCTCTCTCTCTCTCTCTCCCTCCCTCCCTCCCTCCCTCCCTCCCTCCCCCCTCCTCCTCCTCCCTCCCTCCTCCCCATTGAAATGGCTGGTAATTATAAGATGTGAAGTGGGTTAACTCTTTCTCTCTTGCTTTAATCCTATTGAACTTCACTCCTGGAAAGCGGTTGTTTGCATTGAGAGTGGAGAGAAATATGGTTCTCTGGCCTCCAAAGCTTGACCAGCAATAATTCATTCTGATCAATTTTCTCTCCTTGCATAACTTGGATCCACATGATAATTTTTGTGTTGCAAAAGAGTATCTAGCAATTAGCGCTCGGAGAGGTTCATGAAGCTCTGCCTTATGAGTAGAATTGTGCTAAGATTGAGTGCCAAGTCACTTGGCTCTTGGGAACACTCAAAAAAATCCACGATCTCCAGAAATGTGGCGGAACCTGCAAATAAGCCAGACTGATATCACATGGTTCTTGACTTTAAATCAACTGTAAAAAGCTCTGTAAATATTCCCTTGTGGCTAAGGGCTGCAAGGAAAGATGGATATTCTGTTTACCACTTTAATGGCAAACATTAAAGTGTTTCCCGCTCCCCAAGAAAGCGTTCCCATCATCATTTCTATATTTAGGGAGGGAGCTTCATGTATTGTTTAGCAACCTTTGGATGTAAGAGGCATATGAGTGCACCATTCCTTTCCCTGCCCTCCTTTTCTCTCAGCTATAACTCTTGGTTGCCAAACTAAACTGCAGAATTGCATCTTCCATCTTCCAGCTAATGGAGGCTGCTCTGGAATCCTGCCAGAGAGACTGCCACAGCTCTTACCAGCCTGCTTCCTGAGACCACACCGGGCTGTGTGTGTGTGTGTGTGTGTGTGTGTGTATGTGTGTGAGCATTCGTGGCTGATCTCATGAGCAGTCTTTTCTGGCCTTGGGCTTCAGATTGTCCGTGGCTGCCATAAAGACTAACAAAATTATTAGGGCTCTCGGGAACCGATCTGCATAATCAGAAAACCATTTCCTTTTCAGTGCCAGATGTTGAATAGTTCTTCTAAGTACATTACAGAGGGAACATTGTTTTAATGGTACTTCTGAAATCTTCCGTAGAGGAGAAATACACTTTAATTAATTCTTATAGTAATATAAAGAAAGTACATACTGTTATCAGCTATTAGTTGACTTATATCCCACTTTTTCTCCGGAACGTGGCTCAGATCTCCAGGCGTCCAGCTGTGCCATATTTTCTCAACTTAATTGGATGCAGTTTATCCCGGCTGAGGTTTGAAAATATGATACCATTGCCATAATGCAAGCCTTGTTTTTTCCTCTGTTCAAGAAACTTAGCAGTGTTTGTAAGACTTTCGCGGGGGCGAGAATTTATGGTGTAGAATTAAGATTTAAGGATGCATCTGACTTTCTTCTTCCTGTTGGTCCAGAAACTTTGTTTCAAAAGCAACGAACAGGGTGGTGCAAAATAGATCATCAGTGACAACATTCCTAAGGACTGCTTAGTCAGGCATGGCTTACATAGGTTTTTCAGCTCCTTCCATTCCACTTAACTGAGATCAGAAAGGCAGCTGATTCTTAGAATGAGTTGCCTCATTTGTCTGAAGTTCAGAGTGGCCTGCCTGTCGATCTTAGTGCACCCAATTGTAATATCCTACCCCAGTTCTTCTCAACCTTGACGGCTTTAAGATGTGTGGACTTCAAGCAAGCTGGTTGGGGAATTCTGGGAGTTGAAGTCCACCCATCTTAAAGTTGCCAAGTTTGAGAAACACTGGTCTGGACAATTGTGATATCACCTATTCATTATTAACACAACACACAAATTAGTGGTGGATTTCAAAATTTTTTACCAAAGGTTCTGTGGGTTTGGCTTGGTGGGTGTGGCTTGGTGGGCGTGGCAGGGGAAGGATGCTGTAAAATCTTCATTCTCACCCCACTCCAGGGGAAGGTTACTGCAAAATCCCCATTTCCTCCCGATCAGCTGGGACTTGGGAGGCAGAGAATAGATGGAGATGGGGCCAGTCAGAATTTTTACTACCGGTTCTCCGAACTACTGAAAATTTCTGCTACCAGTTCTCCAGAACTGGTCAGAACCTGCTGAAACCCACCTCTGACACAAATGAATCTTCACAACTGGTTACTTTGTAGAAAAATTGTCTCACGTGACATTTTATTTTTCAATAGGTGTGCAGATCCTGGTAAAACTGCCCCCCCCCCATGTTTGTACCTACTGGTTAGCCTTTGGGAGGAAATAAATAGGAGAAAAGAGCATAGACTCAAGAATCATATGGGTGTCTTTGAAATAGAATCCAGAATAGGAATGCATTGTGTGGAATATGTATGTTGAATTCTGCAAGAAATAGAAAGAAAACGGTAAGCCAAATGAATCACACAAAAGGCAGCATGCTTTGGGGTGCAGAACCTTGATATTTACTTTCTGAAAGGGAATATTTTGGGAATGAAACCAACATAATGGAAGGCTTTTCCAAAACGCATTCCTGGGGCACATATTATTGATTGATAAAACATTGTTCAATTGTGTTTTTTGGTCTGTACTGTGTGCATGTGCAGATAAAGTAAATAAAAACAGGCATTGTTACACAATCCTCTCCACATTAATTCATCAGTTTGCAAAAATTGGATATGAATGACTGCTCACATTTTTCAGTATTTGGCTAAAGGACAGATCTGTCTACCTGCTTTGTTTATTACATGCTGCCTACTCTCGTGCATGTTTAGCAGAACCGAACGCAAAGGAATTTCTACAACAAAGGAAATCTTAGATTGAAATCATGTGTACATTTCCTTAGGAGTAAGCCTCCCAAAACAAAAGGATGGACATCTAAATTGAAACAATACTATTTATTTATCATTTACAAGAAATCGGGATTATTCACATTAGAACTTGCAGATTGGTCTAAATCTCATCAGAGGCATGTGAATGAATATTGGATTTTATACCATCACTTTTTTTCTTTTGTAATTTATTGAAAAATAAAGGACATTTCTGTGCAAGTTTTCTTTTATAAGTTTAATTGTATATTGAATGATTCTCATATAAGCAATATTTAATAAATTTCACAATTAGCCACCTAATATATATTTGATTGTAATCCGAGAATACAGGCTTTTTGAAGGCAACTACCAATAATATCCAATTAAGTTATTTCCCCAAATATATAGTGCCATTTTATATGAACTGCAAGGAGTTCTATGCATTATTCCATGCATTATTTCCATGCAGTAAAAGAGGTCAGGGATTTCTCTCCCTCCCTCCCTTTCTCCTTTTCCCTCTCTCTCTCTCCCTCCCATCTGTCTCTCTGTCTCTCTCTCTCTCATCATCTATCTACCAATCTAGCAAACATACACCTCTTTCTTCTCCAGATGATGATCAACATATGAAAAAGTCACTAATATTTATGAGTGAATCAGCTCTAGCAGCTCTTCTGTAGATGGAACAGTTGTAGGTGACTTCAAGATGAGGTTGTCTATTTGATCACAGATAGAGTTGACCTTCTTTCAATAGTGATCAAAGGACAGCAACTACTGGATGGTTTTTCTGGTGCTACTTCCAACTCTCTGATGTTAAGGTTGCTTATTTTGCAACAAATGGGAAACACCATCTGTGTGGGGGTGGGCAGGGGTGGGTGGGCGAGAAGTTGTTGGGGAAGTTCTGAAGATCATAATGCTGAAGTGTAATGTTGCACACTGCCAAATGACAGGGGCAACATTAACATTTCCGATAGCTTTCCCCCCCCCCAACCTCAGTGAAAAAACCCCCAGTCCGGATAGTCATTTAAAATAATAAAAAATATGAAACATATGAAGAATGGTTACAAGAATTGGGTATGGCCAGTCTAGAGAAAAGAAGGACTAGGGGTGACATGATAGCAGTATTCCAGTATTTGAGGGGCTGCCACACAGAGGAGGGGTCAACTTATTTTCCAAAGCACCAGAAGGCAAGAGAAGAAAGTGGTTATAAGTCAAGGACTACCTGTACATGCAGTGGTGGGATTCAAGTAATTTAACAACTGGTTCTCTGCCCTAATGATTTCTTCCAACATCCAGTTTGCCAAACTGCTCAGAAAGTTAACAACCGGTTCTCCCAAAGTGGTGCGAACTGGCTGAATCCCACCACTGCGTACATGCAGGTTGCAAGTAGCAGGAAACTGTTTCTTGGAGTTTATTGAGCAGTGATGATATTTCTGAGGGCACAACAAACAACAAGTCAATAAAAAAGTAGAGAGAATGTTTCAACTGGTGGACATATACCATATTTTTTGTAATCCATGTTAAAAAAAAGAAAGAGAGATATAAGAACCACAGTTGGGAATAAGGGTTTATTATTGTTATTTGCTTTTCTGCCTTTCCAGTTCTGAAGTATCAAAGGTGATCTTAAGCATGTGAATGTGTATTCAAGGCGGAGGCCTCACAGGCTCACTTCCCCATCTCTCATTTGTTACAAGGTCAGCTGTGAGTCCATAAACCTGGCCAGTCCCACCCTAGGAAGGCACAAACAGACCTTGATGTGTTAGCACACCTGGGCTTCCTCACAGCTGTTTGATTCACAACTGAGCAACATTCTCAGTTTTTCTAATGCTTTCATCCCCACCTAGCCGCTGTCGAATATTTTAGACTATTTAGTGGATAATTTTCTCCAGAGATTAAATTGCCAAGTGAAATCTAGGGACATTCAAAAACAAAACTAATACCTTTCTGAATGGGAACAAGCTGAGGAAACTCAACAGTGTTGATAAAATTCTATTCCTTTCTTTTTTTTTTCTTTGAAGACGTTTCGCTTCTCATCCAAGAAGCTTCTTCAGCTCTGACTGGATGGTGGGGAACGGAAGGATTTATGTTCCTTGCAGACAGCTGGTCATTTGCATCCTTTTAAAGGGTCTTTGAAGCACTTGGAGGTTTATCTACTGTATGTCCTCAGGGTCACCCGAGGAGTGCTAATGGTTCCTGTAGTCTGCAATTTTTTGGAAATCCATTCATACTTTCACACCATTTGAAGGGTGTTCATCCCAAATTGCATCGCTAAAAGTCTGTAGAGATTCTCATCATTGAAGTCACGGTTGTCCCAAATGTGCTTTTTCAGGAGGCAAGTGGACTTTCTTATTTTTTTCTTCTTGGATGAGAAGCGAAATGTCTTCAAAGAAAAAACAAGAAAGTCCACTTGCCTCCTGAAAAAGGACCTTCAGGGCAAATGTCATGAAATTTCTCCTTAGTTCTAGGTTGCTTCTCTCCTTGATTAGTTTCCATCCATTGCTTGTTGTCCTGCCCTCAGGTGCTTTGGAGAACAGATTGACTCCCTCTTCTTTATGGCAAGGGCTTGGGAGTCCTGTGTTGAGCGGTATGTGTGTATGTCTGAATGTATACTTAGCGATTTGGATTCCCTGCCTGCCTCAGGAACTATTTGGCAGAACAATGCAAACACTGATTTCTGCATTTGCCTTTTTCTTTCTTTCTTTTCTTTTTTCTTTTGCCTCTTTCCATCCTGCTGAAACTGTGAATCAAGGCTAAAAATATCATCTCTCTTGAACTAGCTGAAAAACATAGCCAATTCAAAGGATTCTACAAAGGCAACATGCAAATAAATGAGTGTTGTGGAGTCATTTCCCCTATCCAATGTGGTATCAGCAAGCAACTGTGAAGATTGTCTTTGTTTTCATTCAAACAAACTCAATCTTACCAGCCAAAGTAAAAAGTAAAAAAAAAGCTGCCTTTATCTGAAATTGCATTAGCACAACTTATCTCACTTGTTTAGGAAAATGTGGTATTTGCTCCTATATTATGAACTCTTAATCCCTTTATCAGCCCCCAGTTGTGTATATGTTTCCCAAGACAGGAATCCCACTGAGATAAATAGAACTCGTCTCCAAGGACATGGACTTAGGTGTTGGGCCTTTTGTTTTGTATCGCCCTGGCATAGCATTGACCTTTTCGGTGAAAGCAGTTGGTAATGGCAGCTCTTGGCAACAGGAATCAAAGGGAATAGAAATGAAACAAGCAAAAACTAAAGCAAATGTTCAGACCCCATTTGGAGTACCGAGTCTAGTTCTGGGCTCCAGAATTCAAAAAGGACAGGGAGAATAAGGTTCAGGGCAGAGGCCACCAAGATGCTGAAGAAACCAAGCTTCATGAAGGAAGAGTTAAAGGAATGGATTATATTTAGCTACAGAAAAGGTGACTAAGGGAAATTATGATAGCGGTCTCCAAATAGCTGAAGCAGGGATGAAATCCAGCAGGTTCTGACAGGTTCTGGAGAACCGGTAGCAGAAATTTTGAGTAGTTCGGAGAACTGGCAAATACCACCTCTGGCTAGCCCCAGAGGGGGGTGGGAGTAGAGATTTTGCAATATCCTTCCCCTGGAGTGGGGTGGGAATGGAGATTTTGCAGTATCCTTCCCCTGCCACGTCCACCAAGCCACACCACACCCACCAAGCCACGCCCACAGAACTGGTAGTAAAAAAAAAATGGATTTCACCACAGATCTGAAGGGCTTTCACATGGAAGAGAGGCCTATTCCCCAGAAGGCAGATCCGGAACCAGTAGGTTACAACGTTAATGAAGGAAGTTCAAGCTTGACATTGAAGAGCAATCCTAGAGTTGGCAGACATGTGAAATGGTGAGGTCTCCTCTATTGGTGGTCTTCCAAAAGAGGCTGGAAGGTCATACATCGGAGATGTTCAACTAGATCATGCGATGAGCAGCGAATTGTACTAGATAACTTCTATGATGTCTTCCAGATCTGACCCTCTGGTTTTATGATTCACTCCAGAAACTAAATGTTCTTGAACAATTGGTGGGGGGAAAAAAGTAGACTATATAAATCTTTCGAGCTAAAACACAGAAAGGGGAGGAGAATGGAGAACATTAATGGTCCGGAGAGATTCTTCCTTAGTTTTGCCACATTGCTTCTGTTTCTATGATTTATGGAAAAAATTGGTAGGAATATCTTTATTTCTTCCTCCCCTGCTCAATTTCTAGTACTCAAAATATTATGTGTAGCATATACAATGTTCAGGAAAAAAAGTTTGATAACAGCAATATCTCTGAGCTACTTTGCTCATCCCCACTTTGTTTTTTATAACGAGTTATGTTTGGAAAGCATTCAGCAGGTTTCTGCTGCTAGTCTAATATGTCCAACCTTGAAAATGTAGCAGATGTCTCTCAGTTGTAGGCATGTTATATAATTAAATAAATTTAGACCTACCTGCAATAATCTTGGATACTCTTTTTTCCTGATTTGTTTGTCTTTGATTTGATTCTGCCATTATTAAAAATAGAGAAGAATTTGCAAAACTCAGGTTGCTAGGATTGTTTTTTGCTGACCCTGTATTGATGTTCTTATTGGGGTGAGCTACTAAGAGGGCCTATGGTGGAAGTGTCATGGGAGCATTTGAAATAGAACACCAATAAATAAATAACAAGCACCAGACCTCTGGGGGTCACATCTAGGACAACTCATCACAGCTAACTCAACTGGGGCCATCTTGCCATAGCCAACTTGCTGTGGCCAACTCACTATGGCCAACTCGCCCTGGCACAATTCACCACAGTCAACTTGCCATGGGACAAAACTTACATAATATCAAAGAAATGATGGAATAGAACCATTAAAGAAAGGATGCAAAAGGAGGAATAAAATGAAATGGGAATGACAAAAACTAAAATATTTTTTGAATTATTTTAGATAATTAAATAAAATTATTGAATTGTCCTGCAGCAAGTTGTGCCACAGCATGTTGGCCACTGCGAGTTGGCTGTGGCCAGCTGGCCATGGTGAGTTGGCCTTGGTGAATTGGTAATGGTGAGTCGGCCGCGGCAGGTTGGCTATGGCAAGTCGTCCCGTTCCACTGGGGCTCCTATCCGAGGCAGAACAGCAACAGCAGGAGATCTCTTCCCAGAGGTATGACAGTGCTGTTGGGCGAGCAGTCCTTTGCTGCTGTTCAAAGGGTCTTTCATTATATTTAAGCACCCTCAGCCAGTCTGTGGCAAGCACAATGTAGATATGCGAGATATCCTGCCTAGGGACCTATGTTGTTATATTGGTTCTCTTGTGTTTCTGCATGCACAGAAGGTAAAAAACACATTACTTCCTGGTTAAAACCAGGAAGTAATGACACCTGGGCGGGTGGGCGGAGCTTTGCTCTGCCATTGCTACTGGATTGCTGAATCAACCGCAACGATCGCTACTGGATTGCCTGATCCAGTCTGAACCAGGAGCATTTCACCCCTGACTTTAAGCAAGAAGGAATTTAATGGAGATAATTCATTCAGATATCTCTTCATATGAATAACTCACAAAGTATGAAGAGGGACAAATCGCATCCTATTTTTAATCTGGAGTGGCTTTGGGGCCATAATATATTCTATTTAGATTCAACTATTTTGAATTTGCTCACTGCACAGGAATATCTGCAAAGTGTAATGCTTTCTAACAGCTGTATGGAAGAGCCAACATGGAAATGTTCCTTGTGCATAATAGCCATGAAATTGCATTGAATATTGTATGCTGTTATTAGTGCCTTGTGAACACCTAATTTGAAAGATTAATGAAAATGACAAATATGATTACTCTATGTTTATTGCCAATACCTTTTACTGGCAAAGCTTTTCTTGTTTCTCCTTTATAAAATGATGTCAATTGGAAGATGCCAATTATTGTAATTCCATTTGTATGTGTGTATGTGCTAAGTTCCAAAATATATCACCTTATAGTTCCTACCATGTAACTGCATGCTTGTGTTGAATTACCATGGAGAAGTTATCTTTAAAATCTTCTGCCCCTTTTATAGCTGGGTATTTCCTTATTGTAGGGGCACAATGGCTCAGTGGTTAAAGACACTGAACTTGTAAACTGGAGAGCTGACAGTCTGAGTTTGACACCTGATCTCCGTGCAAATGGGGTCATTTGCCTTGCCTCCTGCCCACCAAGCAGTTTGAAAGCATGCAAATGCAAGCAGATTAATAGGTACTACTTCAGTGGGAAGGTAACAGTATTCCATGTGCCTTGTCATCTTTCCTCTCTTGTTTTAGGTTTTGGAGCCCACTGACTTGGATATACTTAGAGGAACCCATGACAAAAAGGACAACCAATTGGATTGTCGCATCCTGCAGTTTAAGCAAGAAGGAATCTAATGAAGATAATTCATTCAGATGCCACTTCATATGAATAACTCACAAAGTATGAAGTTGGACTCAATTGGAAAGGAGAAACGCCTGCCTTTTTATTTTCTTTTTCTTTTTTAAAAAATAATTTTTATTGAACATTTTTTTAATACTAACAAACAAACAAACAAACCTACAAACAAAAAAACAAATAAAAATAGATATTTACATCTTCTTTTCAACATCTTTGCATCAGTAATCTATTTATACATTTTCTCTTTCTTATCTTAATCTATCTCTTATACATATA
>WNWU01000017.1:15210076-15267167 GCA_012654045.1 Ptyas mucosa | reverse complement strand
ATTTACATTTAACATAAACAGGTACCTACTTCCCTTTCCACAATTTATATCTTCCCATTTGTTTCCATATTTCTCTACCTAATTAAAGCATTGCTTAGTTTTCTTTTGTCCCCCCCCTTTTTTCTTCTTTTCCCCCTTTCCCCTCCAACCATTTATACCATTTCTCCCACACCTTTTTATTTTCTAATTATAATCCTGGCTGCTACACTAGGCCAGTTTTTATTCCAGCTAAATCGTTGCTCAACCTTACCAAGTGAGCACAAGTTCTAGCTCTTTTCCTGACTCTGTTCTTTGACTGATTTCAGAAGAAGGCCTTTGACCTGGGGTGAAACAGAACTTTTGACTGAATTTCCTCAGGCAAAGTGCATAATCTGCATTTCTGAAAGGTTGGAAAAAAACACTTGTGAATGTCTTGCCTGCATTCATTTGCCCAGTAGCTGCTTTAGTTGGTTCATATCTTGGTGTTGATTAGGAGGTTGTGGAGTGCCAATAATGCTGCCCTTCTAAAAGGGGACGGATGAAATAATTCCTCTATGATGGTCATTTGTTCTCCCCTGTGTGATGGTTTCACTGCTCAAAGCTGGAAGTGGGGGAAGAAAGGGAAGATGAGAGAGAGGGGGAGATGGAGAGGAAGAAAATATTTTTCTTTACAGATATACCTTAATTTTTGTATGCAAATATAAAATAAACAAGGAGATTAAAAAACATGACATGGCATTAATCAAGGGAACCCATAGATTCTTATCAGGATAGTTGAGATTATCTGGGCTTCAAATGACTCTGCCTGAATTTTCTTCTGCTGCTTTCAACAGCAGAAAGTTACTGTCCCTCAAACAGACCTCAGAAATTCTCTTCCAAACAAATTCAGATTTCTTTTACACCTGTAAAGTGACCTATAGTTTAGACTATTCCTGCACCATATCTCAATCTTTTAATTTTGTCACATGATTAAAGGCAATGTTTCTCAATCTCGGCCACTTGAAGATCTTCAAGTGGCCAAGGTTAAGAAACACTGGTTTAAGGTGTTTGAAGCATGGTCTTGTACCTGTTTCAAGAATAAGCCCTTAAATTCCCACTTACTTCATTTTCTCTTTATTAGATTTTCCTTTCTAGTATTCTTATCACCCTTACTAGCATTCCCTGAGCTAATTTGACTGAATCCTTACTGGCGCCCAAAACTGGATGCTATGCAAGGTGAGAACAGGCCAAATACAGATATAGAAACCACGTTCCAGTTGATGCGGTTTCAAACTGATTTGCCTTTGGTGCAGCCAATATCACACCACTGACTCATAACTTGGTATGTAATTAGTTACTGTTCCAAAATCTTTTTCACAAGGACTGCTGCTAAACTAGCAATGCCTGTGCATTCCATTTCAGTTTCCCAAGTGAAGAAATGTACATTTCTGGGTGTTAAATTTCCCTTTTTTTATTTTCAGCTCCTTTCCTAGCCTCTCAATACCATACTGATGCTTCCACTTCATCCCAGTCATGAATAAACATGTGGAGGAGTAGAGGACCCAGTCTGAACTCTGTGGCACCATGCTTGATGCTTCAGCTCATTCTCCAAATTCCCTGAATGCCTGAGAGGGATACTCCACTGAAAGAACTCTGGGAAATGTAAATGGCATCCAGATAAACATGGCAGCTGTTTAGAGAACTAGGCCAAAAGATAACCAGTGACCCAGTTCCTTTTATGATGGGCCCAGCAAAGATGAGATAGGGTGGCTGCAACTGTCTGGGAATGTAGAGTTGTCCTATTCCTGTCTAACTGTTTGTGTACTACCTAAATTCTTTCTTCTAACCAATCTGAGATGCAGACACCATAGCTAGGAAAACAGATTGCACATCACATGCCGAGGGAAGACGACACTTGGAAACTTTCAGACACAGCAAGAAAAAGTGAAGCCTTTTCACTGAGCTTTATTTCTTGAGTCTGTTTCAAAATCTTGTCAGACGCCCAAGTGTTTGTTTTCATGCTCCAGATTCTCAGGTAAGACTGTTTTTGTTTGTTCTGACACGCTGCAGCAACAAACAGGATGCTTTTGTTTACGCTAACATTATATTGTGCGTCTTTAAATAATCTGGAAATATTTTGATTTCTCTCCCGTTGCTTTATGTTGCTTCTCTGAGAGAAGGACGGCTCACAAACAAGGTGTGACACCTATGGTGGATAAAGTAGAAAACATAGAAAACTGACCGCAGAAAAGGGAGTCTTTTCAAGGCCCCTTTGACCGTTTTTTGTTTGTTTTTCTTTTCTTTTAATTTATTTATTATTTAATTTTCACATCAACAGGAGGTGGTGATATCAGTCAATACAGTCTAGGGGCACCATATACTTTTGAGCTGGCCCTGGGTCCAGTGAAGTAAGGCAGTCAAGAATAATAGCAGTCCAGCCTTGTTTGGCATGTAGGAAGTTATCTTGAATTGCATATGATAGAAGAGTATGTTCAACCTTTCTTGCTAGTGGGACATCTTCTTTTGTCTGGTTATTTGTGTTGTTCTGGTGGCAAAATTGTGACTCAGTTGCAAAGCTCTTGATGACTGTTAGACCACTAGAAGACACAAAGGATCAAGTTAGAGAGAGATCTTCATGGAGAAAATCCATCTGCTAGGAGTAGCTAAGTAGCTCTGTAGCTAAGACTTGATGGCATCTAATCGCTAAATGGCAGCAGTGAGGTCCTGTTTTCTATTTCTCTTTGAGCAAAATCCATAATTTTAAAACTACAAAATTATCTCAGGCAGGTGAAGATAAGTCAAATAACTATCTTATCTCTTGTTCTTTGCTCTCTGCCACTTTACTACTAGATTTAGTTTTTTTTATAAAAAATGCATGGAAGATTGGGACATCATATATATTTCACCCAAAGTGGATTAAGAAATTGATCCCGGAGATAGTAATATTGATCTCTCTTGTATGCTTTTATCTTAAATGACAATCTGTTGAAACTGGTTCCGGGTCTTTTAATATAAAACACGTTGCTGCCATTTTGAAATGCAGAAGCAGCACTCTTTTCAATGTGATTATTTTTTTTTCCAAGATGACTTCTACAGCTGCTTAAAATTATATTGTAATTCTAATTTTAAGATGCTGACATCGTGTGCTTTGCAACCTTTCCCTCTTAAATCTCTACAGATTGACATGTTGAAACTGATATGAAGATTAAAGCAGAAATTCAGGCTATGATAATTAGCTTGATTTTTTTCCCCCTCCTGCCAAAAATTGTTTCCGCCTCTAAAGTCTGTACGCGTTGTCCAGCCAGATTGCTATTTTTCAAAATAATTTCCTAATTTCTTTCTTTTTTCTTTCCTTCTCCATTCTGATTGATTAATGGCATGGCTGCTTGTTAGTGTAGTTTGCCTTTGAGACATGTTTTAAAAACTCTTTCCTAGTGGAGCAGAACTCTGTCGATATACCCTTCCCTTTGTTCACTATATGCTGAAAACTTATTATTTATAGTGTCTCCATCTTTTCTGCTAACTTCTCCCATTTGTTATTGTCTTCCCAGGCTATTCGACAGCCCTGGAATTTCTTGGTGATCTCCCTTCCAAGTACTGACCAGTTCTGATCCTGCAGTCCTTATCTTTTAGAGTGCCATCAAAGTCAGCTGGGTACTCAAGAAAACTCCCCATTCTTCTCTTGACTTTGAAGATGCATTCGGGCCTTGAACTGACACCCTTCCCAAACTGCTCTTCAAAGGAAGCAGGGATCTGTGAACACTTGAATGATCCTGCGAACATCTAGAATAAGTTTCTAAAAGAAAAAAAAAATCTGCTTTTGTCTCTTTTTAGCAAAGCGACTCTGTTAAATTATTCCTGTGCTGTTTGCATTTTCATTGTTTACGCATAAAATCTGCCACTGGCTTTTACTGGGAAACTTTATTTATTTATTTATTTTTGATGAAAACATCTTATGGGCCTTAGGGTCTTTCTTTTTTGCCCCCTTAAGCTTATCTTTCCCCAAGGGGAAGCTTTATTGCAAGACTCTGAACTGAAGCTATGATAGAATGCAGCACACTGAGATAGATACAGAACATCAACGTGGAGCCTTACCTAAGAATGGAGGGACTTTGCATCTTGAATATTCAAAACTGCATTCATCTTATCTCCATTATACCTCAAATTAGGACCTGTCATTAGCAAAACATAGATTTGCATCCATAAGTGCAAATGGGATTTCTAGGGCAGATGCCTTCCAGCCAGTGGTGGGTTGCTCCTGGTTTGGACTGATTCATAAGAACAGGTAATAAAACCGGTGGGAGGCTCCACCCACTGACCCAGATGTCATCATAGGTGATCTGCACATGCGCAGAAGCTTTTGCGCATGTGCAAAAGAGTGTGCGTGCGCTGCAAACCAGTAGTAAAGGTAAGTAGAACCCATCCCTGCTTCCAACCCTGGCAGAGATCTCTCCTACTGTTTGATGAGGCTTCTTAAAACTTATTATCTCTAGCCAGACCAGAGGAATGGTATTCTCTTCTTAAATGGCTGTATTTATTTTGTTTGCATACTGCTTATTAGATAAGTGATTGAGAAGAACACAGGATAGTTACTACAGAGGGTAACTAATGTATAATTGCAACAAACTGGAGATCTAATTGGAGCAGATTTACCCAGGGCTGCTAAGGCTGAAAAACTCATATGAACAACCAAAGGGCAGAAAAATAGGCTTTGCTATATCTCTAAAGATTACCTGGCTTCTTGCACCTCAGATCTGATGGTCCTAGATTGACCTAACTTGTGATCTCTAGATGTACTTGATTGCAACATCCATAATATTCCTAACAAAAATAAGGGCAGGTACAGTCCAGTGAATCTGCAAGGGAATAATTATTAGAATGAACTTGCACTGGAATAATTATTAGAATGATTAGAATAATGAGAGGAGGTGTGCTTCGAGCTTCTGCAAACATGGATATAAAACACTTTTTTTAAAAAAAACAACCTTCCGTCTATCTTCCCCAGATTGAATCAGAGAATATTAACTGCTGACTTGAAGGGAAGGTGAGGAACCTCAGTTTATCCCTCTGTGGAGTACCCTCCCTGGAGTATATATTCCCTCTTGCTACTACACTGCTTGGAAGACCTAATTTACTTACTGGCAGACAGGTGATTTACAGCCTGACATAGTGAGACTTATTGCATTTCTCCGTACAAGCAAGAACTCATAAACAAGGCTTAACACCGGCAATAAGTAATACAGGAAAGAAAGAAATCTTTGCAAGTGAACGTAGTGAGTGCATGATTCTCATTCCTTAGGTATTTTAAGTGGGAGAAGTAAGGGGCAGCCTTACGGGTACATATTTGAAGACAGACAAAGATGTTTGGGACCCTGGTCTTCCTGTGGCAAGTAACTGACCTCGCCATATGCAGCAGACTTCTTTCCCCCCACAAAATAACTAGACCCTATTTGGTCTCTGACAATAAGATAATTGGGACTAACTACCTGAAGAACAGACAGTGGACTCCCAAGTTCTGTATTTCCCAGAGCCAGAGATTCCTGGGTATAATTTTGCCTCTGAATTGATTGAATTACCTGATCTTGAACCTTGTGCAGAGTGTGCAGAGAAGAGCAACAAAGATGATTAGGGGACTGGAAGCTAAAACATATGAAGAACGGCTGCTGGAATTGGTTATGTCTAGGTTAATGAAAAGAAGGACTAGGGGTGACATGATAGCAGTGTTCCAATATCTCAGGGGCTGCCACAAAGAAGAGGGAGTCAAGCTATTCTTCAAAGCACCTGAAGGCAGGATAAGAACCAATGGATGGAAACTAATCAAGGAGAGAAGTAACCTAGAAATTTCCCAACAGAACAATTAATTGGTAGAACAACTTGCATCCAGAAGTTGTGAATGCTCCGACACTGGAAGTTTTTAAGAAGGGATTGGATAAGAGATTTGTCTGAAATTGTATAGGGCAGTGATGGCTAACCTTTTTGCCATCGCGTGCCAAAAGCGGAGGGAGCATGGTGGGGTCACACACATGCATGCCCACATCTATAATTCTATGTGCCCCCCCACATGCTCCTCCCACTTTTGACATGCGATGGCACGGTGGGCCCAGTAGGCCTGTTTTTCACTCTCCCCAGGCTCCAGAGCCTTTCTAGGAGCCTGGGGAGGGTAAAAACGGCCTTTCCCACCCCGCCAGAGGCCCACCGGAGGCCAGAAACAGTGTGTTTCCTGATTTCTGGTGGGCCCCAAAGGCCCAAAAATCAGCTGGCCAGCGCATGCATGTGTGCTGCAGTTGAGCTCACGTTCCCACCGATATGGCTCCACGTGCCACCTGTGGCACCCATGCCATAGGTTTGCCATCACAGGTATAGGGCTTCCTGCCTGAGCAAGGGGTTGGACTAGAAGACTTCCAAGGTCCCTTCCAACTCTGTTAATAACTCTGTTAGTCTTCTAAAGCATAATCTCAAAAACTCTTTGTGTGGAATGGTAAAATCTGCCAGGCAAAACAGCAAGCAGTGTTATGTTTCAGCATAAAGGATTTTGCTCAACGCAGCCAACCCAGAAGGCTTTATCAGACCTAGTCCACTGCTGGTGGTAAAGCACAGATTATAGATATTTATTCTTCTAAATAATTATGTGCCCATGACATTGTATGCCTACAGAGGCATGGCTCTGTGAACAACAAAGAGGTTTAATATATTTGCCGGAATTTAGAACCTGCTTTATTTCAAAAAAAAAAAAAAGATTCTATGGGACCTCCGCCAGTTGGCTTCTCCATTTTAGTAAATTGGAAGTGGAATTTAGAATGCAAGCAAATCAAATTAGTCTTCTCCTCTCACCTGTTACTGGTGAAGCTCTGGGTTTAAAACAATATTTTTTAAAAAATATTAATATTTATCATCCCCCCCACCCTCCCAAGAATTGCAATATTCACATAGTGTGAAAGAAACAAGAAACAACTGAAAGGATCAGTGCTGTAGAGCAATTCTGGAAACATGGAAAAAGAGAATATTTGAATCTTTGCAGCTTAGAAAAAGTAGTTAAAAATATAATATGCATGAAATATGGAAAGTGGAATAGAAGGGGTTTTTTCCCTCTTTGCCCCAAAGTTCTATAAAGCAAGGTTATCCAATAAGAGATTCAGCCAAGAAAGAACAAATAATCTTATCTATGCAGAACAGTTAACCAGTTGAAAATGTACCCATTCACATGGATGGCTTTAAAAGAAGATTTGACCAAGCCATGGGCAATAAATCTAGTTACTGCCAAATGTATCTGATAGAAACCGCAAAGAAACTATATCCGTCATAACACCATTGTGCAAATGACACGAAATATGCAATCTGCATCTATGGCACAAAGATGTAAATTATGTTTAGTATGCAATATGCATCATTTGCATGATAGTATCAAGATATACATTTGCATTCATCTGGTTATCTTATAGGTGCTCATGATGACCATTATAGCTCACCTCCAGGAACCAAGGTTGTAACATCTGAATGCCAGTACTGAGGACTGTGGGTGGATAAATCCTATCACATTTATATTCTGCCTCTGCACTTCCCAGTGGCATCTAATTGGTAACACTAGAATACGGAATAACAGAATAACAGAGTTGGAAGGGACCTTGGAGGTCTTCTAGTTCAACCTCTTTGTTGTGGTCCGTCAGTAGCCTGCAGAGCTGGCAGTGGAGTTGGACAGTGAGGAGGCTGAGGAGGAACATGGGCCAGTCCTGGAGTCTGGGGAAGGCCCGGATGAGGGCTCTGCGTCGGAGGCAGAGATGGAGCCAGGGCCATCTGGGAGTGATGTGGAGACTCTGGAGCCCCCAGAGTCGGACAGCAGAGAGGCAGAGGAACAGGAGGAGCCTGTTCCTAGTGCACGCATGCGCAGAGCTGCCAGAAGGCAAGAGCAGCTAAAGCAAAAGGGACGACTTGGGAGTAAGACCAGGAGATAATTGGCCCTCCCATAAAGCTTAAAAGAGAAACAAAGGCACTTGGGCCTTTTGCAGGAAAGCAACATTGTTAACTCTATTTCCAGTTGGCATTTCTTGTTTGTTTCTGAACTCCGAGGGGCTTTGCCAAGTAGGCCTTTGGCAGGGTGTCAAAGAAGATAAAGGTTAGGTAATTATCCCAAAGGACTTCTTCCAAAGGACTTTTTTGCATCTAATTGGGACTCAGCTGGGAATGAATGTAATTCTCAGCTGTTACAATAAAAAAGGTTTTTTGGGGACTAATTGTGTATTGTAGTGACTCAGTAAGCCTAGGTCACAACACTTTTCAGGCAGGAAACCCTATACAATTTCAAGAGATTGTCCAATCTCCGCTTTAAAAAAGTTCTAGTTTTGGAGGATCCACAACTTCTGGAGGCAAGTCATTCCACTAATCAATCTTTCTAGCAGTTCAGGAAATTTCAGGAACTAGGTAGACTTTGGCTCAGGTTGTGAGGTTCTTGGTTTGTCGTGCAACAACCACATAGTGTAGTTGTGAATTTGGATAATCTGGAATCACAGAAACTCTTTGTTTAGCTCTTCCAGAGTGTATAATCCACTCATTAACAAGTGAGACTGCCTCATCACCTAGACAAGTGTTTTGACAAACCCTAAGAGAGACTATATAGTTGCGGTCAAATCTATGCCTTGGTGAACAAATATTGTTTCTCAACTTTCAAAAGACAACTGATAAAATGTCAGTAACTTGGATCATTCAGTGTGGGGAAAGAGTATACAAGCCAACAAAAAATCCACTGAGTGTGTCAAAGCCTTTGGAAAGACCTAAGATGGATTTTTAGAACCTTCTAATATAATATACAAATATTACATTAATAATATTTGCATAGCACACCATTTAGCAAAGCTGTACCAAGGTAGATTAAAGATAAGAAATCCCTTTTGGTCAAAATGACAATGATAATCAATGACAAAATCCTCTGTTCTACACAACTCTAATCTGTGGATAAAATCAAAATGCACAGAATCACTTGTTTCTCCATTTCTAGGGTTCCCGACTTGAAAGGGCTAGAAATGTTTAAATGAGCATTTGTAGTCTATCAGCAAAAAAACAAGTTTTCCTGTCTCAGAATTGTTAGGCCATAAATTCTTCCTTGGCTTGATTACAGGGACTGTAAGTGTTTGACTTTCAATTTATACTTTTGGATATGAGCTCTTGAATGTTCTGATTCTGAGTTTCTTTGTCCCATCTTCAGCAAAATGGATTGATTGTGGGGGTTAAGCCAGCCTTACTGTACTGTCTCTGGGCCTCAGATGTTACACTGATGAGATCTTAGTGTCTGGCACAATCTTAGAGGAATATAAAAAATTGATTTGGTCTGCTGCCCATTTCTCTTCCCACTTTGGACTGCTGTGGGAACATCTGGGAGGGCATTGCAGCCATTAATCCACATTCCGAACACTTTAGGGTGTGAGGAGGGGGGGGGGCAAGACTATTGGGTCCTCTTTATATCTGTTGATTGTGTCAATTGGCCTGTTGTTCCACTCATAAATTAACTGCACATCCCATCTTATATTTTTCTTTCCTAGACATGGCATTCTCTTTTCCCGACTTATGACACGAACATAAATGACATTATTTCATTGTAAAGTGTTTGGTATGTATGTTGCTGTTTTGAAGATAGCCTTTCAAATGTTCCTTTTTGTCATATACATTGGGGATTTTTGGCACCAGAAGTTTCAAAGCTTAGTCTCCCCTCTTGTATGTCAGGAGTCCCAGGAGCCTTCCTGCAGCTTGATCATGGAATAGGAGGATGAGATGAGACTGTAGTCACAATCCACTCTTTATATTTTCTACCTTGAAAGAGCTGCTGCCCATCTTGCTGCTGTGCCTTATGGAAAAATAAGCCCATTGTGGATTTTGGGACTTACTTGGTGACTGCTGTAGGTTGCTTAAAATGAACTCATTACAAAATATCGAGAGACATATATGACTTCTATGCTGGAATATGTATAGGTTTTCCAATACATTATTTTATTTATTTATTTATATCTTGCCTTCATTATTTTTATAAATAAGTCAAGCAGGTGAATATACCTAATACTTGTCCCAAAGGTGAAGCAAGAAGCTTTTTGGATGAGAAGCAAAACATCTTCAAAGAAAAACAAGAAAGTCCAGTTGTGCTTGGAATAGCACCTTTGGGTCAATTATGACCTGGATGACTGAGAATCTCCATAGAAGATATAATTATACCTAATACTCTTTCCAGGGGTGAAATGCTACCAGTTCGCTCCAGTTCTGGTGAACCGGTAGTGATAAAAGCTACCAGTTTGGTTGAACCAGTAGTTTAAAAAAAGCTACTGGTTCCTCCGAACTGGTATTTCTGACGATCAGCTGTGCCACTCATTTTGAGAAATGCATTCGAATGCTTGGGAATTGAATGTTCTAAACCCACATTAGTTTGAGAGAAATAGCCCAAGTTAGTAAATACCAGAAATGATAAAGATCCTATTCTTTAACCTCCCAAAGTGAAACTGGCTGAGGAGAAATCACTATCACTACCCTTTAAATCTCATCCTTCTTCCACAGGGGACTGGATTAGACCTGCTTCAAAAAATTCCACTTTATCTTTGTCCCATATAGATGGATCTATCTGAATTGCCTTAAAGATATTATATTTCACATTTGACCCAGAAAAGAACTGTCAATGATCCAAGGGCGAAAATCCCCCTTTAGTAAGTCCACAAAAAAATTCCAGAGGACAAAACCTATTTCTCGGGGTGCACCTTGTTATTTGGAATTTTGCACAATGTGAAAAAAAAGATCACAGGTGATCCTAGAACAGATTTGGTAGACCCAAAATGGAGTCACTCCCTGAAGGAGGCGGAGAGTCTAAATAGTTTGCAGATTATTATTTATAGTATAGCAATTATATGCCTTGTCCTTGGCTGAAGCACTGCCGTTTGCATCAGCCATGTCGGCTCCCTAAATTTACTGATCTCATTAGAAGATAACAGTGACAAAGACAGCTCATAATACTTTTGAGAAATGTCAAACCATTAGCGGGTCATTGTCAAAGTTATAACATGTCCTTTTAAGCTGCTTAGGAAACTGGTGGCAGCCTATGATACGGAGATTAACCCGCATCAGGAGAGGATGTAGCTGAATGGTTAATATTCAGCATGACTCCCAAAGCACAGAGCTGCCAAGCAAAATGATCCAATCAGGTGATAAAACTAAGACACATTAAACGTACACATAAAAAAACAACAAACCAAAATCCACCCAGCCAAGACAGGATTCCCAATTCTCTCTCCCCTCGCCCCCTGTTTTTTTTTTTTTTTTAAATCTTGTTATCTTCCAAGATGGGAGGAATAACAGGTTTTGTCATCATTACTCTGAAATTTAAACCATATGCTAGAATGGCAATGAGGCGTTGGATATTTGCAAGTTGCTCCACACAGAGCTGCTCTTGAAGATCAGGCAGAAATTGGTCTGGATTTGTTCATGTGAGACCTCCCCTTTATGCTGGTCTATGACTGTAATAAATATTTGAGTTGAGTTGAGACCATCATTCTGGGAATAATATGAATTACTGGTTGGCTTCTGGGTGCAACTCAAAATGGTAGCCATTTCCCTTAAACCCCTGTAGGATGTAGGGCTGGTTGACAGCTTTCCCTCTTTGAAGACTAAACTGGAAACAGTTAATCCAAGGAACAAGATTGTACATACTTAGATGAATAGAGTTTACTAGAAATAATGGTAAGCTGCACACAAGCGTTCCAGCAAGTATCTTATATTCAAATATTATTTACCATGTTTTCCCGAAAATAAAACCCTGTCTTATATTTTATTTGAACCCTGAAATAAGTGCTTGGCCTTATTGCCATGCGTTCAAAAGCCCAATTGAGCTTATTATCAGGGGATGTCTTATTTTGGGGGGGAAACAGGGTATTTATTTATTTATTTTATTTTATTAGATTTATATTGCCGCCTATTTGCCCAAAACTCATAAAAAATCAAATAAATTACTGTAATAAAATCACCCCTGACCCCCACCTATATATAAATCAAATAAACCATAAACCAACCAACCACCTCCCACCCCAGTGACAGCCGATCACATGAGCCATTTAATGGGCTCTATCCCACTCTGGGTTTCCCAGGCCCACTGGCAGAACCAGGTCTTCAGCGCCTTCTGGAAGAGAATTAGGGTGGGGGCCATTCTAATCTCTGGGAGAATGATGTTCCAGAGAGAGGGAGCCACCACGGAGAAGACCCTTCTTCTGGGTTCCACCAGGTGTATCTCCCTCGGGGATGGGACCCACAGCATTCTCTTGAATTGCACCTGGAAACAAATTGGCAACCAATGCAGCTCCCGCAGGAGAGATGATATATGTGCACACCGGGGTCTGCACGAAACCGTGCATTTTGCACCAAATGGAGCTTCCAGATGCTCTTCAAGGGCAGCTCCATGAAGAGTGAGTTGCAATAGTCAAGACGGGAAGTGTCTTGACTATTATTATATTATACTACAAATATTATTTTTATTCAGTTAGCTCTTGGTTACATTCATTCAATGACCATTTGAAGTTACATCAACACTGAATGAGGCAACTTAAGACTGGCTCTCAAAGTTTATTTTATTTTATTTTTATTTTATTTCTAATTTATATACCGCCCTTCTCCCTGAGGACTCAAGGCAGTGTACAACCAAAATTAAAAAAACATGTAATACAAACAATAAAAACAATTAAAATATATATAAATTATGGCTTCAATTTAAAATTTTTTAAACCCCTATAAACATTTAAAATAATTCTTAAGCCATTGCAGCATCCCCATGGTCATGAAATCACAATTTAGGTACTTGGCAACTGGCTCACAATTACAACAGCCACAGCATACCATGGTCACATGATAGCCATTTGAAATCTTCCTTGGTGGCTTTCAACCAGCAAAGTCAATGGGAATGGAAGAAGGAGGTCTTAAATAATGATCATGTGATGACACGCTAAATGACTGTGCAAGATTTGCCCAATGCCCACAATTGCAACAGAATGGTTGTTGTAAATTGGTGCAGTCCATGTGATATTATGCTTTATGACCACATCACTTAGCAATGGAGTTAGTGGTTCCAGGTATCTAGTTAACCTAGGATTGTCTGCATTGTCAATTTATGACGGCAAAATGCCAATCTTCTTCCACCTGCTTTTTTTGCTGTAAAGGTCTGGGCCTGTTTTATGAAGACAGGGCACGCTGCATTTCATTTCATTGTTTTGATAACTGCTAGTCATTTTATCAGTGTGAATAACTTTCACATTAAGTTGTTCTGCCCCAGCTATGGACCCCAAAGAATGCAGCACACACAAAGTCTGTACAAACCTTAGTTTACTAAATTAAATCAGTCTTTTTCAAACAAAGACTGTTAATTAACTTTCTTAACAGCCTACAAGAATCCAAAGAATAAATAATCGTAATCTTACTATGGTTGGCAGAAAGCCCAGAAACAATTTGCAGAGAACTAAGATCAAGACACACAGAAGAGTGAACGAAGTTGTTCCTTGCAAATTGCCTCAATCGTCATCCTTCCTTAAATAGGCTAAGGGAGTGGCCAATTAGCCCCAAGCCTTACTCTCGAGGAGACCTCCTCTTGAGGAGCCACCCCTGCCTTTTGGCAGCTCTGCGTGCCTGTACATCAAGAAGAGGCTCCTCATCTTCTTCCTCTTCAGTTATGGTAGCTTCTGGAGGCCCTGGCTGAATCCCCGCCTCTGGCACCACATCTTCTCCAGCCTCCTCATTGTCTGACTCGAGTGCCAGCTGCACAGGCTGTTGGCGCAGCACCACACCAGCCTCCTTGCTGTCGGAATCAGTTACTAGCTGCACAGGCCGCTGACGGGCCACAACACTAAGTATTTTCCACCTACTCTGTGGAATCTGCTCATCAGGTGAGATATAGGAGGAAAGGCTTGTTATGGGTCCAACCTCTGAAGAAATTTTGATGATTGAGAACTTGAAGGTAACCTTTTTTTTAATGGTTTCTCCTCTCCTCTGGACTAGCTGGCATCTAGAGATAAATATGAACCCATCCCTATTAGTGTTTTGGAGGACAATGAAGAACTGGTTCTTTTGTAGTACTTCTGGATAGGAAACAGAATTTTAAATACTGTTCCAAAGGAAGTAGTACCAGGACATTGGATGAGAATGAGACAACGTACTGTTGTAGTTAATACGTCCTGTTGAAGTTGTAGAGAATTTTGTTTATGTTATATTGTGTATGTTTTAAAACTTAGCTGCTCTATGGAGGAATTGTTAAGTCACTCAAGAGTCTGATGAACAGAATGGCACAATACTGGGAATTGCAATCAATTAATCAACATAAGGGGCCATAATATTTGGGGCCATAATATTTGGGGCCCCATAATATTTGGGGCCATAATATTTAATATATTTTAAATGTTTTTAATATTTGTATTGCATGTATTTTATTTTGGCTGTTCACAGCTCTGAGTCCCTCAGGAGTAGGGCGGTATATAAATTTAATAAATAATAAATAATAATAAGGAATGCTGCAATGCAAGTAGAAACGCAAGATCCACAATAAGAAAATGGAGCCTGAGTGGCGTAGGAGGCTAATGCCTCCTACTAAGACAGCATTTAACATCCAGCTGCCTGCAATTACTGAGAGTTCAATTCTCACCAGGCTCAAGGTTGACTCAGCCTTCCATCCTTTCTAAGGTGGGTAAAATGAGGACCCGGTTGTGGGGGCAATAAGCTGACTTTGTATAAAAGATACAAAAGTATGAAGGCTATTGCTTAATGCATTGTAAGCCGCCCTGAGTCTCCGGAGAAGGGCGGCATATAAATAAAATAAAATTTTAAAAAAATATTTATGTTAAAAATGTAGGGCCATCTTTTTAGATCCCCCTGAGGCCATTTTCAATTCTAGACCTCTTCTAGCATTCCTTCTTTTGACGAATCGTGTAAACTCCATAACCTCAACCTCTGTCATCTTCCCTCCTCTATTTCCCTTCCCTCTAATCTTTTTTTAAAAATATAATTGTCTTGTTTTCCAAAGAGGAGAAGACTTAACAAGGTCAGCTGCAATTTAGAACTCTAAAGAAAGCTGTCCCAGTAAAGATGTTGTCTGACCCTGAATTTTGCAGATTTAGTACGTCTTCTCTAATGCCTTAAACTGATACAACGTTGCTCACCATACCAATGACACAGTCCTCCCATTTCCTTTCAAAAAAACTTCTGGTCTTGAACCAACTCCATGCTCTTAGATGGATGGACTCTTCATGCACAGTGTGCATCTTACTGTAGATGCCTCATGTATGTTGCATTATCACTGCCCGATATAATTTTTTTATTCCAAATTCTAGTGGCTGCTCCTAATCAGTGAAATTCATCAAAATATTCTTAGTAATATATCTTGTTCTTGCTGGATCCAAACTGATTCTTTCATTGCCATTTGAGCTGTTATTCTACCGATATTTTCTCCCTTAGTCCAGATTTTGTTTTTGATGGCCATTTTAATTTTATTTTAAATATGCGTCGGAAGATCCGGGGCAGAGAGGAAGAGAAGGTACAAGGATAGATAAAGATCATTCTTATTGCATTGTGCTTGTTCGTTGCTTTGTAATTATTTCTTCCTTTTGTTCCATTATCTCAGTGACACAAAGGGACCGGTAGAGACAGCAAAGAAACCGAATTCATGCTTGTTTAGAAGACTTACTGCTTTTCAAAGATCTAACTCCATATCAATAGAGAAAAGGGAGATGTCATCTCAAGGGCTGTTGGGTGGTTGTAAAACATCCATTTTCATTGGAGCTGAAGTCATCCTAGGATTCTCGACAAGCAAAATTGTTCCACTATTGCAAAAAACAAAAAAACAAAAAAAAAAAACAACCCTAGATTTTTCTTTAAACATAGGAATGTATAGAAAAATGTATTAAATAATAAATAGTGAATGCCACTTCATCAAGCTATAGCTATTTACAGCTGTGACCTGAGACTTCTATTCTGTAGATCTTTTTTTTTTTCTCTAGCAGCTGAAAGGGAGAGAGGATATGTATCCAAATTCCTGCCAGGTACCTCTCTGACTTTCACAGATAAGAAAATGGAAATAGGGCTCTTCGGAGACCAAAAGCAAACACTAAAACGAAATGCCGGCTAATATGAAAGAAAAATATCTGTATCATGTTAAAGACAATAGAGATTTCAAAAATAGCAGTGATCACAACAAATACAAAAATAAAATGCTTTTATTCTTGATATATCTTACCCTTTCCTCATTTTTCTTCTCCAATTATAAGTAGTGGCTCCCCAGCAAGGCAGATAAATATTACAGCATTATAACATAGCTGAAGCATACATTAAGTGAATAATCAGATTCAAAAGGTGGATTTACTGTCAGGACTAAACGCTATGACCTCTAAGGCTTTTTTATGAAAGCTGTTTTACGCAGTGCAAAGTATTAGAGATGTGTCTTCAGATGCCTCTTAACAATTCATTCTCTTGGATTACGATCTTCAAGGTTTGGGAGGAAACTCTACTGCAAACTGTGGGGCTTAGATCCAAGTGAATATCCATAAGAATGGCTGTTTATATAATATGCCAGGAGAATAGTTCTTTCCATTGTTTTATAACTAAAATGCTACCTTATCTTGAGATGATGCTATTAATTTTAATGAGTTAATTAGTCAATCACTTGAAAGAGAGACTAGCAATCTTCTGAAAATATTACGTTGGTTGACAGCCCTCCGTACAATAAATAAATAAATATGCTCCAGAAATGTGCAGGATAATTTGAGACGAGCTATAAAATGCGAATGTGAGAAGAAAACAAAACGAGGACAAGGATAATGATGTTGGGAGTTCTTTTGCATAATGTTATACTTCTTGATTTTTGTTTCCCTTCATCTTGTAAATATAACAGCTGGAGAAAGGTGGAAGTCATTGTCATGCATTTTTAGATGACCTTGTCATTTCTCCTTGTGAATTAAAATGAGGCTGCAGGGAGAAGCCAAAACCAAATACATCACTGCTTCCATAAATACTTGTTTTTCTTTAGTTGTGTGTGGAGGCAGTTTATTATTCCTGATTGTTTCTCCCTCAGGCATTCATCCTATGTTGACTCGGACTCCCAGAGCAGAAAAGTCTGGCCTGGCCTGCTGCCCTCCTAGAATTCCTAACATGGCTTGGAATTTGGGGAGCTGGTGGCATCTGTAGCAGGCAAGGGAACAGCTTGAAGAAAGCAATGTGGCAGACCACTTTTGTCCATGCATTGTATATCATTGCTTTTTTGTACATGCTCTAGGACAATGCAACCTTTACAAGAGGAGTAAAGCTTGTGGTGAACTCCCAATAGCACTTAGACTTACATACCACTCCATAGTGCTTTACAGCCCTCTCTAAGCGGTTTAGGGAGTCAGCCTATTGCCCCCAACAATCTGGGACCTCATTTTACTAACCTTGGAAGGATGGAAGGCTGAGTCAACCTTGAGCTGGTCAGGACTGAACTGCTGGCAACTGGCAGAATTAGCCTGCAATGCTGCTTTCTAACCAGTGCTCCACCATGGCTCTTCTGAATTTTGGCCGAATTCAAGGAACAAGACAGCCATCTTTTCACAGAATTTAGAACCCTCTACAGTGTGTCCCATATTCATATGGGCGTCCCACATTCATATAAAACTGTATATGCTGTTTTATAGATATTTTAGTTCATTATACAAATCTAAACTTGGTTGGAGAGCCCATTCTAACAAACTCTGGTGTAAAGCATCTGGAACTAGCTCAAAAAAGATGGGTTCTATTCAGGGGTGGGTTCTACTTACCTTTACTACCAGTTCACAATGGGATCACATGCGCGTGCTCGCTTCGCTCTCGCACTCTCCTTGCTTCTGTGCATGCGCAGATCGCCGATGACGACATCCAGGGAAGTGGGTGGGGCCTCCCACCGGTTTTACTACAAGTTCTTGCAAACTGGTCCAAACTGGGGGCAACCCACCACTGGTTCTATTCCAAAAAGGAATGGCTGCACTGCATGGAGGGGAAGAAAAGATGCAAGGATTGAAATCCTCCCCCCCTCTTCCATTCAATTGTATCTGATTCTCAGAGATTTCCTGGATAAATTCCTGTAGTTTTTTTGGCAAGGTTTTTCAGAAGTGGTTTGCTGCTATCTCCTTCGCAGGGTTGGAAGAGAGTGATCGATCCAAGGTCACCTAATTGGTTTTGGGACTAAAACTCATGGTCTCCCAGTTTCTAGCCTGGTGCTTAAATCACTACACCAAACTGCCTCTCATTAAAATATTAGCTCCATCTCAATGCCCTCATATAAGGATTATCTATCCCTTCGTTTTCTCTGGAAAAGTCATGTGATGTCCAAATTAAGTAGAGGAGGCCAAATATATGCAGCTCCTTCCCCCTGTCGAAGGAGAGTAAGAGAATAGATGTCAGAGAAGTAAAGGCCAGCGTTGTGTAAATATATGAGCACAGCAGTGATTGCCCAATATGGGGGAACAATCATGCAATCCAGCTGTAACCATTCAATAGAAAAAAACAAATTTTGCTTTATTTCCATATCATGAGCACATCTAAACTGATCTTCCCCAGTCAATATGAGCTCCCACCAATGTTGAATCTGGCATTCTTTGATTACACCCCATTTAATAAATATGAAGCATACATTTCTGAAAATGAGCTGTCCTATTAGCCCGATTCTTTGTTTCTCTGAAACGGGTTATAAAGCATGGAGCTTGCTGAGATGGCCAAATTGATAGCTTTGATCAGAGAAAAGATATTATTTTAGGTTATTGCTGACTGAAAACCATTAAAAATATGAACGTATGGTATATGGTTTTGATGATTGTAAAAATAGATTGTAGAAAAAATGGAAGTTATACTCTAGCCATACAGTAAGACATAAATTTATACCATAACCACTGTGAAGAAGAATAGAAATTACTTCTTTATATTTTCTTTTTTTCCTTTCCTCTCTTTTTCCTGCATTTTGTCTTTCCCTTCTCTCCCTCCCTCCTCTCCTCTCTTCCCCCTCCCCTCCTGTGTCCTTCCCATCTCTTCCCTCTCCTCTCTCCTTCTTCCCTTCCCCTCCTCCTCTTCCCTCCCTCCCTCCTTCCTCCTTCCTTCCTTCCTTCCTTCCTTCCTTCCTTCCTTCCTTCCTTCCTTCCTTCCTTTTGCAGTATTTGACTTCCATGTGCTTTCTTTTCTTCTGGTAGGAAGAGAATAGATTAAAATGGAAGGAAGCTCTTTATCCACAATCCTAAAAAGTGAAGCAAGATAAATGAAACTCCGAAGAACTCTTACGCCATCTCTTTCATTGTGTTTGTCTCTTAGGGCCATGAGGAGCAACTCTGAGCCCAGGAAGGAAGTCAAGTGTAACAACATCCATCTATCTATCTATCTATCTATCTATCTATCTATCTATCTATCTATCTATCCACCTACCCACCTACCTACTTACCTATCTGTATTTATTTAGCTAACTAACTGACATAGCTATCCATCTACCAGAATTCTGGGCAGCAAACAGAATACAATAAAAACACAATGCCATCATATGATTACTTAAAACAATGAACAATATACTTGCATTCATTCAACCACCCACCCACTAACCACCCCATCCCAGATCCATGACCATCCTGCCAAAGTGCCTGGGGGGAAAGGCAGGTCTTCACTGCTTTTCTGAAGGCCAACAGGATTGGAGCCATCTCCAATCGCACGGGTGGTTACGGGAGCAACATGGCGTTCCCGTGTGACACCTCTCCTGCACGAGCTGCACTAGCTCCCAGTGGTCTTCTGGGTGCACTTCAAGGTTTTGGTTACTACCTTTAAAGCACTCCATGGCTTAGGACCTGGTTATTTACGAAACCGCCTACTGCCACCAGTGGCCTCCCACCGGCCGGTACGCTCTCATAGAGAGGGCCTCCTCCAGGTGCCGTTGGCCAAACAATGTCGACTGGCGGCCCCCAGGGGGAGAGCCTTCTCTGTGGGGGCACCTACTATCTGGAATGAGCTCCCCCCGGAGATTCGGAGGATCCCAGACCTACGCACCTTTCGCCGCGCTCTTAAGACCTTTTTATTTTGTCAGGCAGGCCTGGCCTGATTCCCCTTTTCTAATTAATATTATAAATTTTAATTTGTTTTAAATTATTGGGGTTTTAATATTTCTATGGCCAAATTTATTTAATTGGATTTTAGTGGGTTTTAAATGTCGTATTTATATGTTTTATTTATGGCTGTTCACCGCCCCAAGTCCTTCGGGAGGAGGGCAGTATACAAATTAAATAAACTTCAACTTCAACTTAAACTCATGGGAGGCAGGAACTATGGCAGAGAAGGCATGCTTCCAAGGCCTCTCCTTCTTTCACTATAGCATACTTAACCTGCCAAATGTAGTAGGGTGAGTAAGATCCATCAAGGACAGCAATTATAGTGCTGAGGAAGTGGAATTTTGGGCAAACCATAGACTGTAAGAGTAATTCTGGTGATTGACAGGAGATTGTCCCACCTCCTCTTGAGGCCAGTGGGTTAAGGCTTTTAGCTTGATTCACCAATGGTTTTCTTCCACTAGAAAGTGGTCTCCCTTTACGGTGTCCCTGCAGCTGGTTCCAAAACGAATGCAAACTGATACTCAGTACCAAGGACAGGTGCTTGAGACAGTTCAAACTTACTTTAATATTATAACACACACACACACACACACACACACCATGTTTCCCCCAAAATAAGACCCTGTCTTATATTTTTCTGAACCTTGAAATAAGCACTTGGCCTTATTGCCATGCGCTCAAAAGCCCGATTGGACTTATTATCAGGGATGTCTTATTTTGGTGGAAACAGGGTATACACACACACACATATATATCAGAACTTGCACTTTATGGCTTCCAATGACATCGTTCCACTGAAATTACATCCATACTTGAATAGCCAGCAACACGATTTCCTAGGAACGGGAGCGAGCCATCTGCACACCTGAATGTACCTGCTGCTAATCAGTTTGCCTCTGCTTTCCTTGGGAACACGGCACAGGTAGAACATAAGGTCAGGACTAATGGCAAATGCATAAGACCAGCATTATATACAGATGGTACACATTTAAAAGTAGATGTTGCTGTGGTGATAATATATAGTGCTCATGTAATTGCCCGATAATATAATTGTACCACAAGCGGCATAACTTTCCTTGTAACATAAGTTCTAAAAATGTTATTCCCCACACAAGATTTGCAATCTGTGAACATGGTGGTTTGCCTGGCAGCACTAAATGAAGTGTCCAGGGGAGGGAAAGCTGTATCACTAGGATACAAGATGACAAGCTTTGAAGAAAGTGGACATATGCTGGCTAAAAGTGAGCATAAGATTTGGTGGAGTCTTGCGTCAAGATCCAAATTCTACCGTTGCTCACCTTGTGGGCTGCAATGTGCAATCCTAATTTATGACTTGGGAACCACCCAATCCATTTCAATTTCAATCAAAAATTGGAAGGGACTTTGGAGGTCTTCTAGTCCAGCCCCCTGAGCAAACAGGAGTCCCTATACCATTTCAGACAAGTAAGTCACTTCTTAAAAACCTCCAGTGATGAAGCACCCACAATTTTTAAAGGCAAGCTGTTCCACTGATTAATTGTCCTCACTGTTAGAAAGTTTCTCCTTCACTTCAGGTTGCTTCTCTCCTTGATTAGTCTCCATCCATTGTTTCTTGTCCTGCCCTTTGCTGCTTTGGAAAATAAGTTAACCCCCTCCTCTTTGTATCAGCCTCTCAAATACTGGAATACTGCCATCATGCCCCCCCCCCCATAGTCCTTCTTTAATCTAGACTAGCCAAACCCAAATCTTGCAACCTTTCTTCATATATTTTAGTCTCCAGGCCTTTAATCACCTTAGTTGTTTTTCTCTGCACTCTTTCTAGAGTCTCAATATCTTTTTTATAATGTGGTGACCAAAACTGGATGCAGTATTTTAGGTGTGGTCTTACTAAGGCTTTATAAAGCGGTACTAATACTTCACGTGATTTTGATTCTATACCTCTGCTTATACAACCAAGGTTGTACAGTATTAGCGTTTTTGGGCTGCTGCTGCACATTGTTGGCTCAAGGGAGGGGCAGATATCAAAATCCTAAATCATATAAGCAAAAGAATCAATAAGCAAAAGAAGGCAAGGTGGCTTCAGTTGACCTCTGAATAGATGGGCAGTAGGGTCTCTGCCCCTCTTCTCCTGATCTCACCCTCCAGACAGGGTGAAGGTGGCCTCCTTTGCTTTCTAGAAACTTGACCGAGTCTTGACATCTTCCCATCCCCTACTTCTTTGCTGCTGCTGTTCCAAGAAGATTTGGATTCCCCACTCTGGTAAGTTGATCCTTGGTCACCGTTTTATTTTTTCCAGAAAGCTGTAGATCTGTCTCCCATTGGGGATTTTTAAAACAGCATGATCTTTGGAGGTGGGAGGAATAAAAAAAGCCAAGATGGTGGTTGCAGAGATGTGACTGAAGTCCCTTTCTTTTTCTACATGTACCAACATGGTACACATCAGTAGTGGGTTCCACTTACTTTCACTACTGGTTCAGAACCGGGAGCACTCACTCATGCGTGGCGCTTCTGCGCATGCGTAGAGCATCCATGATGATGTCCAGGTGGGTGGGTGGAGCCTCCCACTGCCGCCACTACCGGTTCAATTGGGGCAAACCAGTAGAAACCCACCACTGGTACACATATACAAAGGGTAGAGCTTTAGTCGTGCAGCTACAACCACCTTAGTATTATTTTGTTTTATACTCCCCCCCACCCACGGCAGACACCTCTGGAGTGGCTTAAGCCTAGGAAAGTGGCTATAGAATTACAATTGGGCAGAGCAACCTTACCTGCTAAATGTGATGAATGAATCAGCACATGCAAACAAGAAAGCAATGAAGTGATTAGTGCTCCCATGTTACTCATCCTCTCTGTCCCACCTCTCTTGATCCAGGAATGAATTGTTTCAAAGTTCCAAAAGCTTCCCATATTTCTGTAGGCACAGCCTACAGAACTCCTGCTTCTATCGGCAGATCAGCGACAGAATGCACCATGGTGGACGTTTGCACATTGGGAACAAGGAAGATTTCATGGCCTGTTTTCACTTTGTGAGCATAGGTGTCTGTGTGTGGGGATCTGTTTTATTTCGTATCTCTAAGATGCCTTCTCGAAGACCATTACATTGCAGCAAAATTTAGTTAATATCTCCCAATATTGACTGACTGGATGCTTATTGACCTAGTGCCAAACCTGGCTTGAGAAAATGATGGTCTCGTTTTAAGGCAATAAGATCAATGCTGAATAGAATAGAATAGAATAGAATAGAATAGAATAGAATAGAATAGAATAGAATAGAATAGAATAGAATAGAATAGAATTCTTTATTGGCCAAGTGTGATTGGATACACAAGGAATCAGATATGCTTGACAAGAGAGCGTTCCAGAAGTGGAGGACTCTCTGTTGCTCAATCTCATCCAGAAGCACAGCACATTGGATGACTATTGTACAACTGACTTATTTGCTATTCTGAGAGCAGCTGACCTTTAGCAATCTTTACCTGTATGGGAGGCATGGTTTTTAAGGATCATGTAAAGTTTTGAACCATTTTTATTTCTTTAAAATATCTTCTTGAAGCATTCTATTATTAGGAGCTGTGGTTAGAATGCAGTATTGCAGGCTAACTCTGCCCATAGCCAGGAATTCAATCCTGACCGGCTTAAGGTTGACTCAGCCTTCCATCCTTCCGAGGTCAGCAGGGGTGGGTTCTACTTATCTTTACTACCGGTTTACAGCGGGGCCATGCACGTGCACTCGCTTTGCTCATGCGCACGCCTGCTCTTCTGCGCAGAAGCATTTTGATGATATTGGGGTCGGTGGGCGGAGCCTCCTGCCGGTTTTACTACCGGTTCTATAGAACCGGTGCGAACCGGGGGCAACCCACCAATGGAGGTCAGTGAAATGAGGACCCAGATTGTTGGGGGCCATATACTGATTCTGTAAACCGCTTAGAGAGGGCTGCAAAGCACTGTGAAGTGGTATATAAGTCTAAGTGCTATTGCTAGTGCTATTTTAATATGAATGCTATATTACTACTCTCCTACAGGTATCCATATAATGGATCTTGAAAATTTTTGCAGTTCATGCTGTTTTCTTCCCACACCGGAATATCCCATGGAAGTGAGAAACCTGGATCAACTTTCTTGCAATCTGAATTTGCATATTTGAAGTACGTAGGCAGTCTTAGCCAGGGGGGATCTTCCGGCGTATCTGAGGTCAGCCAAAAGATCACTTAAACAATCTCCTCTCAACTGCAAATTCCCATCAACTCGATCGTTTGGTACGATGAACTAAATGTCTGCGATGGCTCCTGCTATGACTTTTGGCGATCTGATATTGGCAGGTCTGTGCATGTGTGTATTTCTGTGGGAAACTGAGCCGGTGCCCACTGCCTAATTAGAGACTGTTTACAAATTTGGTGGACAATTTGGCAGCGCAGTGGGAGCAATATGATGTAGTGCAGTAGAAAGGCATTTGAGTCAGCCATCTGTAGTACAGATCGAATTGGTGTGAACAGGCTGCCAAACTTGCCAAGCGAATCTGGGGGAGCATTTCCCAGGATGGAAATTTCTTTCAGCAAGCCATTTTCCAGTGCTGAAATTTCTTTTAGCACTTTCAAAATGTCTTCAGTGCTGGGCAAACTCATGGTCTGCGCTGAGCATCTCCCACAAAGCATATCTTTTTGTACTCTTTTTCAGGAATGGGAAGATCCCACTCCCCTGCAAAAGGAAGTAACAAATATTGTGACTTTGAAAAGATAGTGAATGGTTACAGGTAGTCCTTGACTTATGGCCACAATTGAGCCCAAAATGTATGTTGTTAAGTGAAACATTTGTTAAGTGAATTTTGCCCCATTTTACGATCTTTCTTGCCAGTTATTAAGTGAATCGCTGAAGTTAGTAACGCAGTTGTTAACTGAATCTAGCTTCTCCATTGACTTTGCTTGTCAGAAGGTCACAAAAAGTAATCACATGACCCCAGGATACTGCAACCGTCATAAATATGAGTCAGTTGCCAAGTATGTAAATTTTAATCACATGACCATGGGGGCTGCTGCAATGGTCATAATGTGAAAAACAGTCATAAATCACTTTTTTCAGTGCTATGGTAACTTTGGTGAGGGTGACTTCCCTGCCGCCTTGAAAGAGGCGGTGGTGAGGCCCCTCCTCAAGAAGCCTTCCCTGGACCCAGCAGTGTTGGCTAATTATCGTCCGGTCTCCAACCTTCGCTTTATTGCGAAGGTTGTTGAGAGTGTGGTTGCGCGACAGTTCCCCCGGTACCTGGATGAAGCGACGTATCTGGATCTGTTCCACTCGGGCTTCAGGCCTGGGCACAGCACGGAAACAGCATTGGTCGCATTGGTTGATGATCTCTGGAGGGCTCGGGACAGGGGTTGCTCCTCTGTCCTGGTCCTATTAGACCTCTCAGCAGCTTTTGATACCATCATGCTGCACCGGTTGGAAGAGTTAGGGGTGGGGGGCACTGTATTACGGTGGTTCTCCTCCTTTCTCTCCGACCGGTTGCAGTCTGTGTTGGCAGGGGGGCAGAGGTCGACCCCGAGGCACCTCATATGTGTGGTGCCACAAGGGTCGGTCCTCTTGCCCATTCTGTTCAACATTTATGTAAAGCCGCTAGGTGAGATCATCCATGGGTTTGGGGTGAAGTACCATCTGTACGCTGATGACACCCAGCTGTACATCTCCACCCCGGACCACCCCAACGATGCCCTTGAAGTGATGTCCTGGTGTCTGGAGGCCATGCGGATCTGGATGGGGAGGAACAGGCTCAGGCTTAACCCATCCAAGACCGAGTGGCTGTGGTTTCCGACGTCCCGATATAGTCAGTTGACACCATTGCTGACTATTGGGGGCGAATTGCTGGCCCCCATGGAGAGGGTTCACAACTTGGGTGTCCTCCTAGATTCACGGCTGTCTTTAGAAGAGCACTTGACGGCCGTGACCGGGAGGATTTTTCATCAGGTCCGCCTGATTCGCCAGTTGCGTCCCTTTCTGGATCAGGACTCCCTACAAGAGTCACTCATGCCCTCGTCACTTCCCATCTGGACTACTGTAACACTCTCTACATGGGGCTCCCCTTGGGGAGCACCCAGAGGCTCCAACTGGCGCAAAGTGCGGCCGCGCGGGTGGTTATGGGAACAACATGGCACTCCCATGTGACACCCCTCCTGCGCGAGCTGCACTGGCTCCCGGTGGTCTTCCGGGTGCGCTTCAAGGTTCTGGTTACCACCTTTAGAGCGCTCCATGGCTTAGGACCTGGTTATTTACGGGACCGCCTACTACCACAAACAGCCTCCCACCAGCCGGTACGCTCTCAGAGAGAGGTGCTTCTCTGGGTGCCGTCAGCCAAACAATGCCGACTGGCGGCCCCCAGGGGGAGGGCCTTCTCTGTGGGGGCACCCACTATCTGGAACGAGCTCTCCCCGGAGATACGGAGGATCCCGGATCTGCGTACTTTCTGCCATGCTCTTAAGATCCTCCTATTCCAGCAAGCCGGCCTGGTCTAACTTTCTCCCCTTTTCTTTTAAATTTCTTTTAAACTCTTTTAAAGTGAAATTTTAATTTGTTTTAAATTATTGGGATTTTTAATTGTCTCGGGCTAAATTTATTTAATTTGGTTTTAATTATGTTTTTTAACTTTTGTATCTATATATTTTATTCTGTGCCTGTTCACCGCCCTGAGTTCTTCGGGAGTAGGGCAGTATATAAATCTAATGAAATGAAATGAAATGAAAATGAATGGTCACTAAATGAACTGCTGTAAATCAAGGACTACCTGCATATTTCATACTTTTTGCCGTTTTCTTTTTACCATTTGGTTTGAGAAGAAATACTTGAACGGCATTCAACTTGAAGGGCAACTGGGTGGGAAATACGCTTGGTTGTTCTACCTCAAGTAGCAATGTATGATAGATCACACTGGTGTTTAAGAAATGCATATATTTTTGCATAAAACATATTTTTACATAGAGTGCTCCTATTTTAAATAGAGTGCTCCTATTTCTGTATAACGAGAGGCCAACCTTTTGCTGTTTTTCCACCTGATTCCATTTGTAGATATGATATGAAGGGAAAGGAGAGTGAAAGGTTTGACATTAAAATCAAAGAAAATATGCCAAGAGCTCTCTCTCTCTCTCCCTCTCCCTCCCTCTCCCTCTCCTTCTCTCCCTCCCTCTCTCTCTCCCACTCCCTCCCTCTCCTCTTCTCCCTCCCTCCCTCCCTCCCCTCCCTCCCTCCCTCCTTCTCTCTCTCCTCTCTCTCTCCCTCCCTCTCTCCCTCCCTCCCTCTCTATCTCACACACACACATGACATTTTTAAAAAAGTTTCTAAACAGAGAAATTAAAGACTTACTAGTTTCTAGAAACACTTAAGAAAGGGTCTTCCTTGACCCGCATGATTTTTCTTTAATCTTTCATTCTTGGAATAAGAGGAAGAAAAAGCAGAAACTCTTCTATAGTGATCAAAGATTTTACCCAATGCTTTACCAAAACAAAAATCTGTCACTTTTACGATGCAAGTTTTGACTCACTATCCCCGCAAAAAAGCACAGTGGGATGGAGACATCTAGTTTAAATAACTTTCTGACTTTCTGGCTAAACTATTCAAATCAGACACTGAACTTCACACTCTAAAGCAGGGGTCCCCAACTTGTAGGTTGGGCCTATTTGCAACGGGGCTGCGTGAGTGGCCGGCTGACATGCGCATGCAAGCACCCGCATAGCCCAACTCACGCAAGCAGTGGGCGCTGGCACTCATGGCCCCACTCATGCCAGCAGAGCAGGAGTGAAATGCTCCCGGTTCAGACCGGATCGCCCGATCCGGTACCGATGGAGGCGGGTGGTTCGGAGAATTGGTAGCAAAAATCCCTGCCCCCCCATTGCCCAACTGAGCCGCGCAATCATCAGAGGCTTTTTTAAAAAAATTAAAAGCATTTTTTCTACAACCTCTTCAACCAAAGAAGTTATAGGAAAAAATGTTTTTAAAAGGAAAAAAAGCCTCTGCCGATCAGGCAAGTCAGCTGGGATCATCAGAGGCTTTAAAAGCATTTTTTCTTCAGCTGAAGAGGTTGTAGAAAAAAATGGTTTTAAAAGTAAAAAAACCCAACAGTTGGCCACGTCCACTCAGTCATATTACCCCCCCAACCCATGCCCACAGAACCGGTAGTAACAAATTTTACATTTCACCACTGCAGCAGGGTGTGTGTGTGTGCCTGCTGCTCACACAAATGAAGCTGTGAGCACGTGCCTGCCCCTCACACAAAACCATCCCCTCTTTTCTCCATGCCAGGCCACCAACCCGAAAAGGTTGGGGAATACTGCTGTGAGGCATGCCAATCAAACTCTGTTTTGAAGTTGACTTTCTCTTATCCTCCATAAATATACCGTGTTTTCCCGAAAATAAGACCCTGTCTTATATTTTTTTCAACCCTGAAATAAGAGCTTGGCCTTATTGCCATGTGCTGAAAAGCTTGATTGGGCTTATTATCAGGGGGTGTCTTATTTTGGGGGAAACAGGATACTATATTCTTTCTTAGTCATAATCTACTTGACAGCATATTAGGGAGATCAACAGTCAACCAAAAATGTTTTTTTCCCCTCTTCAGTCTGTCCTCTCTGCAAACAATCTACCCTGTATATGCTATAACATTGAAGACTCAATTTTATTAAGAAATACAGGTAATGTATAACTTGCATCATTGTTTTTTTTTAAAAAACAGATTTGTAAACTTTCTCTTTGTGAACTCTGACTTTCCTTTTTCTTCCTGTACTCCCTTTCCTCAAGTACACTCTTCTTTTACATCTGGTTTTTGGCTGTATTTTTAAGGGATTTTGTTTTTAATCCAAAGCCTTCCCGCGTGAAGGACTATGCAGCTGCCTTTTATGTTCTTAAGAAATTTAACAGGATTTTGTTTTTAAAACTTTGAGTTATAAATCTAGCAGAACAATCCTATCAATTGTTCAGAGAATCCTGAGAAATCTAAATACTCTGATGATTGTAACCTGTCAGGGAGAAAATAAGGATGGAGAGAAGACTGATTCCCTCTGTTCCTGTCCCTGTTTTTTAAAGCAAATGCCAAGTGCCAACACTGGAAGGCAAATTGGATAATGCAGCTGGTCTTCATCTCTTCCTGTGATAGAGGCGTAGAAAAGGAGAAGAATGAAAGTTCTTACAAAGCTCAAATCTTTTCTGCCCTTCTCTGTCCTCAGTTCAAACTTCAGAATTTGGCTCTCCGCCAATGTGTATAAACTCTCTTTCTCTTTCTCTCCCTCCCTCCCTCCCTCTCTCCCTCTCCCCTCCCACTTCCTCCCTCTCTCACCCTCTTTCCATCCCACCACTTCCTCCACAAGGGTGTTTCCCCCCATGAGATCAGGGGTCTCAAACTCGTGTTGTCATGTTGTCACCACACGACTTTTTCCTCATTCACTAAAATGGGGGTGGGGGTGGCCAGTATGTGATGCATCCGGCCCACGGGCCCCTGTTATAGATAATCCTCATTTATCATCTGGGTAATGTATGCTCTGCTAAGCAGCACTAAGTCCACCTTAACTAATCTGAGAAAAGCTAAACAGGGTTGAGCTTGGTTAGTATTTGGATGGGAGACCGACGTAAAATCCCAGGACTGTATGTTAGCTTGGGAAATTTTTAAAAAGGCAGCTTCAGAAAAGGCAGTGCAACCAACTTCTATAAGGGAATTCTGGTGGCGCAGTGGTTAGAATGCAGTATTGCAAGCAAACTCTGTCCATAGTCTGGAGTTCGATCAAGGGCTCAAAATTGACTCAGCCTTCCATCCTTACGAGGTTGATAAAATGAGGAGCCAGATTATTGGGGGAAATAGGTACAAAATGCTTATATTGTAAACTGCCCGCAGAGTGGTATATAAGCCTAAATGCTACCGCTATTGTTATGTTGTACCCAAGCAAATTGCATGGGTATGTCCATGGTGTCTCCAGCAGTCAAGCTTATCTCAAGGGCACCTTTACTTCTTCAAAACTCCAAGTCCAACGTGTGGCTCCAGGCTTCACACAGCTATCTAGAGTCACAGAGCTGATCCTTCCCTATCCTTGATGAATGATCATGACAACTGGCCCTACTATGGCCTGACAAGAAATCATTTTCATCTGGTGTTTCCAAGCTATCTTGGTGTTCTCGGATGAACTGTACAGCCACTTAATCAAATCATGGAGAAAGACCTGGCGAAGACTTCAACAACAACAACAACAACAAAATCCTTCCAAAATCTCTTCTAGCCGAAATATTAATGTCAGAATTTGAAACCTAGAGAGCACTGTTATTGAGGGGGCTCTATATTTGGTACAGCAAGATTCTTTGTTAGTGTTTCATATCCATCTGTATATATGTGGGTGAAAAATTCTGTTATATTTATAGCAGATACAGTCTTATCGTTCAGCTGCAGATACCCTGCTAGCAGTTCAGGACTACAGGATTTCACAATGTTCTCCGACAACATTTACACATTTGATGAAACCACTTTCTGCCCACAGATCAAAGCTGAACAACAAAGGCAGGGTTTTTTTTTTCTTCATAAATCTCATAATATGGGCACTGCTACAGAACTTTTGTGGCGAGGGCAGGGCGAAAGTAGCTTATTATTAGCTGCCTTCTGTTTATATTTTTGCAGATGAGAAAGGAGATTGTATGCGATGGGTATCTTAAGGCTTGCAGTGGGTTGTGTTTAACCCTGCTGAGAAATTTCTCAACTTCTTGAAAGTTTTAACTTCTCTCAATTTGTCAAAAAACAAAACAAAAACCCAAAACCATATTCAGACTGATAGGGATTTCTGTTGTCCTTTCTAGGACAAATATAAAAGAAATTTTGCAGTGGGAATGACTTCCTGCTCTGCCACCCTCTGTGGAATTTTTTTAGCCTTACTAAACCTTGTGGATATTATCTTAGTAGCTGTCTTAAAAGTCAGGGGAACCAGATCAGCAATGGCATCACTCTATTGCAGAGGTCTTCAAACTTGGAAGCTTTAAGACTTGTGGACTTCCACAAGTCTTGAAGTCCACAAGTCTTAAAGCTGCCAAGTTTGAAGACCTCTACTCTGTTATATTCTCTGTGAAAATCTTTGGAATACAGATCAGCCTCTCCCAACATGGGCACCTTCCAAATGTGTGGACATCAGCTCCTGGAAGTTTTAACAATGGCCACCCTTCATAGGATATTTAATACTATTTTAGAAAAGTAATTTGCTAGCAAATGTTGATCCTTTAGGTTGAATATATCTAGGGTTGAATATATCTAGTGTTTTTCTTTGTGAATGATGTGTAGAGCTCTCAATTTTGGAATGAACCCACTGGGTAGTCACCCAGGTACTGCCCAGAAAAATGTATTATCAAAATACAGGTTTGTGTCAAATATATTTTACCATAATAGAGAACACTAGAATACTAGAGGTAAACCGCATGCCTACTCAACCTATAATCTAAGTGTTGACAACTGAGACATCATTGTATTTTCTGATTTGTCATAATATCACATGAAAGGGATCCTAGCAGAGGTGGTATTCAGCAGGTTCTGACCAGTTCTGGAGAACCGGTAGCAGAAATTTTGAGTAGTCCGGAGAACCGGTAAATACCACCTCTGACTGGCCCCACCCCCATCTATTCTCTGTCTCCCGAGTACCAGCTGATCGGGAGGAAATGGGGATTTTGCAGTAACCTTCCCTGGAGTGGGGTGGGAATGGAGATTTTACAGTATCCTTCTCCTGCCATGCCCACGAAGCCATGCCCACAGAACCGGTAGTAAAGATTTTTGAATCCCACCACTGTTCCTAGAGATAATCAATTGGTTTGGATGCACCTAAATTGAAATGATTATAATCATAATACAACCTCCTGCTCAGGACAGGATCCAATGGGTTACAGTATGTCTAACAGATGACCATCTAGCCTTTTTTGAAGACCTCTCTACAGGAGAACATATCATATCATGTGGCAGATTATCCCACTGGCTGAGAGTGTCTACAGTTAGGAAGTTCCTCTTGATGTCTGAACTTGTTTCCTTATAGTTTTAGCTCGTTAATTCTGGCCTCTTGGACAGCATGGAAGCTTCTCTGTGCCAGTCCTTCATATATTTGAAGACTACTATCCTATTTCTCATCATTGTTGGAGCGGATGGAAGTGGACTATACATTCCCTGGTCCTTTGACCACTCATCATAAGGCTTAGTTTCCAGACACTTTACCAACTTGGTAGATTTCCCCTGAATTTGCTCCAATTTGTCACTGTCCTTTTTGACCTGGACACATTATTTAAGTTATACTATGAATTCTGTCCTTAGCAGAGTAGAGGGAAATGATTACTTCTTGTTTTCTGAACTCATGGTCCTGTTATTGAACCCCAAAATAGCATTCACTTCCGTAGCAGCTATATCATAGTATATTTAACTTGTGGTCAACAAGGACACTCTGTTTCTTTTCCCATGTAGTACCGCCAAACCATTTAATATTTGGGTCTTAGATTTTTCCTGCTGAAAAGTGCAGAACTTGACATGCCTCCATTAAACTCCTTCATATTTATTTTAGCTCATTACTCAAATCTATTTAGGACATTTTTTGTTTTAAAAAGGATTTGAACATGATGACCTTTACCATAGACATTTTAGATAGGATGTACAGTTTGAAAGCATGTAAAAAATGCAAGTCAAAAAACAGGGACCACCTTTGGTGGGAAGGTAACAGCGTTCCATGCGCCTTTGGCGTTTAATCATGCCGGCCACATGACCACGGAGACGTCTTCGGACAGCGCTGGCTCTTCGGCTTTGAAACGGAGATGAGCACCGCCTACTAGAGTTGGGAATGACTAGCACATAGGTGCAAGGGGAACCTTTACCTTTACCTTTACAGGTGTAAAGAGTCTAGAGTTAACTGGACTGAGTTAGCTTCAGGTGCAGTTCTCTAGATATTCTCACAAGATTGGTTTTGCATGTACACAATGGCATATTGATCTGTTTTTAAAATGTGGATTGAAATCCCTGTGTTGAATTAAAGGTTTTGTTTTGCTTCCTGTGGCTGTGACAAGCTATTACAAACCTCCAGAGGTTGAGATTTAAGGATGTACAAATTGCTAAAAGTCTTGCCGGTTTTTTTTTTTACTCCCTATTATTATGGAACTAATTGATTCTGCTGGTTTTTCTGACAACGTTTGAAAATTGTAGAAATTTTCATAACTATTTACTTTCATAGTATCTCATTACATATTGCAACCTTTGTTATACAGTATCTTAGTTTAATATACTCAACAGTTAATGTAAATCGCTCATATCCCTCCTTTATTAAATGGAAATTGTCCTCTTTTTATTTTCTGATATGCACATTTTCTTAATGCAGATTATTGAGATGCCATTTCCTCCAATGTAAATTCTCTTTTTCAACATAATTGCCGCAATGTATAGATAACTTTCTGTAATGGACTTTTAGTGATGATGTTTTAAAAATCTTCCTTGAGCAAGAAAAATGTATGCTAGATTTAATAATTGATTTTATGCTAGTATTTTTTTTACTACTATGCAATTGATGTAGAATATTTTAATATCCCAACTGGAAAATAAATTTGATCAATACTGATAGATGAGAAATCTCTTTGATTTTATATATTTTTTAAAAATAAGAACTTATCACATTTAATAGTTTCATAAATACAGTAGGACAAAAAGGATTTTAAAACTAAAAAAAAGAGGAGGATTCAGGATAACGGAAAGCCTTAGGTGTTGGCCTACCTGGGTCTAAGAACAGATATTTATATTTAATTTCAAGGTGGTGATGGCAAATGTTATTATATTGATTGCTAATATTATAGAAAATGTTAACACTCCGAATATCACTTCTCTGTTTAAAAATCAGTGTTGAATTATTATTTTTTTGACATTAAGCAACCAATGAGCCTTTTTAATTATTAAAAAAGAAATATTCTTTTTTTTAAAAAAAAGTTTTTATGTTTTAACTTGTTAAATATGTTCTGTATTTCTCAGGGGAATTCAAATGAAAAGTGCAAATTAAATTTGGCTATTCTGACAAGAGAACTTGATACATTTATAGTTTGTGAAAAGATACATAAAGGATGAAGCGACTCAAGTGCTGTTTTTCTAAAAGCATATTACATTTTGGGAAGATCCATAATAACCTCTTGAGATGAAGGAGGCTAACTTAGAAATGGTAGCCTTTTTCTTCACAGAATGCGCAGTATTCATTTGCTTTTGAGTCGACTGCTTTTTAATCTCCAATTGAAATACAAAGCTTTCTCTGTGTTGTATTTTCATTGTGTTGATCATTGAGTTGATAGCTCTAGTAAAGATCCCCAGACAAAGTTAATGCTATAGCCTTGAAATTAAAAGAGCCTCTTAAAGACCCAAGCTATACCATCTACCTTTCCATTACTGCTCCAATTGAAACCTCTATATACAGTATGCATCTTTCCATTTTCCTTTGGGTTAAAAACAGATACAGCTGGCTTTATTGTTGTACAAAACAATGCACCAGTGTTTCCTGTTGTTTGTGTGGAGGTGAATAGCTAAGCCTATTACACCAATTTTCATATCAGTTTCAGCCGTTTGCAAAGAGTGAAAGTGCTATCTCTTCATTTAGTTTTAGATTTAATCTGAACTATCCCATCTTTACGCCCTGTGTTTAAAATGATCTTCAAATGAGATTAATGTATTTGATGTTGTGTTCTACTCAGTCAAATACGGCCGAATGGCTATTTTGATTACATTTTTGAATGAAAATAGTATTTCTATTATAAAAATGATTATTTGAGTATGATTATACAAACTAGATCACTTCCCTGACTGTTCCAGTTCCTCTGATATTGCAAATCTGTAGCTATGGAAGAAAAATGTAGAAATATCTTTCCATTGTAAACCTTTACCACAGTACAATGGTAGTTTCTATAAGACATTTTCATTTGCTCTGAGAAAGACTCGATGCCATGGGAAGTATAAGTAGCTCTTTACATCTGAGAATATTTCAAGCAGTCCCCATGAATAGCAAATGTATTATTATTAGTGATTTTCTCTCTAGAGGCAAAGGCAGGTTGGTGGAGCTGGGCCAGCTGCCACTGAATTTCAAGCCAGAAAACTTTTAATCAAACACAATCAATCCAACGTTTTATAGAGTTGAAAAGTGCTTAACTGTTGGCTGGATTGTGTCCAGAGTTTGGCATTAACAGTCTTTTTCTTCATATGTGTCATTATAAATCCAGCTGCATTTTTTGTTGTTCTGGATGGTTCTCCTGGGTAAGAAACCAAGAATAGACCAATCATATTTCAAATAAATACATGCTCCCTTATTTACTTATTCGATTTGTATTATTCTTTTCAAATAGTGTATGGTTCAAAAGAAGTAAATTCAAACACAAACAGATATCATGGAGGTTTCCTAGCTGAATTAAAAACTGGGAGACTCTGAGTTTTAATCTTTCCTTAGGCATGAAATGTGGTTGGGTGACTTTGAATTGTTACTCTTTGTCAGCCCAACCCACCTCACAAGGTGGTGGTTGTGAAGAGAAGATGAAGAGAGAATCTTGAGTTGTATAGTACAAATAAAAGGGGGATATATATCTAATAATAAAGAGCAGCATGATGGCTAGAGGTGGAGATCTCACCTAATAATCAGGAGGCTGTGAATTTTATCCTAGGTAGGTAGCAGATATTTCTTTCTCTGAGTGCAAAAAGAAAATATCTGCTGTGAACTCAATGTAGGTGTCAGGAAGGGTATCCGGTCAATAAACACTCTGCTCCATTCAGTTGCCCTGACTCCACTCCAATGCAAGGGATTACAGGATTGTTAGAAGAAGAAAAAATACATCTAATGAATAAAATAAAAATCTTGCTAAAATCTTTGACGCTAAATGCTAGAGAGAGAATGGGATCAAATACTACCAATGAGGAAATATTGTCCACACATTAGGGAAAATGCAGGAGAAGGGCCTTTCCCTCCTGTCTGATTGATATTCTTTCACAGCAAGTTGTTATATTTACAGGTAAGATAATAGGGCTAAGGCAGGGGTGAAATGCTCCCGGTTTGGACCGGATCACCCGATGCGGTAGCGATCGTGGTGGGTGGTTCAGGGAACCGGTAGTGATTGCAGCGCAAGGCTCCACCCGCCCACCCGGTTGTTGTAATGTGTAATGTGTTTTGTACCCACTGTGCATGCACAGAAGGTTTTGCTTTTTTGCTTTTAAAAGTAAAAAAAAAAAGGCTCTGACGATCACAGCTGAGCTGTGTGATGTTCAGAGCCTTTTTTTTACTTTTTAAAAGCATTTTTTTACAACCTATTCGACCGAACAGGTTGTAAAAAAATGCTTTTAAAAGTAAAAAAAAAATGATTGTGCACCACAGCTGATCACGCTCCTGCGTACACTGTTCTACTTACCCCATGTCTCCTTTTTGCGTGCACTGTGCATGTGTGCATCTTGCATTTGGTGCGTGGTGTGCATTGCGCATGCGCGCGCATGCACAGCCAGCAAACCGGTAGTAAACCGGTTCAGATTTCACCACTGGGCTAATAGTTTTACAGTATTATGTTATAAAGATTACAATACTTTAACCTGATTATTGTTAACACTTTAAATTTTACCATTTTTAATTTATTAATTTTAGATTTTTAATAACAGTGTTGTAACTTATGTGTATGTATTTCTATTACCTATAGTACAATTTAAATGCTCTGGAGGCTTATTCAATAAACTACATACCAGGGGTGAAATCAGGTTCTAACAGGTTCTGGAGAACCGGTAGTGGAAATTTTGAGTAGTTCGGAGAACTGGCAAATACCAGCTCTGGCTGGCCCCAGAGTGGGGTGGGAATGGAGATTTTGCAATATCCTTTCCCTGCCATGCCCACCAAGCCATGCCCACAGAACCAGTAGGGAAAAATTTTGAATTTCACCCCTGCTACATACTGACTGACTGACTTACTTACTTACTTATGTTCTCTCTCCTTTTTCCTGTAATCACAAATACAATTAATTATGCTTATCCTCCATGAATATATCTAACATTTTCTAAAGCTGCTCCGAGTTCCTCCTAGTACTATTACTACTATTTGAAGATAAACAGTGGATTTCTCTGAATATAAGTCTGACAGCCAACTATTTTTGTAATTCTGCATAAGAACACGAGAAGATATTAATAGTAGGCATTTAGAGATAATTCTGTGCAAACTCTGACAAGGGAATATAGAAAAATCCTAAACAGATTTCCCTGGTGTTTTTGACAGAAAAGGTGAAAGGGTAGCAAATTATCGCACATTGCCACCTGATACCCCCAATATGATTACAAGCAAGAGATTCTTTCCTTTATGATAAATTGCCTCTTGTTGTCCCAAGGCATTTGCTATATGATGGTTTAATAACAAGGTGATATGAAAAATGGCCCATAGTTAAACTGTGGCATGAATGCATAGATAGATTTATTTTGCCAAGGTTCAATAGTCTGTATCGCTTTCCCCAAATGCTGCAAAAGTAATCACTGGTGACCTGAATTGGTTCCCCCCCCCCCAAGGAATCCACCGTGACAAATAAAGAGAAGAGTTTTAATTTTAAGGTACTTTGTGGGAAGTCTGCAAATCTGGGAAAATCTCTCCCTTTAAAAAACCCATACTTTTTTTATTAGTTTATAATATAAAATTTAAAAAAAATACAAAAGAAAATAGTAGGAAAAATAAGGGAGAAAGAAGGGGAAGGGAATGTGTAGGGAAAAGTGGAGGAAAAGAAAGAAAAGGGATTGACTTCTGATTCCCTTTGGTGCAGTAGAATGAGATAACATCAAACCTCAACTTTTTACTTTTGCATAATAGCATAAAGTAGCTATTTCTATAACAACAAACCTATCTAATCGGTAAAACCCAAAATCAAAATTTCATTTTTTCCCCCCACCTCAAGCACAAAGTCCAGAAGCGGTTTCCAAGTAGAAACAAAAGTACTGTAATTCTGTTTTTCTTTTCTTTAATCAAAGCAGTCAAAACACATTTTGAGTGTGTTCTTTTCCACGGCTTTCTCTTGTCTCCAACAGAGAAGCGTCTATGAAACGAGTACTTCAACCAGAGGTGGGTACCCTGGATCCACCCCCCCAAATTTAAGAATATCTTACTTTGAATGAGAAATTAGAGGGCAGTCCTTCATTTAAAAGTATTTATTTAGCAAGGCTGTTCAGGTTTTATAGCCAGTTTAGGGCTCAAAAACCATAAAAAAGAGGCATGGGATTTTGAAACAATTTTGAGACACTTTTGGCATTTCTCCAGCAGACCAAGGACATAAGGACCCGGTTTGTGGGGGCAATAAGATGACTTTGTATACTTTAAACAAATACTTCTTGAACTAAGATGGCAGAGCACAAGTTGCACGAAGGAAACAGCAAGTATTTTTTTTTCCTTTTTTTTTTAACTCCAAGGATTTACTTTCTTTAAAAGATTTCTCCTAAGTGGAAAGTGAAAGCAAGATGGCGTTTGAGTTTCAACGGGGCGTGAAGAAGTGAAAGTTAAAAGCAACTATTGATAAGCCCCTGTTTGAAACGTAAAACTCCTTTTTGAAAAGTGGATGAAATAATAATAATAATTTAAGCAGCAATATAAATTAAAAAGTCTTTTTTTTCCTTTTTTCTTCTTGAAATTCTTTTTTTTTCTTTCTTCTTTTTTTCCCCGTCCTTCTGGAGGGGAAGGAAGAAGGGGGGCAAGATGGCTGGGCTTTTTGAAAACAAAGAAAGTAAAGGAGGGTTATTTAACCCTCAATGGTCTGACTTTGAGGAAGCTTTGAGCTCAATTACCTCTGCTTTATTGAAAAGAATTGATACTATATTTCAGGCTTCTCAAGCTGGAAAAAATGAAATACATGGAAATACTGAGTTGCAATCTAGCAGTGGGGGATTGAATGAAGAGCTGGGAGTGGAAAAAAAACAACAACAGACCATAGCCGATCTTACAGAAGAGAGAAAGATGAAGGCTGAGCAGGAGCAAGAAACTCTGGAAGTTGATGAAGAGCTGTTCCCAGAAGAAGCTACATTCCTGCAAAAAGTTTATAATATCCAATCCCAAAAACCGCAAAATTTTTCTGGAGTTAAAAAAGGCAGAGGGATCAAAGTTAAGAAGAAAGTTCGTAAAAAGGAAAAGAAGAAAGCCTGGAGAAATGGAAAATAACCCTGCTTGACGAGATGATGGTCCTTAAAAAGTATTGTTTAAATGTTTAAAGATTTTGAATTTTTTTTGGGGGGGGGAAAAAAGCAGACAGCAGTTTAATGCCAGTTAACCAAGTGATGAACGATGAGGAGGCAATTTATAGCTGTATTGGAATATTTTGAGAAGAATAAACAGATTACTGCAATGCTGGTGTGTTGGGCTGTGAAATATGCCCTGACTTGAAGTATTTGGAATATTTTATTAAGGACTGTGATAAATCTGGATCTAACTGTAAATGTAGAAGTTTTATTGAATATACTAAACTGGAGCTTCTTGTTTGATGGTAATAAATATAAGGCAAAAGGACTATGGATCTAGAGCAATTGCAGCTGATTTGGTGGTTTCCCTAATACGTTTGATGAATCTACTAATTTAACTTTTGACTGGATTTGATGGATATTATTACAAATATAATTATAAAGTCACTCGGGGTTTTTTTTTTATAAAGAAGCAACTTTCTATTTAGGTGGGTAGACGTAAATGATGAAGATATTCTATACGCTGTTGGAAGATGTGAAGACAAGAAGATTAGCAACTGGTTTAATCTAGTATGATGAATTTAAATGTTTGATATAGTTACTAAATGATGTTTTATCTGTATTGATAAATTTATAAGAGGTTTGATTGTTATATTCTTTTTTTGACTAAAAAATTTATTATTATTGTTTTTTTTATTAAGTGTTTTAATTATAATAGGACCTTGATGGTTTAAAAATGGAGGACGGAAGACTTTATATAGTATTTTATTTTAAATTTGGGGGGGTTTTCTGATTGAGGGTTTCTTTATTTTTCTTTGTTGTTGGGGGTTCTTTTTTTCTCTGTTTTAAATGAAAGAAGTTATAAAATATCTTGTTAGATCGTATAGACTTAATAATTTGCTAAGTATTAATTAGTTATATTGAGTAAGGATAGGTGTGATTACATAATACTTAATTGTTTTATTAACTGCTGTAATTATAAATGGAGACATGGAGATTAATTCTGTTGAATTAGATGGAATAAGAAGAAAGAAGACTTGCTTTCCTTTTATCTACTTGTTTAATGATTAGGATTATGACAAGTGTGAAATGGAGTTTAACTTAGAGAATTTGAGCTGTATTTTATCTTGTAATTGTATTTGCTCTGGGAAGTCAGGGGGGGGGTGGTTGGGGAGGGGGGAGAAAATGTATGTAAATTTTTAAAAACTTTTTCAATAAAAAAAAAGATGACTTTGTATAAAATATACAAAAGTATGAAGGCTATTGCTTAATGCATTGTAAGCCGCCCTGAGTCTCTGGAGAAGGGCGGCATATAAATATAAATAAAATAAAATAAATAAAATAAAATAAAATAAAAATAAACAATTCCAATGGGCCCAGTCCTCCCCACTGTGAGAGGTAGTATATTTCCATTTCATTTTTATAATTATTTCTACAACTCCATGCAAATGTATGTATGTATGTATTTATTTATTAAGTTTCTACACTGCCCATCTCAACTAAGTGGCTCAGGGCAGTTTATAACAGCATAATAAAATCAGATAAATACCTTAATAAAAGCACAGCTTAAAAACAAAGTTAAAAAAAACCCCATTGAACACTTGCAAGTAAAAATAAGCCAGGTTAAAATTCAAAGGTGAGGAAGTTAACAAGCCAAAGGGAGTGTCATCAGGCCACCAGCCATCTCCAGGGCTGCATTGCATCTTTAGAGGTCCGTGCTAATCGGCAAAGCCAGGTCTTAACATTCTTCTGGAAAACCAGATGAGTGAGGACTCACCTGGCCTCTGTGGGGTAAGATGTTCCATAGGGCAGGACCATCAGCTGAGAAGACCCTCCTCCTCAATTTTGCCAATCAAAACTCCACAACCAATGGGATACGGAATATGGCGTCCCTTCTAGACTGATCATATGACGTTAATACATATCTGTGCCCTTCTGTCCTTTGCTTAATGGGTGCATATCCTTTTGGAAGAGGGCGGAGAATGCTTAACTGACAGGCTCCCATTGTCCCATCTGAACAGATTCCTTTAGACACAGCAAGAAGGTAAAGATCCCATCAGTGCTGTCCACCAAGCACAGGATTAACTGGAGAAGACAACTTTTAAGAATGGCCAAATATTGCTTGCTGTTGCACAGCCAATGAGTTGGCTACAGAGTGATTGAGCTATGTATTCTTCCAGATGGTCCAGTGGTGAACTGAATTTTGTTATATATTGGGCGGACCAGCCTTTGCTTTCATTATCTTCAGGAAAGTTGGATTAATATCCCCCCTCCCCCGACACAAACTTTTGTTTTTGGCATCCGCGTCCCAAAAATATAAGTGCCTTCAAAATGTTCATTAATTAACACTGTTTTTATGGGCTACATCCATTTAGTAAAATTGCAGAAAGGAATGTTGCCGACACATCTGCCATTGACTTCTGTTAGCTTGGGCACGTTAGACCTCTGTGAATAGCACAGCGCTGAAAAAAAAAATGAATGCAGTCCAGAAATGTATGGTGGTTTTGGAGAGAAATTCAGATTGCTATAAATTGCTGTGATCTTGTTTTTAATCTCCGGGGTTTGCAACCTTTTATAAAATGACCCAGTTTATATTGTATCAAGAGCAGATGTATTGGTTTGATTGCGGGTAATGTTGTTGCTTTACAAAAAGGTGGAGGCAAGGAGCAGGTGGGGACTGGACTATTTCAGAATTAACTTAGGGAGGTTTATACACCCCTCAGCTGAAAGCGTTGCTGGCCAGATTATAATTATAATTACCTTGGCTCCATCACACTGTTTATCTGCCATGCCACCCACCCAACCACCTGCCTGCTATGAATTCATTCAACACTAACTTCATCTTCTGTCTTTTAGGGTACTTCCCCCCCTCCACTTATCTTTTTTTCTTCTTCCCTCCCCAATATAACATAATGGATCCTGATTGACCCAGTGAGCAAATGTTCATCCTATCAAGTAGTGAAAAAGAAGATAAAAAAGGCTTTAAGATAATAAAATGGCAGGCTGTTGTGGCCCGCCAGCGGTCTGCGCGGATCATGGCTGATCCCGATGATGAGGAGGCTGGTGTGGTGTTGTGCCAGCAGCCTGTGCAGCCGGCACTCGCGTTGGACATCAAGGAGGCTGAAGAGGATGTGGTGCCAGAGGCTGAGGCAGAGACTCAGCCAGGGCCTACAGAAATTCCAGAGGCTTCTTCAAGTGGAGAGAGCAAAGTGGAGGAGCCTCTTCTCAATACTCGAGCATGCAGGGCTGCCAAAAGGCAGGAGTGGCTACTCAGGAGGAGGAGGTCTGCTCGAGAATAAGGCTTGAGGATAATTGGCCACTCCCTTAGCCTATTTAACTCACACGCCGTTAGTAAGTTTCTTGCTGGAAACAACTTGTAATCATCATCAGAGCATTTTTGGAAAAGTCTTTTTGTATCTTGTTTTCTGGGCTGGTTGCCAACCTTTGCCAGACGTTGGTTTATTCTTGCTATTTAATAAATTTGATAAGGACCGTTGGTGTGTGTCAATATCCTTGGGAATCTGGAGCTGGGGCAGAACACAGGCGTACGTTGTTTCGTAAGAAAATCTGGGAAGAAGAAAACATTTGAACCATACAGCTTTTAGAAGGGCTCAGAGTGGGTTGCGTTCTTCAGTTTAGTGACAAGATGAAGGATCAGCTTGAAGAATCAAGATTTGAATGCAAATTCGGGAAGGTGGAAAGCAGACCTTTCCCTTGTTTGAGGCTGTAGAGTTGTTTGGCTAGGAATTACCAGGAGCTAACTATGAAGTCAAGTTCCAGTCTAGAAGTCATGCTGGGTGAAGTAGGGCTGAAGGAGATCTGAGTAAGTCCACTGTCAGAGAGTGTTACTCAGACTAAAGAACCTGAAGTATTCTAAAATGCAAGACCTCATCAGAACCCTACCAATCTAGAAATCTATTCAAGATCCAGCCCTGTCTCAATTCCTGAAAAAGGAAGAGAAACAGGGAGGTAGTCCTTAACTGGAAGCTATTCAGAACTGAAAATGGGATGCTGTGGTACATCAGCTTTCACTTCTAGCGCAGACAACATACCCATGCAAATCTCAACTTAATCTGAAGAATCAGAGGACTCCATCAAGCTTTTGGACCCACTGGGTTGATAAAATATGTTGGAAATGTTCCTTTTCTAGTGTTGTATTTGCCGGGGATGCCCTACCTGAGAAAGGACAATCTCGATAAAGAGTTCCCGGCTGTGGAATTACTTCCTGTTCCAGTTCTGGCTGGTGTAAAACCCGTACAATGTTAACGTCAGATGAAAATTTATTTTATCTTGAGCTTTAATTGTTGACCATATTGCTTTGTCTCTTGTTGCTGTCATTACTGCCCTGATTTTAATATGCTAGAATTTTTTGGTTAACACACTGTAATATGTTTTAAGATGGTGCGGAGAATCTTTTAGTAACAAAGAGCTATACTTAATTTATTTTAATGCTTTCTAATCCTATCTTGTTCTCCATTTTTGTGTTATTGTAGTTATAGTGAAAAGCGGGAAACAAACTGAATAAATCAAGAAAGAAAGAAATTTGCTATAGAAAGACAATGCAACCTATTTTATGATTAATGACATGGGATTTTTATGGTCAGGCAAACCGTATAGGAAGTTTAATTTCTTTTTGTATGTAAACAGAAGTATCTACAACACTGGGAGATCTGTTGAAGGAAAACTGCAATTGATTGAATGGAAACAGAAGGAAATCAGGTAAGTAAATTTAGAGTGTATAGACCTGTGATGGCAAACCTATGGCACACGTGCCACAGTTGGCACATGGAGCCATATTGGAGGGCACGCGAGTGTTGCCCTATCTGAGCTCCAGCACGCATGCGTGCACTGGCCACCTGATTGTCAGGCCTTCCGGTCCCACCGGAAGTCAGGAAACTGGCTGTTTCCAGCTGCCAGAGAGCCTCTGGGGGATGGGGGAGGCTGTTTTTGCCCTCCCCAGGCTCCAAGAAAACCTCTGGAGCCTGGGGAGGGCGAAAAATGGGCCTACCGGGCCCACTGGGCCATCATGTGCAAAAACTGGGGGGTCGCATGGTGGGGGTCGTGTGCGCCTGCGCAGAAGGGCAGGGCGCATTGAATTATAGATGTGGGCACATGTGTCCTCGACCGCCCCACTTCCCCCGCTTTTGGCACATGACGGCAAAAAAGTTAGCCATCACTGGTATAGACAATTATGGTTTTATATTTTTTTTCCTCCTCAAATTCCATATTTTTCAAATACTAGGCTTTGCACTATGCCTGCAAACGGTAACATCCATTTATTTATTCAACATAAATTAAGCATACATTGATGTTACAGGTAGTCCTCATCATACAACAGTTCATTTAGTGACCAAAGTTACAATGGCATTGAAAAAAGTGACTTATGACCATTTTTTCACACTTATCACTGTTGTAGCAGTCCCATGGTCAGATTCAGATGCTTATCAAATATGCTAAATGTGACTTATATTTATGACGGCTGCAGTGTCCCGGGGTCATGTGATCCCTTTTTTTCAACCTTCTGACAAGCCAAGTCAGTGGGGAAGCCAGATTAATTTACCTCTGTTACTAACATACAGCTGCAATGATTCACTTAACAACCATGACCAGAAGGGTTGTAAAATGGGGCAAGCCTCAATTAACAAATGTTTCACTTAGCAACATAAATTTTGAACTCAGCTGAGTTCGTAACTCAAGGACGGCCTGTATTAATTTATATAATTTAGTCTGAATGTTGATGATTACTCAGATTTCAAGAGTTTAAAAAAAACAAAATATTTGTAGTGCTGTAATTGCATAGATGTGTATGATATCTAAATATTCTCGCTTATGTCTGTTTTCCTGATTTTTATGCCCAATATTCTTTCTTCATTCATGTCCCTAATTAACTAAAAATCTGTTATGAAGTATTTCAGATTGTCATAGGATATCAGCAACCCTACATAAATATCTTTATCACAGTACCTAGGAATACTTCTTTGGCTTTTAACTACATTTAAATCTTGCTGGAAGTAGTTTCGGAAAGAACTGCAGCTGCTAGACCAAAAATTATTGGATAATAGGCTGGGTTTTTTTTGTTTGTGCTGGAACATCCACCAGGTTTCTAGACCGTAACTGCTACAGACATCTCTCTGTTCGGCTAATGAATATCCCCCAGACAAAACTAATTTATATAAGCATTTATTAAAGTACCATCTTATTCGTTTTACAAAAATAAGATTTTATTAGATGTGTGTGCTTCATTTAGATAATTAAGAATGATGGTTTCTATCTTTGAGCTTTTGGAATCTATGTTTTGCTTAGACTGGAGCTCAGCTACTTTGTTGAAGATGGGCAGTCAGCAGTAACTAAACGCTGAAAAACAAGCATCTGAACTGCAAAACCTAGCAATTCTAAGCAACAATGTTGAAGCTGATGGATGCTCAGAGTTCACCGATGTCTAAAGCACCACAGGCTCTGCTGTGAGAGAGCTACCGTATTTTTCTCACTATAAGATGCATCGAACCATAAGATGCGCCTAGGTTTAGAGGAGTAAAACAAGAAAAAAACATATCAGGCGGAGACTGAGAGGACCACAGATAGGTGTCCTCTCATATGCCAGCTCTGCCTATTGATTCCTGCGGAAAAGAGACAAGAGGTGGGCAATGACAAAGCAGAAGAGACAAAGTAGAAGAGGTGGGGTTCACCACTGTAAAAGGACCCCGTTGCCACGGCCTGGCTGCTATTCACCAAAAGACCAGCACTGACGCATAGACATTTCCACCCATTTTTTTGGGGGGAAAAGTGCATTTTATGGAGTGAAAAATACGGTAATTATTAAAAAACAGCTGTGTGTATCTGTATGTATGCTGGGGGCATACTGTATTTATTAATAAATAAAAGCTCTTTATAAAGATGATCTGTACGTATTTTTTAGGAACACTCAATAGAAATGGTTCTGGAATCTTTCCTTTTATTCTTCTATGTTTTAATCAGTTCGATTAAAATACTCATGAGCAAGGATGTGGAGAAACTGCAGTTAAGGAATCAGGGAAGGAAATAAAATCTGCAATTGTCAATAGAGCGAATATATATGCTTTATGAGGCAGAAATGGGTGGAATTTTGAAGGAGATGGAGTTACTCTTCCAAAACACAGAAGACATCATGGAGAAAGGATTTAAGGAGGTTATGGAAAAAATGGAAAGCACCATATGAGGGATGATGAGTAAAGAACAAGATGCCCAGGAAAGGGAGGAGCCAGCAGAAGAAACAAAGGATGAAGAAGACAAAGAGGAGATAACAATCGAAATAACAGTGATTGATGAATTAAATCAGGGGGAAAATGTATTAAGAGAGTTGGAAGAGACATTTGAAAGGGAGTTAGGGGCCTGGGCAGAAATTTTGGGAACTAGGCAGTGGAAGAAGGTAGAGGTGGGAGAAATACCCAGATTGAACACCCAAGAAGCAGATTCTGTCAGAGATAGCGATCCAGGAGTTTGAGTTTATTTAGATTTATATACCGCTCTCCTCCCGAAGGACTCAGGGCGGTGAGCAGCCATAAATAAAACAAATATAATACAAAATTTAAAAACAAGTTAAAAAAACATATTAAATAAATTTGGCCCACTAATTAAAACACCCCTATTTTTAAGAACAGATTTGAATTAAAATTAAACAATTAAAAAGGGTTAAGCCAGCCCTGCTTGTTGGAATAAAAAGGTCTTCAGGGCACGGCGGAAAGTGCACAAATCCAGGATCCTCCGTATCTCCGGGGGGAGCTCATTCCAAAGGGCAGGTGCCCCCACAGAGAAGGCTCTCCCCCTGGGGGCTGCCAGTCAACATTGTTTGGCCGATGGCACCCTGAGAAGCCCCTCTCTGTGGGAGTGTACTGGCCGGTGAGAGGCTACCGGTGGCAGAAGGTGATCTCGTAAGTAACCAGGTCCTGAGTCATGGAGCGCTCTAAAGGTGGTAACCAATACCTTGAAGCACACCCGGAAGACCACCAGGAACCAGTGCAGCTCGCCCAGGAGAGGTGTTACGTGGGAGCGCCATGTCGCTCCCATAACCACCCGTGCGGCTGCATTCTGGACCAGTTAGAGTCTCTGGGTACTCCTCAAGGGGAGCCCCATGTAGACAGCATTACAGAGTCCAGGAGAGGAATTTGGGAGGCAACTTTAAAAAAAAAGCATAGTAATTAAAGTATTGACATGGATAAGGGATGATGGATAGATTTTTTTTCTCCTCTGCTGTTTTGATTTGCTTTCCCTTCCCTCTCTCTCTCTCTTTATTTTTTTATTTTTTATTTTTTTTAGGTAGATGACATGATTAGAAGTTAGGTAGGATAGAAAGAAAATGTTTTTTTTAGTAAAAGGTGATATGATTAAAAGTTAGAATAAGTGATAGAAACAAGAGAAGGGGGAATGTTAGTGTATACTCTTTTATATAATAAAATAAAAGTAACAATAAGAGAAACATGGAATAATTGAATAATGACAGATTGCAATTTATTATAATTGTGTATCATTATTAGACATATATAAGTTGATTGAATCTAATACTTATGATTAATTTTACTAGTTTTATTTGTATTAGATTGTTGCACACCCAGGTGCCAATGTTCTCTCATTGATTTGATATGTTTGTAAAAAATAAAAAACTTTTTTTAAAAAATAGAGCAAATATATATAACCTAGTATTATTCCAACATTCAATGACCTTCATAATATGTGGTTTGGCTCCAGTGAAAACTGACACAACATGGTTTAACATTCCTTTACATATTTTAAACAACTATGATATATATGCAAGAAATGAAACAACACTACTGTATCCATCCTCTTGCAGGATTTGTTGTCTTCTGAATTGACTCTGCAAACCTCCTGGGCTTCTGATATTTTTTATTGCTTATTAATTTTAAGATCTACTTATTTTGTCATGGAGAACATAGCCTTGTAACAAAATAGTCCACAAGTGACGTTCACAGTCTCACAGCCTCTTTGATGATATCCTCTTGAGATACCCATTCCAAAATTCGGTAAAATATTGCTGGTTGTGTAATTTGGGATGTTTTGTTCCTATAAAATATGAGGCAAACTAGCAATAGCAATAATACTTAGACTTATATACTGCTCCATAGTGGTTTACAGCCCTCTCTGAGCGGTTTACAGAGTCAGCATATTGTCCCCGACAATCTGGGTCCTCATTTTACTGACTTTGGAATGATGGAAGGCTGAGTCAACCTTGAGCCAGGTTTAGCTGGGATCCAAATTTTGGCAGTGGGCAGAGTTAGCCTACAATACTGCATTCCAACCACTGTCCCACCACGGTTCTTAACTACATATGCTAAGTCTCCAAAATGCTTAGAAAATCTATTTTGGTTTTAACATCCCTCTCCATTAAAAAAATAAAAAAAAAAAGAGGTGAGAAACTTAGTTTCTCCAAACTATTTTTTTCTTTTGAAGATAGCTGGTCATTTGCATCCTTTTAGAGGTTTCTGAGGACACAGATAAACCTCCAAATGCTTCAGTGACCCTCTAAAAGGATGCAAATGACCAGCTCTCTGCAAGGAATATAAATCCTCCCATTCCCCACTATCCTGTCAGAGCCAAAGAAGCTTCTTGGATGAGAAGCGAAACATCTTCAAAAGAAAAAAAAATAAGAAAATCCAGTTGCTTCCTGAAAAAAAAGCACAACCATGGGACATGGTTTGGGACAACCATGACCTGGATGACTGAGAATCTCTACAGACTTTTTGACAAGGGAAGACTTTCAGATATTTCAGTGGCGTGCATATCTTTATTTGATTGCAAATTAACTTTCCTCAGCTCAGCTATGCAGGTCTGTCGATTTCAACAGAATCGGGCATTAAATTAACTTTTGAAATTTTTGAGAGTAACAGAAGCAACATGGCAGGAAGAAACGTTCCAAATGGGAGTGTTTTAAATGAGGGTTAATTCTCTGATATAGCAGCAAATGAGAGAGAAATTATGCTCCTGCAATCTGAACACAAGCGTGGCTTGGAATACCATCGCTCAATTAGATCTGCCAGTTGAACAAACAATAAGGTGTGTGTCTTGTTAAACTCCTCTTTTCATATTCTGAAGCTTTTCTATATAGGGATTTGCGTAGGCATTCAGGACACAGCTGATGATAGATTTGTTTTAACTGCACAGAGAAAGTGGGAAATGAAATATGGGTAAGCAAAAGAAAATGTAGAGATGTAGCATTCTAGGAAGTGTATCCAAAGTTGTTAAAATTAGTCATTTCAATATGACTTTCATAAATATGCATATTTCTGAACATAGTTTGGAGGGTTGGACAAAACAGATTTGCTGAGTTCATTCTCTGCTTGTACTTCTATGGATTCCTCTTTGCTGGACCTTGCCATTTTGCCTCAAATTTGGTCTGTCTTCAAGGAATATAGGTAGTCCTCAACTTACAACCACCCTTGAGCCCAAAATTTATGTTGCTAAGTGAGACATTTGTTAAGTGAGTTTTGCCCTGGGTTACGACCTTTCTTGCACATTTGTTAAGTGAAACATTGCAGCTGGTAAGTTAGTAATGCGATTGTTAAGTGAATCTGGCTTCCCCATTGACAAAAGGGGATCACGTGAACCCAGGAGACTGCAACCGTCATAAATATGAACCAGTTGTCAAACATCCGGGGCGGTAGGCAGGGCCTCCCACCTTTTTTACTACCGGTTCCTGTGAACTGGTCCGAACCGGGGGCAACCCACCTCTGATTACCTCTCCTGCGGGAGCTGCATTGGTTGCAGATTTCTCTCCGGGTGAAATTCAAGGTGCTGGTTGTCACCTTTAAAGCCCTTCATGGCTTGGGACCAGGTTGTCTGAGGGACCATCTCTTGCCGGTCATATCTATCCGACCCACTAGAGTGTGGAGACAAGGAATGTTGCGTGTCGTTTCCCCTAAGGAGAGACATCCGGCAGGACCCAGAAGAAGGGCCTTCTCTGTGGTGGCTCCCTCCCTCTGGAACATCATCCCTCCGGAGATTAGATTGGCCCCCATTAAATGGCTGGTAGGAACGTGTGTTGTCATGGAGGTGGGTGGGTTATTATTTTATTATTTTTCTTTTTAAAATTATTTTTATTTCTTTTATGTTGTGTTTTTATGTCGCTGTAAGCCGCCTTGAGTCGCCATGTGCGAGTATAAATTTTCTAAATAAATAAATTTTCTAAATAAATAAATAAATTGAAATTTATTTATTTCAAGGAGCCTGAGTGGTGTAGCAGGCTAATGCCTCCTATTAAGGCAACATTTAACATCCAGCTGCCTGCAATTACTGCGAGTTCTAATCTCACCAGGCTCAAGGTCGACTCAGCCTTCCATCCTTTCTAAGGAGGGTAAAATGAGGACCCGGTTTGTGGGGGCAATAAGCTGACTTTGTATAAAATATACAAAAGTATGAAGGCTATTGCTTAACGCATTGTAAGCCGCCCTGAGTCTCCTGAGAAGGGCGGCATATAAATATAAATAAAAAAATAAAATAAAATAGTCAGGAGAAATATCTGCATTCTGCATCATATAAGACAGGCAGCAACAGAACCTTCCAGAAAAGCTTGTTTTTTGCTTTCTCTATCACTCTCTCAGAAACCCTTGGGTCTGCCGTCTGCTTAAAGAAATGACTAAAATATAAAATCTGAACTTACTCCCCCTCCTCGACAGAAATTTAAATCTGAAGATGAGGGGGGTTAACCCCCCCCCAAAAGCAGGCTGTTTATTTGTTAGCATTCCAATATGCCAACATGTGCAACAGAAGAAAATCAAGCTTTTGACAGGTGTAGACACTAGACTCAGAAGCAAACGCCTAGTTCTCTTGAGTGTTTCAAAGGTTTTTCTTCTGCCAGACTCAAAATAAATTTCTATCTCAATGTCCAAGAAAATAAATAGAGCGCTTTATTTGCCAAAGCTCAGGGCTAATTAAAATAAATAAATAAAAATGCTTAAAAGTTCTGATTCTTTTTAAGGAACATGCTTCTCCTCCTCAGAAGAAATTACCTGTTGCTTTGTAGTAAAAAAAACCCCCAAAACTCAAAGATATAAATTTAACCATGAGACACAACATCTTAAAGTTTCCACTCCTTTTTTGGCTTCACAAATATGTTGGCCTCAACCAATTTCCATATATGCCTTCCTTATTGTACAATATAAGGATTTTGTATAATTCATAGCAGAATGGAAGCTAACCAAAGCTTTGTAAAATTCTTCTGTGTTAATTATTTACTATAAAGTTTTAATATGTGAAGCCTCATATTTGATTTTTGTTTTTTGTTTTTGTCCTGTGGCTATGAGAGCGTTTATAATTGGCTTGAAATGGTATGTGGTATTTGATAGTGTATAATTAAAATTGTGAACTAGTGTTTAGGAATTTGCAGGCTATTGCTGTTGACACAAAAATGGCAGGTCATATTTGACAATTCACAGCAGACAATTTACTTACCATCGCTACTAGTTCGGAAATGTGAGTGTGCGTGTCTCCTCCACGCATGCGCATGCGCAGAGGGTCAAAAACAGGTCGTGATGATGTCAGGATGGGTGGGCGGAACCTCCCGCTGCCAGCGCTACCGATTTGCCCAAGCCAGATAGAACTGGCTGAATTTCACCACTGATTCACAGGTTTTTGTGTTAACTGTGTTAACTGTGGCATGTGTCAAACCAGAACTACCACCTAACACTCCTGTTGCCATTTTCAGAATTAAACCTTTGCACTAAATACCTAAGATATTTAAAACATGCAAATGTTCCAAATAACATAATGACAGAGTTGGAAGAGACCTTGGAGGTCTTCTAGTCCAAACCCTTGCTCAAGCCCTCAAAATTCCCATATTGTATAGTTCCCTATACCATTTCTGACAAATAATTGTCCAAACTCTTCTTAAAAATATGTTTTCTTTCCTCCCTATTCCATCAGTGGTGGGTTTCATATTTTTTCACTACCAGTTCTGTGGGTGTGGCTTGGTGGGTATGGCATGGCTTGGTGGGTATGGCATGGCTTGGTGGGCGTGGCTTGGTGGGCAGGGCAGGGAAAGGATACTGTAAAATCTCCGTTCCCATCCCACTCCAGGGGAAGGTTACTGCAAATTCCCCATTTCCTCCCAATCAGCTGGGAATTGGGAGGCAGAGAATTGATTGGAGCAGGGCTAGTCAGAATTTTTACTATCGGTTCTCCGAACTACTCAAAATTTCCGCTACTGGTTCTACAGAACTGGTCAGAACCTGCTGAAACCCACCTCTGTTCCATGACTATTATTCACATTCATTTTGCAGGTTGAGCTCTCCAGAAAGATTCTGCAATTGCTGTTCTCCCAGTTTCTAAAGCTATCAGGAAAGAGAACCACAAACTCGGTTAAGCAGGGATTATTCTGAGTCAGGTAAATGGGCATTTCAGTTTATCATTTAAGAGGGAATCTAAATTTGAGCTTTATTTTGATGGCAGGAGATGGAGGCAAGGTCTCTTTATTTATTTTTTCTTGGTTGGAGGCTTTGGAACTGAGATAGTGCATATCCCAAAATCACACAGATGTCAGTTTATCCTTCATGACTGTATTAGTATAATAAAGTAGTAAACTGAGTAAGATCAGGGATCTGCAGACCCAAAGTGCAAGCAAAGCAGGTAAATTCATATGCCACACCAGCGGATATTATAGGCACAGAAATGCATGTTTCTCTCTCCAGTTGAAATATATTGGGATTTTATTTCAATACTGACCTACCTGAGAGTAAGCCACTTTCAACTCAAAAAGATTTTATTTCTGAGTGAACTTGTATATAATTGTGATGTGCTTCATTAAGAATCAGGATGATGGATTGTGAATACCATTTGTTTTTAAGATTTTGCCAATAGCAGCACCATGAGAGTCAGTAAGGCATCAGGCAAGAAATGGGGACATTGGGAGTTCCAGTTACACTTAGGCATGAAGCCACCTAACCTTGAGCCGGTCACTTTCTCTCAGCCCTAGGAAGGAGGCAATGGCAAACCACTTCTGAAAAAACTTGCCAAAACACCCCCAGGGACTTGTCTAGGCAGTTTGGACACAATTGAACTACTTAAGGATACATTTAAATTGCTCTTGAAACCAATGAGAGAAGGCTTGAATTTCATTAGTTTGGATTGTTTCAAACCCATGAAAGCATATGAAATATAATACCAATATCTATTTAGCCCATTTTACAACTTCACAGGTTACGTTTCTCTTTAATATAATATCTTCTAGTACATTTGTTATTTCATTCCCCATTTCTACCCTTCCACCCCAAGTGCCAGTCAAATTATTGTAACTAAACTAAGACGATTTTATAGAGATGTAACTCCAATCAGTTTTAATGGATTTACTTCCCGGTATCTGTAGGAGGAGAACTACCTATGTTAGTCTATGGTGGCAAAAAATTAGGAGGAGTCTGGAGGCACTTCTTTTTTTGACTAAGAAATTTAATTAAAAACTCTTTTCGTCAACTGCAGCTCACTTTATCAAATGCATAGAGTGGCTGGACTGATGTAGGATATAAGCTGAGGTGAGAAAGAGGAGAAGACAGGCTGGTTATGTAAATGCAGATTATATGCGAGACAGATTACAATTACCTTAGCAATTAACAACTGTAATGTGTTAAAAAACTCAACCTGTTTGTTGAGACTTCTGAGATTGCCTGAAACCTTTCGATGGATGTGAGTTTAACAGTTTCTTGCTTGATGGCGCTGTTAACGTCCTCTTTTTTCGAGACAACTTTGAGGTTTGCTACAGAGTATTCTGGGAGGTTTGATTGTTGCTTTGAGGACTTGTTTTGAGTCTTGATATCAATTAATGCATCCATTAATTGCCTTGTGAAAATTATGGCCAGTTTGTTCTATGTAGAATCCCAAGGGCATTGATAGCAGATGGTGGCATATATCAGAGGAAGAGTATGTGAAGATTCCTCTACAGTAATCTTGTGTGTGAAGCCGTCGGGGTCTGTGATGGTATGTTGGTGTAGATATGGGAGCAAAGTAGACATCTGGGTAGGTTGCAAGACCTGATTCTCATGTTATCACCCTTGTTCTGTTATTCATTGTTGGTTGTGAAAATCTGCTTCAGGTTGGCTGGTTATCTGTATGGAAATATGGGCCTATAAACGTATGCCTTTTAATGAAATATGTTTGTTGGGAAAAGTCACAAGTCAAAGATCAGAAGGAGCCAAACTTCTTGTGATTTTTTTTTTTACTTCCAGGAAAGTGATGTTAGGAATGAAAGAGTATTTCTTGAAGGAAGATGTGGTCAAAGATAATCATGCACAATTCCAATTGCTCCGGCTGTTAATCATCATTTGAACTTCATATTAAATTAAATGGAATTTGAAAGTGTGTGATTTTGGCCAGACATATCCTCTATTCTCTTACATGCTGTTCCTACTCTTAGCTTTAGTGAGCGTATAAAATGTGTTCTCTTTCACCAGCCATTCTTTCGTAAGCAAGATGAAACATGGCACAGACTGTCTTCTCTTTACCTAAACTTTAAGGTTGGTCCTTGGTGACACTAACCTGTTCCTGAATGAAGACAGTATTTAAAAATAGATATTCTTGATGCCAGCACAAAGGCTTGTAAATTAAATCAGTCAAATTTATCACTAGTGGTTAAAAAGCTGTAAACGTTATGAATTTATGACACTGTACTCACATTCAGCTGTTCACTGTTTCTGCCTCTCTCTGTTTTTCCCTTCCTCTCTGATGTGGAATAAAGTTTATATACGAGGGTGAGATCATTATAAATACTTTATGTTACACAAGTGCAATTTTAAATGTTTGCAGGCAAAGAGTGCCCCTGAGATACCAACTATATTTCATGGGTTACTGCTTCACAGAACTGACAAGAATGCGTTTTGCAAATAGTGCACCCTTGCACATACTTCCCAGTTTTATATTTTTGAACTTTAAAAAACCTGGCATATACCAGTTGTTAGTAGGAAGGCATGTACCAGTTGTTAGTAGGATTCAGTAGGAGAAACTACTTGTATTATTTTATGTCTTGCTTAAAATCATCCCATTTTATACAGGTTTAAATGAAAATGAAAACAGATTCTAAATGTTTTGAGATACTCTATATCATTAATGGTGTGAGCTTTAAGTTGTTTTTTCTAATCTTTGGAACGTGCTACAACATTACTAAGAAAAGCATTAACCAAATTCACAGATGATCAAACTTAATTTTCCAACTTAGACAGGTTTCTATTTATTTTGTATTAGAAATAGCTATTTCCTGTTTTACCATTGCATCTGCCATGCTTAAGGTGGCTCTTTTTTTAAAAAAAAAATCCAATTAAGTGTAACAGAAATATCAGATAATCAGGAATAATAATCAAGAACAACATCACGTGTTTTAAAATTACTATGCTTATCTTATCACATTTTTTATAAAAAAAATTACTGGCTAGATTTACTATCATTTCCAACCATTGTAGCAAAATAATTTCCCAAAGAGGTTGCTCTTTAAAGATGTCTTAGCCTTTTTATGGTCTGTCACAGAAAAAAATCTAAGAGAATTGTCTGCCCCTCCACCCACCCACCCACCCACCCACCCTCCCATCCATCTTCCCATCCATCCAACCATCCACAATGAGTATGTTGGAGGGAGAGGATTAAAGAATTTAACATGATTTTGTGTGTGTGTGTGTGTGTGTGTGTGTGTGTGCCTTTGAATCAATGTTGACTCCTGATATCTGCTTGGACAAGTCCCTGCAGGTTTTTTGACAACATTTTGGGAAGTGGTTTGCCGTGGCCTCCTTTCTAGGACTGAGAGTAACTGACTCAAAGTCACCCAACGGTTTTTGCACCCAAGACAAGATTAGAATTCACAACTTTCCAGATTCTAGACTGGTGTCTGTTAGATATTAAAAGGGTAGTTTTCCCACTGGTCCACTGTTTGGGCAGGAAGAATGTTTAAATGTGATTGGCTGAGCTCCCTGACAGCCCTCTGTATAAAGGCTGGCTGTTAGAGGGACTGACTGCTGGATTGTAAATAGTTGCTGAAGCCTGTCTCCAGTCTCTTCAATCCACTTATCTAACAGTGTCTTGTCTACTTCACTAAACTGGCTGTCTTAACATGAAATGACCAATTGAAATCTATGAAGTAGGACGCTAACTACGCCTTCAGTGCTCAGTCAAAAGTCTCTGAGAAGTCCACAAGTAGGACATAAGCATGAAAACATTCTTCAGATCACATTCTCTAGTAAATGGTATTGAAAAGTAATAATTGTTTCATCATGGTTAGTAACCTTATCTATGCTCCATGAAGATGTCAATCCTTTTGAGACCTATTAATCCAACATCCGATTGTGATTCAAACAGATGACTGAGGGAATAAATGCTTTCCTCTTTTTTTTCCTGCCCTGAATTTTCTATCACTCAGCTTCACTGAGTGGCCCCAAACATCTAAGTATCCACTTTCCCTATATCCTGTATACTTCTTACATGCACCTTCCATTGGCCAACTTATTTTTTTTAATGAAAGAGTGCTGGTACTTCAGACAGAGATTTGTTCTACCATGGATTGCATGAGATGGACCAAAACACTGGATACGGGACCCAAGAGATCCACAGAAAAGTGAAACAGTATTTTAGCATGTTCTATCATGCACAAAGGGGACACGATGGCTCAGTGGCTAAGATGCTGGGCTTGTTGATTGAAAGGTCGGCAGTTCAATGATTCGAATCCCTAGTGCTGTGTAACGGGATGAGCTCCCGTTACTTGTCCCAGCTTCTGCCAACCTAGCAGTTCGAAAACATGTAAAAAATGCAAGTAGAAAAATAGGGACCACCTTTGAAGGGAAGGTAACAGCGTTCTGTGCACCTTTGGCATTTAGTCATGCCAGCCACATGACCACAGAGATGTCTTCAGGCATCACTGGCTCTTCGGCTTTGAAACGGAGATGAGCACCGCCCCCTA
>WNWU01000017.1:15162700-15210066 GCA_012654045.1 Ptyas mucosa | reverse complement strand
TTCCTTCCTTCCTTCCTTCCTTCCTTCCTTCCTTCCTTCCTTCCTTCTTTTTCTCCCACCCAACTCAAGATGGTGAACATAACTAATACTTCTTCCTCCTCCTATTTTCCCACAACAACAACAATCCTGTGAGGTGAGTTTTGAGGTGAGTGACTGGCCAAAAATCACCTCGCTGGCTTTTATGCCTAAAGCAGGACTACAACTCCCAGTCTTCTGATTTCTCGACTGGCACCTTCACCACTGCACCAAACTTGCTCTTGGAGCTGTGAAGCCCATGTTGGGAATACAAGTACTCTCCCTTTGTGCATCATTGACACAAAGTCATTGGAGTCTGAGCATATAAATAGTTTGCTCTTTATATCTGGTTTAACAACATAGAATTGTCATTTTGCTACCATTCTACCAGTTTAAAGCTCCTTTGGGGCTTTATTATCCTAAATAATTCATTGAAATCACCATATACTCATTCCCAATGCTAGCTCATTTATGAATAAGTTAAACAACACCAATCACAATATAGATTTTTAAAGACATTTCTAAAGATGTGAAAGCCAGAAAAATTCAGGAAACAATCAGGATTTTTTAAAAAGGACTATCACATAATCAATGCCACAGCATCTCCTTTAATGCTTAAGAAAAACAAGATATTTTGGTGCATGCTTCTGTGCATTTGTCTGTGTAGGGAATATAACACAGCATAAGGCCAGAAGCAGGAGACCATGCATAGAGATAAAGCATCTCTGAAAATTTATTCCTAATCTAATGTTAAAGATGACCTTCAACTGTCAGCAGATGTCTTCTCCACTACTAGCAGTCATGTCAAAAAACCCGTTACTTAAAATAGCCCCCATCTTTTGCTCATATATAATCAAAGCATTTGTACCAGAAGTTTTATATGCATGCCATTTTACTTGTTCCTTTTTTTAATCTTTGCAAAGCAGCTACATATGGAGATGATATTCTTCAGAATTTTATATCGCTATTGGACATTCCTAAAATACTTTGATTAAAAAAAAAAGGGGGGGGGAAGGAAAGCTGAGCAAAAAATAAATAAATCACAATATATACGAAAGCTGAATATATTTGTGGAGATTGTATCAACTGAAGTGTGATCTATTTGGGAGGCAAATTATTTTTCTTGTATTTGTAAAAGTCAGGTGTTGGGATTCAGCGTTGCTCTTGGGAGCACTGTGCATATTGCTAGTCATTTCCTTGCTTACTTTGAAGGAGCAATTGCTGATGGCCCTCAGTCTCTTAAATTAAGTTGCTTCAGCCTGCCCTCCATTTTGAAACATCAGGTTACAGCTGGAGCACCACAGACGCCAAAGTACAGAGCCAATACTCTTGTCTAAATGTTGTTTTCTTTCCAATCTCATCCCAGCTGCCCTCCACCTGCAAAATGAAAAGGCCTGAAATTATGGAAGATAATTTACCTTCTCGAAGTTGACTGCTCCTGATGGTTATGGAAATTGCTAAGTAAAATGCAATTTAAAATGAAAGCCAAATTTGGAACAATACATCATTATGTATGTAAACATATGTACAAAATTCGTAATAAATGTCCTCTGCAACTAATGTATAAAACACTTTTTTAAAATTAAAGACATGTTTGAATTTTTGCACCGTGAAGAAAAGCAGGGAGACCCACGTGCAGAAAGGGAGTCTTGTAAAATATCTATATATCTCAAATGGAATAAATTATCAGCTCTCTTTAGAGTTTGCTCTGAATTGGGGCCAATGCAGCTGCGATTTTCACTGCTGTTTGATCTGCCCTTTCAAGTTCTGATGATCCTTCCAAATTGCTTTTAATGGACAGAAGCCAACGAAAGAAGGGGAGCTTGCTGTCATAAAACCGGATGTGTAATTTGTTCAACATTTATACCTGTGCTTTGTAGTTCCTGAAAGCTGCTGCGCTGAAAACTTGTGGAAGGAAGAAAGATGGAAACAAAAAGACACTACCTGGACTGGTTTCAGGTAGGTCATCTTTTTCTGAGGTTCAAGAAATATTCAAGATTATATCTGAATGCCTGAAAGTGTTCCAGCTGTACTTTATGGCAGCATGGTGGTTTCTAGCAGCTAACCAATTGAGAATGCTTTCAGAAGGAAATAAAAAAATAGCAGGAACATTTATTTATTTTTCCTAATATTCCATAGGCAGCTTTTGTGATTCAGTGCTAATTAACAGTCCCCTCATTCAATAGCTTTATCTTCCCCCAGACGGAATCCTATTTTAGAATGGCTTCACGATATGACATACCGCTTATTGAGAATGTCCAGAATGAAAAGAAGATGTTTTATACCAGTTTAGCCACCAACTATTCTGGTATCCTCCAGATGTTTTGCACTGCAACTAATATCTGATCTGTTCCAAATCTTTGGAAGAAATAACAGTGGGAAGGCTGACCCGAACTTACTATGAGTAGCTTTCCAAGACAGGAGGTGGAACTAGGAGGCACCAGGGAATAAATGTGCGGCCATTTGCATGCAAATGACATAATTTTTTTTTAAAAAAAGCTGAGATGAGATCTGGTGGTACATAGGAGCACAGCTGATTGGGAGAAAAATCTGAATTACTTTCAGAATTCAGAATTCACCTTCTTCAACAATTTCCAGATATAGTCTGTTGAACATTGAGGGGCTAAAATAACTACTATTTCCATTGTAGTCAAGCATAATAGATGGTAGTCAAGTATAATACGTAAATGATGTTTTATGCAAGTTACTTGGATTTGTATCATCAGTGTCCTATCTCTGTGTCCTTCCCATGTATTGTATTACAACTCTTTTCTAGCTAGCTAGTGGGTAGCTAACTTCCTTTTCTAGCCAGCTGAAGGGTACCAGCTGGAGCAGGCACAATAACCCCCAGGCTAAGGGCTGCATGTGGCCCTGGACAGCTAGTAATGTGATAACAACGAGATCATAAATGTTTATTTATTATTTCCAATTTGTATACCGCCCTTCTTCCTGAGGACTCAGGGCGGTGAACAGCCAGAATTAAAAAACATACAATACAAATATTAAAACAATTAATATATATATAAATTTGGCTCCAATTTTAAAAAATAACAAACCAATTTAAAACGTCTAAAATTACTTCCTAAGCCAGCCCGGCTTGTTGGAAAAAGTGGGTTTTAAGGGCACGGCAGAAGGCACTGAGGTCTTGAGTTCTCCTTATCTCTGAGGGCAGCTGGTTCCAGAGGGTAGGTGCCTCCACAGAGAAGGCTCTTCCCCTGGGGGTCACCAGCCTACATTGTTTGGCTGATGGCACCCTGAGGAGGCCCTCTCTGTGGGAGCGCATGGGTCGGTGGGAGGTCATTTGTGGCAGTAGGCGGTCTTGCAGATAACTAGGCCCTATGCCTTGGAGCGCTTTAAAGGTGATAACCAACACCTTGAAGTGCACCTGGAAGACCACCGGGAGCCAGTGCAGCTCGCGCAGGAGCGGTGTTACATGGGAGCGCCATGTTGCTCCTGTCACTACCCGCGCGGCCGCATTCTGGACCAGTTGGAGCCTCCGGGTGCTCCTCAAGGGGAGCCCCATGTAGAGAGCGTTGCAGTAGTCAAGGCGAGAGGTGACAAGGGCGTGAGGGACTATGCACAGTGTTTAACATTATTATGTGATTTTTTGATATTTATATACATTAACTTTATTATACATTTTATACATAGCCCAAGACAATTCCTCTTCACTCAGTGTAGTTCAGACAAGCCAAAAGGTTGGACACCCATGAGCTAGAGGAAGGCTTCAACTAATTGTATTCAAAAAACCTGGTCTGTGTCTTTGGTACCAAAAATAAAATACGGAGCAAGAAAGGAGCATTGGGAGACATTAGGTTTACTTCTTTTTGATGCATGTTTCCTTTTTATTGAAACTGGAGGAAAGTTTCCTTTTAGGACGAGTTTGCTTATCTATTTTATCTACACGTACTTAATTATCCGTATGTGAAGTTGAAATCTGAGGTTTGATTTGAAAATTAATAGCTTAACTTTCCGAAATAAACCAGGTGTCAGGATTGATGATCTGAATGAGATGCCTGCGAATCAGTTCAACAATTTGGAAGAACATTTGCATATGAGCAAAAGCCCCCCCTTTTTATGGTGTTCATAGATCTGAATCAAATTGACTTAATTGTATGGGTCTCATTGCCAATTCTAATTGAATTGAATCTACAATCCTAATTGAATCAATAATGAGAGTAGATACATGCCTATTGTATGGTGCTATGATTTCTGATGCGGGATGCAGAATGCATATTATCAAAATACAGTTTTCTCAAAGCTTTTCAAAAGCACGTCCACCTATGATGCCTTTTATATGCATGTTAAAATTTCATTTTATTGCAAAATTGAAACTAAACAATGACTACGTACCAAGCTGTGTTTTTAGCACAGGAATTAAAAATCAGCCCTGTTTGCTTAAAATGTTTGTTTAACAATTTGGAACAGTCCTAGGTTTAACATATGGAAAGTGAAAATTGCAAGGATTAGGTATTGGAGACATGACTCCCCCATTCTCTACTTTTTTTTTTTTTTTACAAATGAAAATGCTTTGAATGAATTGCTTTAGTAACAGTTTGTAGAAAGATTAAACATTTGGTTATAGGATATCATAAATAAATAAACCATCTCTGATAGGCAGCAAACATTTTGGTAAGAAAATCACTTGCTCCTGCATTTAACTAAATCACATTTGAAGACATGTGTAGAGGATCATGCAATCTAGCTTTGAAACACAGACTCATATGTTACTTGGGAACACATCAGCAGTGAAATCCGCTTACCTTCGCTACCAGTTCGGGAATGGGAGCGCGCATGCCTCTTCTGCACATGTGCATGCGCAGAGGGTCAAAAATGGGACGTAATGACATCCCGGCAGTTGGGCAGAGTCTCCCGCCACCGGTGCTACTGGTTCATGCAAGCCGGATAGATCTGGCTGGATTTCACCACTGGAACCTATCCAAGTTCTGTCTTGTTGCCTTACTGGGTTATGAGCTATGGTGGCACAGTAGTTAGAATGCAGTATTGCAGGATAATTCTGCAGTTGATTCTCACTGGCTCAAAGTTGACTCAGCCTTCCATCCTTCCGAGGTCAGTAAAATGAGGACCCAGATTGTTGCAGAGAGGGCTGTAAAGCACTGTGAAGCGGTACATAGGTCTAAGTGCTATTGTTATTGGAGTTGTGGTTAAGGCATCAGGATAAAAACCAGGAGACTATGAGTTTTAGTCCTGCCTGGAGCCCAAAGCTGAGTGACCTGGGTCACTCACTCTCTCTTAATCCTAAAGAGCAAACAAGGGCAAATCATTTCCACAAATCCTTACTAAGGAAATTGCAGGGACTAATCTAGGCAGTTCCCAGGAATTAACACAGAGTCAAAGAAACAAATTTAAAAACAAAACACCAACAAGGTACTTTTGGGACATGCTATAAGCAGCAAAGCCAGCGTGAGTTTTAGAGTAGGTGGGAAGTTGAAATAAGAGTTTTGTTGTTTTTCATGTAGCCACTGCTGCTATAAGAATTATGATGCTACTCTTAAAAATGACAATTGTGTGTCTCATTCCATCTCTCTCTGTAAATTGCCACAAAACAACATGTCTCTAGGTAACATAGGCACAGATATGAAAACAATTTAAGTATAAAGGCAATGATAAGGTTCTAAAATGAAAAATCAGCAACAACGGAAGAAAAACTCAGTCCTAGATGTGACATACAGATTTCAAAAATTAGGAATGGAAGTAGGAGAGAGATAGATAGATAGATAGATAGATAGATAGATAGATAGATAGATAGATAGATAAAGAGAGGCAGGCAGGTAGGTAGGTGGGTAGGTAGGGAGAGAGAGAGAGAGAGAGAGAGAGAGAGAGGAGAGAGAGAGAGAGAGAGAGAGATGATAGAGACAGAGACAGAGACAGAGACAGAGACAGAGATATAGAGATGTTCTAAATAATAGTGCCCCATTTTACCTTATAAAAAAAAGTGAAGACATGGCAGTTCATTCCAGATATAACTAATCCTTCAGTGTATTTGTTTGGAAATAACTCATTTTCATGCAAATTTATATTTTAAAGGCCTGGGAAGATTAGGCATCTATCATGTCATGAAGAATAATTCAGCTCTGAATGAGTTTAAATTAATTAGAGTAATGTTGTCTAGCTAAGCTTGTTTGACTTTCAAAAGCTAAGCAGAGTTAGATTTGATATAGGTAACCCTCAATTTACAACCACAATAGAAAATGGAAAATTCATTATGTGGCGCAGTCATTAAGTGAGGCATCACACGACCATCCCAATTTTACAACCTTTTTGCCATGGTCCTCAAGCAAATCACCCACAGTTATTAAGTGAGACATCATGTGACTGGGTCTTGTGGTCTCCTGGCAGCTTCCCCAGTCCATTAACTTTGCTTGTAGAAGCTGGCTGGGATGGTCACAGATGGTGATCATATGATTGTAGGATGCTGCAACTGTTGTAAGTCAAAGCTGTCAGCAAGTGCCTGGATTGCAACATGTGTCTGTTGTGAGCATCATCATAACTTCAAATGGTTGCTAAATGAATAGCTGTTACGTTAAGGACTACCTGTAGGTACTGTACTTAGATGGGAGACTATTCAGAAGTGTTAGGTGCAGGATTAGACCATAAAATTAAAAAGCATGGGAAAAATAATGATAACTTCCATGGATGTTATAGGAACTGAACTTGGCTTGAAGGAGACACTATCTTTTCACGATAGTCAATAATAGCTGCAAATGAAGCAACATGAAATATAACTTATGTATTTTAGCCTTGAGAGATTCAGAGTATAAGAATTAAAGGCTTTGGGAAACAACTAGAGGTGAAATCCAGCAGGTTCTGACAGGTTCTAGAGAACCGGTAGCAGAAATTTTGAGTAGTTCGGAGAACCGGCAAATACCACCTCTGGATGGCCCCAGGGTGGAGTGGAAATGGAGATTTTGCAGTATCTTTCCCCTGCCACGCCCACCAAGCCACATTACGCCCACCAAGCCACGCCCACCGGTAGTGAAAAAAAAATGAATTTCACCACTGGAAACAACTATCTCAAGCAGGGGTCCTTGGGCGGAAGCTGTAGGTTTATTGCCTCTCCATTAATTCCATCTGCAGGCAGAGTTAAAGACTTTGGGAAAACTAGACTTTGGATAAGGTGGGACAGATGACTCAGCAGTTCCTCATTCCAATTCTGAAATGTCATCCATTTAAATCTGTTTCCTAAATTCCGGAGCATCATTTGGTGAGTGGAGAAATTCTCTATCCAATAGCCTTCCCCAATGAGCCAGCCAGAATTGCAATCTATATCCTAGATCAGTGATGGTTCACCTTTTCGCCGTCGTGTGCCAAAAGCGGGGGAAGTGCAGGGGGGTCACGTGTGTGGGTGCCCACACCCATAATTCAATGCCCCCACGCCCCGCCCCCTTGTGCATGTGCGCATGACCCCCCCCCCACCCCGTGCTTCCCCTGCTTTTGGCACACAATGGCAAAAAGGTTACCGGTGGGCCCGATAGGCCCATTTTTTGCCCTCCCCAGGCTCCAGAGGCTTTTTTGGAGCCTGGGGAGGGCAAAAACAGCCTTCCCCACCCCCCTGGAGGCCCTCTGAAGGCTGAAAACAGGCAATTTCCCGACTTCCAGTGGGCCCGGAAGGCCTAAAAATCAGCTGGCCAGTATGCGCATGCGTGCTGGAGCTGACCTAGGGCAATGCTCACGTGCCCACAGATATGGCTCCGTGTGCCAGCTGTGGCACGTGTGCCATAGGTTCACCATCATGATCCTAGATGATTCAGGTCAATTTTGAAACTTCAGATGAATTCCTTGCATGCCTTCTAGTTTGGAAAAGGGAAAAAAAAAGACACCTAGGAAGAATTGCGATGGGTGCTGGAAAGGCTGGTTGCTAGACTCAAGACTGAAATAAAACTGCAGAGAAGGCTGAAAGCACAGAACCTGTAATTATTATCAAGCTGCACTTTTCCTACTCAGTAGCTTATTTTGTTATTTGATAGGACAGATCATCTGATAGCTTATTTCATTATTGAACTGCTCTCTTCACTTGTCGTAAATAATCATTCACTAACCGAGATGTGGGTTTTAAACAATGAACAAAATTATGCTATTATCACACGGAACAATGCACCTAATATAAACACTGTACCTATGACCCTCTCTCCAATAAACAGATACACGTCGTGTCTCATAAACAAGCGTATTTGCCCAATGACAAAGGGAGAATGCAAAATATTCTGGATGGAAAGAGAGAAAACAAAATGGCAGTGTGTTTTGTTAGAGAAAAGACTTTCTTTTTTGTGTGTTGGGAACAGGACTGGATTGAAGCTAACTGATGCCTTAAGCCAGGGTGTCCAACCTTGGCAAATTTAAGACTTGTGGACTACAAGTCCCAGAATTCCTCAGCCAGCATGCTAACCCTAACCCCTACCCTAAGCACAGCCTGACAAAGGTGTACCTTGATAGAAGCCTACCTCTCATGCCATGAGATGGAAACAGATATGATATCTGGTGATACCTTCAAACCAAACTTTTAGGCACTCATCATGCCACAGAAAACATTTTTAACAATATAGATTAATGCCTAGCATGGTGGATAAGGACAATTACAAAACAAATTATTAAAGATGAGTGCAAAAGAGTTAAGGGCATGATAGCTAAGAGAAAAACTCTGTAATGCTGACCTTCCATTGATGTTCCAAACTGGTGCTCAGTTTCCTTAAAGGATAATTACAGCTAGATAGGAACAATTAGAAGTATATTTTGCACTTCTTCATTCAATAGGTGAGGGTTATTTGTCTAAAAAAGTATATGTGGTAAAGCTCATTCAGATGTCCTGTTTGTCATGGCATGAAGTTGCCACCATGTTTGAATAGGACATGTATATAAACTGGAGGCAGTCTGAAGTTTGTTTTCTGTGGCATTCTTTTCTTATTTCCCCAAAATAAAACTTTCCAAGAAGACAATCCAGTTGCTATGCAGGAAGAGCATTGGGTTGAGCTCAGATGTTCTATTCTGGGACAGTCTCCTCTTGGTGGGCTGCTGGGCAGACCATAGCCACAGCCACAAAAGAGATTGGACACTTTACAGGTAGTCCTCAATTTACAACAGTTCATTTAGTGACCGTTCAAAGTTACGATGGCATTGAAAAATGGGACTTATGATCTTTTTCCAGTTACAACTTTTGCAGCATCCCCATCAAAATTCAGATGCTTGGCAACTGGTTGATATTTATGATCATTGCTGTATCCCAAGGTCCTTCTGACGAACAAAGCCAATGGGGAAGCGAGATTCACTTAACAACCGGGTTACTAACTTATCAACTGCAGCTATTCGCTTAACAACGGTGGCAAGAAAGGTCGCAAAAATGGGGTAAAACTCACTTAACAAATGTCTCACTTAACAACAGAAAAAAACCAGAAAATTGTGGTCATAAATTGAGGACTACCTGAACTTGTACGCTTTTTGTGGGGGGGGGGGGGGTTGGATTTGGAATGGGGGGGGTGGGACATAATTGCATGGAGTTCCTATGCAAGATTAGATTTAGATCTGGGTTGCTTCTGAGAAATTTTACTTCAGTTTGGGTATACCCAATATTTATCTAAACCTATTCAGTTTGGATTTGGATTAGTATTAAAATCTCATCTACATTCCAATATCCTCCAGGCACTACATATGAGTGCTGTCCAACACATCTTGACAGCATCCATTTGGGAAATCTGCCAAGAACTGAAGAACGTTCTGTGAAACAGATTAATCTGAAGAACAACAATATTGCCATGAAAGGCAACATGTTGTAAACTAGGTGATGAAGGCTTTCTTCAATACCTTTCATAGGAACTATGGCAAAATTCGTTGCATATTCTGATGTATAGGAGCCATGGTGACGCAGTGGTTAGAATGCAGTATTGCAGGCTAACTCTACTGACTGCCAGCAGTTTGATCCTAACCAGCTCAAGGTTGACTCAGCCTTCCCTCCTTCTGAGGTGAGTAAAATGAGGGCTCAGATTGTTGGGGGCAATATGCTGACTCTGTGAACCACTTAGAGAGGGCTGTAAAGCACAAGTACTATTGCTATTGCTACATATAGCTCTGGCATGCATCCATCCCATCACTTTTGATTCAATTCTATGTTTCCTTTATTGCCACACAAGACAAAAACCCTACTAGCTGGGTGGATTATTAGTGCATGTCAGGGGTGGGTTCTAAATGTTTTTACTACTGGTTCTGTGGGCGTGGCTTATTTTGTGGGCATGGCTTGATGGTCATGTGACAATTCTTTAGGATTTAGCAGAGGTACTGGTCTACCAGGCTTTTAACTGCTTGCAGAGCTGTACCGGTCTACTCATTTGTTTTTGGAGGCACTGGTCTACCCATTTATTTTTGCAGGGACCGGTCTACTCATTTGTTTTCTTTTAACACTGATCAGCTGTAGCGTGGCCCTTTGAAGCCCTGTGACAAGAGTTTAAACAGTTTTTTCCCCTCTGGCTGATCAGCTGGGACTCAGGAGGCAGCAATAGATCAGGGGTGGGGCCAAATAAAAGGTAAGAATAATGCAGGGGGGGTGGGAGGGTGGGGGGGGAGCGGGAGGGGGGCCAGAACTGGTTTGGTGACGTCATATCATCACCGCTACCGGCTCGGCAGAACCGGGCCGAACCAGGAGGAACCCACCACTGGTGCATGTCTGGAACTGCCGTATCTGCTCCAAGCTTTTTCTTTTGGGATAGTAAAAATAGGATATAATGGTTAAGCTTTGTGTTATTTTTGTAAACTAAATACTACGGTAGTTTTCATCCTGTGGCATTTTAACTAGTTGACTGTTTCCCCATCTCATATCAAAAGATTTTCATTTTTTATTGCTAGAAAGAAATCATCATTAACTGGCAGGACCAAGGATATTCAAGCAGTTGTATTATGGGTTTTTTTAAAAACCACTCTTGGTAGAAAAAAAAATGCTTTTTGCAATTGCATTACTTTTGTTTGCATCTTTCCCTTGAGTTTCGGCAAAGCTGGGGGACCCGTTGACATCATGCCACCCCTTTCAACTTTGTCCATTTTCTAGTGCAAATGAAGAAATCTGTTATCCTCTGGATTTATTTGCAGTATGCTCTCATATTGTCATATTCTTCCAGCAGGGAGACAAGGATCATCTTCCTTGTCCCCTTCATCAGATAGCTGCAAAACTTTTATATTTCAAGCTTATATTAGTCAACTGTCTGTCATGGTATTTGCAGCAGACACTCTGTGTGTGTGTGTGTGTGTGTGCGTGCGTGCGTCCGTGTGTTCATTTAGCAAACACATAGGACTTGATCTAAAGATGTTGCATGTGACAGAAGAGTGGAACGTTCAGTAGCAGCGTCAATCCTTAATCATGCTTGCGTTTTTGCAAAATGCTAGCATATGGGTGTGCACATGGCGGTTGAGCTGGAGAGCCATGCACACCCCATAATTAGAAGGACACATAATTTTAAAACCATTTGCTTGATATTTACTAGCCTCTCCAAAATGTCTGCTAGATGCAAATGTGAGATTGGAAGGGAAGTTGGGGGGGAGGAGGTAGAGAGAGAGAGACAGAGTGTGTAAGAGAAAGAACAGGAACAAAGCTCTGAAACAGTAAAAGATCTACTGCCATTTGCTAAAGAAACATGTATTTTTTTTAAAGAAGGGATTTTGAAATTGTTACTACAAACTGCTTGGGAAAGTGCAACGGCCCTGAAAGGATCGAAGTAGATAAATAATTGTAAAAAGGTATTTCAAAGAAAGATACCTACATCAGATCACTGCAGTTTTGGAAGTTTAATCCTCTGGATTTTGTAGGTGAGCTGACAGGGATGATTGCAATACTCTTACAGGAAGGAATAGAATTCTAGATTTTAATAAAGATGTTTGCTTTGCACTTATGCACTGTCTGCATTGGAACTGCAATATTATGTTTTGTTGAAAAGTCCTTGTTTTCTAAGAAGTTGTTGATTTCTTTTTTGTTTCTTCTATCATCCCATTTCTTTTCTTTCCCCAAGTAAGCCTTAAACACTAAGGGTTTGTATCAGGGGTGAAATCCAGCAGGTTCTGACAGGTTCTGGAGAACTGGTAGTGGAAATTTTGAGCAGTTCGGAGAACCGGCAGCGGAAATTTTGAGTAGTTCAGAGAACTGGCAAATGCCACCTCTGGCTGGCCCCAGAGTGGGGTGGGAATGGAGATTTTGCAATATCCTTCTCCTGCCATGCCCACCAAGCCACACCACGCCCATCAAGCCACACCCACAGAACCAGTAGTAAAAAAAATTGGATTTCACCACTGGTTTGTATACTGTGTATACTATATAGTGTTAGTAAAGAGGCACATTTAGGAATCAGGCAAGTTTGCCAACTAAAAATCCTCATCTAAAGTGCCCTATTAAAGTCAAGAGATATTTTGGAAGTGTAACATCCTTCTCAAATTTTATGAACATCATGCAATGAAAAATGAATCATGCTGCCATCTCCCACAGGTTTACACATCAATCTGACGTTCAAAAGATGTGGCATAGGACCAGGTTAATTGTGGGGCTCCCTTTTCCCAAGAACCCATCCCACAGACTCCCATTTGGAGAGCATGCTCCAGGTTTCTTCTTTTATACCTGGTTATTTGATGGCACCTAAGAAATGTGCCTTTTCTATGGCTATCTCTGAACAATCTCTTTCCCACACCCAATATACGATGGCCCCTAATTCTTGTCAGCTTTAGAAAAGCCATTAAGATTTGGATTTTCTCCCAGGCATTAGGGACCAGTTAGGTGGAATCCTCTTTGGGTTGCCATTTTATGTTTTGTATCTGATATTTGTAGATTGCATATGTTTCGAAGTTATGTGGGTTCTGAGTTTATTATTTCTTTTTGGTTGTTGGGTGCCACTCAGAGTCATGCTGTTTGAGTTGGGTGCCCTTACAAGTCTACTTAATAAACAAATCATAAATAAAGATGTGGTTTTCCAATAGTTGCAGCTGAATTGTATATGTCTTAAAACTGTGAGTATCTTTTGGAGCAGTGTTTTAGGGAGTGAAGCACCCCTTCAAACTAGTCACTCAAAATACTCAGGCAGAATCACACCTTCAAGAGCTTGATGTTACATCTTCCTTCCCTCTGACATAGACATAACCCAGGGGTGGAATTCAAATTTATTTACTACCGGTTCTGTGGGCATGTCTTGGTAGTGTGGTGTGTTTTGGTGGGTGTGTTTGGTGGGCGTGGCTTGGTAGGCGTGGCAGGGGAAGGATACTGCAAAATCTCCATTCCCTCCCTACTCCTGGGGGAAGGATATTGCAACATCTCCATTCCCATCCCATTCTGGGACCAGCCAGAAGTGGTATTTGCCGGTTCTCTGAACTCAAAATTTCCGCTACCAGTTCTTCAGAACCTGTCAGAACCTACTGAATTTTACTCCCGACATAACCTGAATAGCATTTTTATACAACATATCTAGTGACATTGCCTTTGTATCTCATCTCCAGACCACAGTTAAGGTAACTGTTCCAAATTTAAAGTAGATATTCCTTTTTTCTACTACAAGTTCAGGCATGGACCTGATCTAGCATGCTTCACTGATGAGGTGGTCCAGGGCTAAGATCTTGTGGAAATTGGGATCGTAGAAAACACCCAGGAGCATAGAAGAATCCAAGGCAGATGCATAAACAAACATCTTGAATGTATTTAATCATGTAACAAAACATTAACTATTTACAAAGGCTTTCTTAATGTTCATTTTTAGTATGGGGGCACACAGCATGTGTGACCACCCTGATCAAAGATCATGTCTCACTGAGAACAAACGTAAGAAGAGAGCATGGTGGAAAGGTTAGAGGGGGTTTTATACTCAGTGCAAGCCCCTCCTTTCCATAAAGGGGTGGAGACACTTTCTGCCTCCACTAGTGTCTGAATGACACATGTGCCAATGGCTTGCAAATACTTGACAGTTCCCCTCCTTGCGAGCCAATGGCATGCAAACATACAAATGCAATGTACAACAGATTTTACCATGTGAGACATAACTTTTTACACAGATCTTTGTGCCTATCCACTGGTAGAGGTTTTGTGAAAAATATCAGCCATTTGATATTTGGTCTGACAATGTAATAAAGATATAAACCCCATCTCTACTAGTTGCCTAACATTTTGATAGTGGATATCAATATGTCTGGACCTCTTTCCCACCGCATAGGCTTTGGCAATGCCTATGGCCCTGGTATTGTCTTCTATAATTTGGATGGGCAAAATCGGTGGTGTCCATATGCTAGAAATTAAGACATCAAACCATATCAGATCGTTTCCTGCCTCTGACAGGCATGCATATTCGGCCTCAGCGGTGGAGCACGAAACAAATTTCTGTTGCCCCACATGCCAATGGATGGGTGCTCCATTTAATAGTACCAAGAAGCCTGAAGTACTCCTACGTGTCTTGGTATCTCCGGCCCAGTCCGCATCTGCGAAGCATTTTAATTGGGCCTTGTCTCTATTCTTAGGTTCCAAGCGAAGCACGTAATCTGCTGTGGTCTTGAGATACCTTAATAGCTTTTTAATGGCCAACCAGTGGAACTGGGTAGGATGTTCCACTTGTCTGGCTAGCAGGTTTACGGCCAGGGCAATGTCTGGACGGCTCCAGTTACTTATATATAGTAATGAGCCAACCACTGATCTAAATAGAGTATTATTTTGGAACTCTGGGCTATCCTTGTGTGCCAATCCATAATAGTCAGTCTGCATTGGGATAGCCGTTGGCTTGCTATCTTCCATTTTACATTTCACCAAGAGTTCCTCTATCTTCTCCTTTTGGGAGAGAGCAAAACCTTTTGGTGTAGTGATGATTTGTATGCCTAGGTACTTGTCCACATATCCTAAAGATTTTAGAGTGAACTTTTTTTGTAGGGTCCTGGCAAATATAGTACATCCCCCCTTGTCAGGCCCTATATATAAAAGGTCATCGACATACACTAGGACTTTCTCCAGCCCCCCTTTGGTATCCCTTGTGAAGGTACATTTATCAGCTGGAGATGGATGGAAACCCAGTGATTTGAGAGTTTTGGTCAGGCATTTGTACCACAGTCTGCCTGATTGTTTTTAGGCCATACAAACCTTTCTGCAGAAGCCAGATGTGGCCTTCCTGCTGCTGGAATCTGGGGGCACCTCTGACGTAAATTTCTTGTTTCAGATGTGCATGTAAGTAAGCAGTTTGCACATCAAATTGAAAAATGTGTTCCCCATGTGCTGCTGCGGTGACCAAAGCAGCCCTCACACTTTCCGCTCTCACAGTGGGAGAGTATGTTTCATCAAAGTCCTGCAAGTAGCGCTGTGCGTAGCCTTGTGCTACCAGCCGGGCCTTATAGAGGAGTTTGTTGTTGGGCATTGGCTTGACCTTGTAGACCCAACGGGTGCCAGTTGCTTTCCTCTCTTTGGGGACTTCCATGGGGATGAAGACTTTCAATTTTTTGAGACTGTCCATTTCCCGCTCCATTGCCACCCTCCACCTGCCCTGTTCTTCCTCGGGAAGCTGGAGGACATCTGTGTACGTTTTGGGGGCCGTGGTAACGCTGTTGACCAAGGCAACACAGCCAATGTCCAACCTTTTGGGTGGCACCCCTTTATTGGAGCGTTTTGACCGTCTGGGAAATTGCCACTCACCATCACCATTGTCATCCGGAGCATCGGTGTCAGAATTGGAGCTGCCGGAGGTATCTTTCCAATCAAAATGGGGTGGGCCTCTGTCCCAGGCACTGCGAAGATATGGTCATTTAGGTGAGGCAGGAGGTGTGAAGTCACCCAGGGATTCCTTGTCTGAATCGTCAGAGTCAGGTAGGGATTCATCACCATCTGGATCTTCGCTGGTCTGTTGTTTGGAGTTCGTTGGTTCATCCTCTTCAGGTGGTGCTGGTTGTTCAGTGTCGCTTCTAATGGGGGAATAACCGGGTTCGTTGGAATGAATTTTTGACCAATTTGACCCCTCCTCAAAGGAAGCTGATCTAGAGACAATGACACGGTTATTTTTGTCTACGAACCTAGAGGCCTTGCTGCCGGTTGCATAACCTTTAAATCTGAGCCTCCTTGATGCCTTGCCCCCCTTTCTTCTGAGATGCTTGGGAATATGGACCCAGGCACAGGAACCAAAAATTCTCAGGTGTGAGAGGCTAGGTTTCCTTCCATGGACCAGGAAGTATGGGGTTTGGTCAATGGCACTACTCCACGTCCTGTTGACTAGATAATTAGCCATTTTGACCGCTTCTGCCCAAAAGACTTGGCTCATGTCAGCATCTGCAAGTAGGCAGTTCATGACATTCTGCAGCACGCCGTTTCTCCTTTCAGAAATACCATTTTCCGAAAGAGTTCTAGGAGATGATTTAAAATGGAGGATACCTCTCTCCTTCATCCACTTTTCAAAAGTCTTGGATGTAAACTCAGTCCCCCTATCGCTCTGTACCTGAGCGATGGACACCTTGTGTTGCGTTTGGATCTGGTTATAAAGATATTTGAAGTTGGTAAAGACTTCAGTTTTGTCCTTTAAAATAAATACATGGCCATAACGAGAGTAATCATCTACTACCATTAAAAAATAACGCCCCCTGCCAAGGGAGGGTCTAAAAGGACCAACCAAATCCATGTGTACCAGCTGATAAGGGTACCTTGCATGACGGGAAGAGACCTTAGGTATAGCAGCAGTTTTAGATTTTGCTGCCTTACAGATGGCACATTCCAAATAGGTATTGCAATTCTTAATCTTAAGCCCATCAGAAAAATTTTGCATTTTCTTAACTACTGGGAAGCTGGCATGGCCGAGCCTGCGGTGTAATATATGAGTACAATCCAAATGTAAAGGTTTACCCATGCATACCTTGTCAACCTTATGTATCTTATCATTACAAGCTTTGGTCTGTTCAGTAATGACAGTAGGCACTGGATTAATGGTCACCTTAGACTTCCTCAGGGTTGGCTGAGGAGTTGTGACTTTAATGGGCTCAGCCTTAATGGCTTTGGATGTCCTAGGAGCTGGTTTAAAAGTTTCATTGGTTTTAGGTCCAGGGTCCTTGAGTCTGGACAACCTGGGGGCTGGCACAGAAGCTTTGTGCTCTATCTGGGCATTAGCTCCCTGAGCCCTCTTGTTAGGTTTCTTGTGCCTTTTGACCTTTGCTTTTGGGGAAAAATAAGGCAAATTGTTGATTTTTACAATATCACCAACGACATCCCCACTTTTGAAAATATAACCTCCACCCTTCTCAAAAACCAGTGTTACATTTTTATCCTCAGTCAATTTTAAGATACTTAACAGGTTGTTCTTGATTGAAGGAACATACAGTGCCCCTGTGACATCTCCTATACCAGGCACATTGATCATGCCTTCCCCATTTACCTCTGCCTTGTTCCCAGTGGCAACTTTTACTGAGGACTTGAGTGGGTGTAAAACCTTAAATCGTTGCTTTGTGTTGGCTATATGCGTTGATGCACCTGAATCAAGGAGCCACAGCCCCTCAGCATCCTTTACCTGGGAGGTGTGATTGTCACTAGTGACACTACAGAATTGGTATCCTTTATGACCACCTCCCCCTCTTCCACGGCCTCTTTTATGTTTATTGTGCTTAGGTCCAGCCATGGTGGCCCTAGAGCGAGGGCACTCCCTTTTAAAGTGACCTTGTATGCCACAGTCAAAGCAGATGGGAAGGGTATTAATCCTTTCACTGCTTTCCTGGCACCTCCTCTGAGGCCTAGGCCTGTGGTATGCCTCCTTCATTTCTTGTTGTTCCTCATCTCTGCGCCTTAAATCTTCCTCAATAAAGCGGCCAGAAAAGTATTCTATATTTCTTTGTTCCCTAGAAACCCCTTCTAGAGAAATAATAAAGGGACTCCAGGATTTGTCTAGGGAGTTCAACATCACACTAATTAAAGTGGATTCAGAAACAGGCTCCCCCCTCTGTATAAGCTCATCCCTCATGGCTTTAAGCGTTGCTAAATGTTCCCCCATTTCGACACCAGGTTTGAGTTTATAATTGTGGAAAATTCTTGACAATCTGCTGGTTGCAGCCATATTGTCACTGTGGAACAAATTATATAGGGCAGTCCAAACTTCTTGAGCTGTGAGGCCGTCTGAAAGACTGGCATACAGAGCTGTGTCTATAGAACTTAACAGGGTTGTGTAAGCTCTTTTATGTAAAAACTCAATTTCAGGGCTCCAAGGTAAAGGGGGTGGTCTTTTGATCATGTCCAGAGTATTTTCTCTTAAGAGAATTATCTGAATCTCTTTACACCATTTTCTAAAATTCTGACCACTTAAATGTAATTTTTCAAAATTATTTGGCAAAGTTACAAAATTATTGCCATTAAACTGCATGGGAAGTTGTTCAAATGCCTGAAAAGAGCCTGTTGTGAAAGGCATTGGGATCCCTAAGCCTGGGATCGATTGCTTAGGTCTGGCTCCTTCTTGTAGTCCTTCTGTAGTTCGAAGCAACTGAGCACGTGGAGGAAATGGAGAATGATCCAAAGCCTTTTCTTGTTGGAGCTCCGATCTCCCCCTCTGAGCTCTAAAGTCAGGTCTGGCTGGATCTTCCCCAGAGGCCCGAACATCAGCTGTGATGCGGGGAAACCTTGAAGGAGTCGGGAGAAGGCTTGGAGATCTTTCTGGAGACTGGAGGCTCATCCGATGAGGTCTATGGGCTGGATAGGCCTGGAAATGTCTCTGGATCTCCTCTTCTCCATCAGAGGAGCAGGATTGCAGCTCCGGATCATCCCAGCAGGACCGGAAAGGTGCGGAGGCCTCAGCCTGGGCCTCCTTGGAGCGTTCAGTGAATGGTGAGCGCCTCTGCAGTGGGGGGTGGGAGGCTGCAGGCCCATCTGGGTTCCTCCGGAGGTGGGAGGTTGGATTTGGGGCCCTTCTTAAGTGGGCAGCTGGGTCTGGGACCTCAGGAGGGCCGGTGGGTGGTTGCTCCATAAGTTCCAGGGCAAGGACCAGGGCCTCTATCACCTCTTTGATGTTTGCCTTGGCAGGCGCGGCCTGGCAAGGGGCTTGTGGGCTCGAATGGGTCTTCTGGGCTGCTGGAATACTGAACTGGCTGGCTGGCGTGGTAGGCCTGGGCTGTGGAGCTGGGGATGGCCTGGCTCGTGGTTCTGGCAAAGTGCCCAGGGGAGCCGCCATCTTGGAGGAAGTTGCCTCCGGAAGTGGCCTGGCCGCCATTTTGTTTGGCGGGAAACTGGGTGAGGGGAGAGTCTCTCTGGCGGCAGGCGCCATCTTGGAGAGATCAGGCAGGGGAGTCCTTACCCGAATGGCCGGCATCTCTGGTGCTGCCTCCTCAGGCCTCTTTCTGGCTGCTGCCCTTGTCCTCAGGAGGGAGGCCAGTGCTGCTCGGCACTCCTCTTCTGACATCTCGGCCACTTGCCTGTCCAGGCTTTCATCTTGGCCTTCTGCCCCCTCTTCACCAGTGCTGAAGAAGCCTTCTCCAGCATTGCCTGGCTCGGCCCCTGGAATCTCTTGTTGCATCTGGGTGGCCTCTGGCCGCCAGGGTGTAGCTGGATGGAAACCCCCTTCGATGTTTTCCATCCTTGATCCAGACTGGGGCTGCTGTGAAGTTCTCCTCCGTTGAAGGCCTCTGGTCACAACAGGGGAGCTTCTCTCACAGGTTATTCTGGAGGGCATCTTGCCTTTTCAGCGGCTCCTGGAGTGGAGTTTTGCTACCATCCCCTCTGCTACCATTCTGTGGAAATTGGGATCGTAGAAAACACCCAGGAGCATAGAAGAATCCAAGGCAGATGCATAAACAAACATCTTGAATGTATTTAATCATGTAACAAAACATTAACTATTTACAAAGGCTTTCTTAATGTTCATTTTTAGTATGGGGGCACACAGCATGTGTGACCACCCTGATCAAAGATCATGTCTCACCGAGAACAAACGTAAGAAGAGAGCATGGTGGAAAGGTTAGAGGGGGTTTTATACTCAGTGCAAGCCCCTCCTTTCCACAAAGGGGTGGAGACACTTTCTGCCTCCACTAGTGTCTGAATGACACATGTGCCAATGGCTTGCAAATACTTGACAGATCTGCTCTGCTCCCATTGGCCACTTTAGTTTGCTGCAGCCCCTCTACCCCAGCCCCTCTTTTCCCACCCCATCAGTGGGCACTGCGGTCCATGACTGTTTGGGCCTGGACTGCAAAAGAAATTTGACATTTGGACATTCCGCCTTCTATTTGAAGAAAGATAATTTCTGTACACATTTCATTTCAAAAACAATTTTGGTGAATTCTCATGAATGGATTGGGATATTTATGTACTTCTTTAGCTACATAGTGGCCAACAGGTATTTGTAAATTGTTTCCTTTCATGGTATAGTGATCTGTTTGGTGACTGAGATAGCCTCCATGACTTATAACCCATTAATTAAAGGATTTAAGATATGGAATTAATTTTACTATTGGTTAGAAAAGAGATACAAATAAGTAAATTAATAGTTATATATAAAAATGCCATAGTCAGAATATTTTGTTAGCGATGAATTGTTGTAATTGATTCGATGAGAACGAAGACAGAAGAAATAACAAAAAGAAGAACGATTGGAGACAACACCGAGATGTCACACAGAAGGAATGACTGATGTATTAAATGTTTGTTTGTTTTAAAAAATAAAAAAACGTTTTTAAAAAAATAATTAAAGGGGAAAGTTTTCCCAGGAATGCTATTTATCTTCAAAATATGAACAGTCAGAGATACTTCAAAATGATGGAATAATAGAATTGTAACAGAAACTAACAACAGCAGCATCCTTTACAAAATAAGTTTAAAAAACCACCAGGGTGGGTTTTTTTTGGACATTTGTTGAGTTAGAATTCCTCAAACATCTTGAGAATAAGACAATAATAATAATAATAATCAGAAGCCCCTTTTGTAACACAAAAGCTGAGGTGGCGCAGTGGTTAGAGTGCAGTAATGCAGTTATTTCAGCTGACTGCTAGTTCAGCAGATCAGCAGATCAAATCTCACCAGGCTCAAGGTTGACTCAGCCTTCCATCCTTCCGAGGTGGGTAAAATGAGGACCCAGATTGTTGGGGGCAATATGCTATTTAGTATGCTGTCTTTGGTGTAAGCCGCCCAGAGTCCTTGGAGAGTGGGCGGCATAGAAATATGATTAATAAAATAATAAAAAAATTAAAAAAAATTTTTTTGAGAAAATTTTGAAAGATTTTGAAAGAGTATTGCTTCTAACAGTGAATTTCCTTATTTTGAAACACAGGGTCCCTGCAAAGCTTTGATTGTCCTACTGACTTCCACATCAAATACATTGCCGAGCATTTTGATGAGCAGAGAAGACAGGCTGGAAACGTTCTCTAAAGCAGGCCAAAGTTTTCAGAGATAATTGCCTGTATAAAAAAAAAACCCGCTTGACGTGACTTTAGTAAGCTACGAAGATACTGCCTTGGATTGCTGCACGTTGGGAGCAATCTGGAGCCTTTGCAAATGGCCTTGCAGATGTTGGTCTTTGACATTAAAGGGACAGCCCTTCCTTTTATCCCAATTTCTTTGAAAAGGATGCCTGTCGTATGGGAATCCTTCAAACCTGATCCACAGGCCACTGAAGCTAATTATGATGTTTCTGTTAGTTTAAACAGGCCCGAAATTACTCCTTAGTGTTACAGCAGTTCCAAGTGCTACTGTTTACTTTCTTGAAATAGGTCTCAGGGGATCCTAATTAGGCAGCATTTGCATATTGCTTTCGTCATGACAAATGTGCTGCCAGTGCAGATCTTTCTTTACAGGGGAAAAAAATGGATAATGATCATAATTTATAGCACATCCCTTTATATGCAAATATAGGTTACTTACATACTTACTTTCATCTTTGTTGTGATGCTTGCTAATTTTGCAGTGACCTGTCACTTTGCACGGAAAACTCGTAACAGGGAGAAACAAGCATATAACAGGGCATAATTTTTTTCTGGCTTTAATTTGAAAGGTAGGAAGTTGATCAGAGGAATGGAAATCTCTAATATAAAATTGGTTTTCAATGACAAAACTAGTTCTGCCTTTTGCTTTTGTAGATTTTAACATGTATCAACCCAAACTGAAGCAAGCTGAACCATTTTATATAATGCCCAACGTGAAAAGAAATACTGCTAGGAAAAAGATTTATACCCTATTTTCCCCAAAATAAGACATCCCCTGATAATAAGCCCAATCAGGCTTTTGAGTGCGTGGCAATAAGGCCAAGCACTTATTTCAGGGTTCAAATAAAATATAAGGCAGGGTCTTATTTTCAGGGAAACACGATAAGTCTTGTGGATCCCCATAACACTAACCCAATTCCAGCTTTCTTAGCAGAGCTGCTCCATGCTATGAAATTTGCAAGCTAGGACATCAACTTTAATTCAAAATCTGCTGGATATTTAATTTTTCTGATGCTTGCATTTCTGCCAAAAAGGACCTGATAAGATGTTGCAAAATTCAGAGATAGCTTTGTTGAGGGGTGATGTCATCAGGAATCACAAAAATGATAGAGATGGACAGCACAATACATACGTATATACTTATAACTGTCAGCGACCTAAGTTGCATTTTTTCATCGCTGCCATAATCAAAGAGAAAAGGAAAAAAAACCCGGAGCTAGCAGTAACAGTTTGAAATTTAGTGCTTGGCATTTGATATAGTGTTCTTCTCCCCCTCCCTTAATAGATAGGGTTACCCAGGTGATGAAGGGAGGGGGACATTCCTGTGATCTGAAGTAGTGGGCAGAAGAGACTGACTTGGAAGATGGCCAATGGGCATTGAGATATTGTGAGGCAGAAGGGGAGGGGTTTGGTTTCAGAGAATCAGTTTTGGCTGCATATGAGTTTAGGTCGGATCGTAAATTCTTTAATAAATGAGAGATTCATCAAAGACTTTGTGTTTGAGAATGAAATTTATTTGAGATTACGCCGAAACCTGACAATAACTTTGTCTCAGGCTGGATCTCCGTAAATGAGGTTTGGCTTGGAATCACACAGGTTTAGAGACCATCCATAAATCCTTCACATTTTACTAGACAGAATATTTTGAACTTTAGGTAGAAACTGGGTACGGAGCTAGGAAAAGGAGCATAATGTTCTCCTGAGTCCCTGATCCATGAAAGATCTCTAAGGAGCATGAAAAAGTCTGGTAAAGCAAGCAAGGGACATTAGCATGGAGGTCTGCAGGATTTTACTGCTTTCATTAACATGATAAAAGCAGCCTCCTGCTGCAAACTGTCCCTTTCATACATGTGTGTGACATCACAATGCATATATAAAAGGGCTGGGCTTGCATCATGGTATTCCAATGCAGCTTTCATAATTGTATTCTCTTGTGCCATCCCTCTCTTCATAAATGCTAATGGACTTTTGTTTTAGGCATGAGGTCATTCTAGAAAATAGTCCTTGATGGATGCTATCATGGAGACCACCCTTTCCAATTGTATGGATCAATCATGTTTTGATATATAACTTTTCTTGTTTATCAATGTATAAACCGTAAAGAAAAATAAAAATAGGAAATTAAGGGAAGAAAAAAGAAAAGGGGAAAGAAAATATGAGATACAAGGGAAGAAAGAAAAAGGCGTTGACTTCCGACTCTTTTTAGCATAGTAAAAGATAACAACATTACAACCTCAACTTCTTACTTTTACACATTCGAATATAACTAGCCATTTCTATAACAACAAATCTATCTAATTGGCAAAGTGAAAGTCAAGGTTTCATTTTTTTTCACCACAAGCCCAAAATCCAGAAGTTATATCCAAATAAACTGCTGACCCCCTGGAATGATTTGCCCACCGAGCTCAGGATAGCCCCGGACCTCCTCTCCTTTCGCTGCGAACTGAAGACGTGGCTCTTCCGTCAAATAACTTGATTTACTAGGGGTTGCACAAATTGTAATAATTTTAAATATGGTTTTTGAGGGGTTTTTAACTTATTTTGTTATTTTGTGATTTGTATTATTGATTGTTTTTGTAAGCTGCCCTGAATGGCGGCATATAAATCGCAAAAATAAATAAATAGATAAACAAACAAACAAACAAACAAACAACATAAATATATTCTCCCCTTTGAATAGAACAATCAATTTAACCATTACTGCCTCATCTTCCTTGCTGCTAAAATAATATATATTTCTATTTGCACTGAATAATCTTTATAAACATCACATGGGTCAATCATGTGACTGGCTTGATTTTACAACTCCCCCCCAGTGGTCATTAAGTGAACCAATGGGTAGGTGCATTTTTGCTGAGAAACAAAAGTGCTAGTTTTCAGCAAAACCATTGTAAAACTCAGTCATGTGATTGCAGGAAGCTGCAAGTGTGGCCATATTGCTGAGCACTCAGAGTTCAGTCACGTGACTACAGACGGGATCTAATGATCAGAACTTTGAATGTGGCTCATAAGTCCCCTTTTTCAGATGAGTTGTAACTTTGAAAGGATGTTAAGTGACCACTCATAAGTTAAGAACTACCTGTAACCATTCTAGCAAAAAGATTATACATTTTCAGTTTAATTTCTTCTACTGAAACTATTTTATGTCTGATTTATTTCTTCTACTTTACAAATTCGGTTCATGTTTGTTTTATGTTGCTTGAATTTCTTGACAGCAGAATTTCTTCTAATTATGAATAGACCAAATTCATCTCGTAGGTCTACCCAGAGCCTTATATTATCTTTTACGTTTTTTTTATGGGAGATGCTTTTATGTTGCAAACTATGATTTGAACAGCTCTCTAATTTTATCTCTTCCACCAGTGAATGTTTTTGCATGATAATAAGGAATTAATAAGGTACGATTCTAGCTAGTGTTTTCTGAGATGGGTTTATCTCCCAAAGGGGTGTATCTGTGCTTTTTTTCTCCTGTTTTTCTTTTAAACACTGTAGGGCCAGGAGGTGCTACTATCAAATTTATTTCATTTCCCCTCCTCTCCCCTCACCCCACCTTTCAGTTCACCAGAAAAGAAAGATAGATTATGGGAACTGTATCTCTCACATATTTTGAGGCTAAGATGGCAGGCAGACATTTGAAGATGTTGGAGGTGATCAAGTCTTAAAAGCAGATGACTTGCATAAGGTTGGGGCCCAGATATAGCCTCTTTATCAGAAGGAGTGTGGAAGACCCCCCCCCATTTTTGTTTTTGGCATGGGATTAAATGTGGGAATAAAAAAGCAGCAAACTGCTCCCATTCCCAGTTTGAACTTCCACAAAATTACACAGTGGGAATATTGTACTGTCATTTTGCTGCCAACAGCTGGGAGCTAGATTTGAGGGTGTTTTTTTTTTAAGGTACATTTCAAGGGTGGGAATAGACGTAATTTGCCCCCCTCCTTCCCAGGAGCCTTCTCTAGCTCATATTTTGGAAAACAAAGGGGAGAGGGAAGAACCTCCTGCATCCCAAATCAGTTATTTTGCCCACAGATTTTGCAATCTAAAGATACTGGTGGGGCCAAAAAGGGATTGAGACAGAATGTGGTTTGTGAGCTACAGTTTGCAGGTCTCTGGAGTCTTTGTTTTAGCTTTTAGTTCACCCCAGAAGCATTTGATAGTTTTAAAACATACACACTCACAAAATGCCCTAATGAAAGTCTGGAACAGAGTTTCTTTTCTTCCTGCCAGTCAACCGGGAATTATAGCCTTGGAATTTTATGGAGCGGGAAAATGCAAAACATCTTTGTAGATGATGGTAGGGAGGCCTGCAAGGGAAACTATATAATAACTTAGAGGGTTGTGGTATGTCAGTGCCTTGCTCATCGATACAATCCACCAAAAATTAGTCCCGACATATTACTGTTATAGGATTAATTTGAGTTCATTTAAAATACAATCTTGCAAACCTGTACCTTTCTGTTTTTGAAGATTTACTCAGGATTTCTCAGAGATCTGCTTTCCAGCCCCAATGCTATTATATTGATAGGGTTATAGGCAGTGGTGGGATTCAACCGGTTTGCACCACTTCGGCCGAACTGGTTGTTAAATTGCTGGCTGGCCCCACCCATCCCTGCCTCACCCCTTCCAGAAGTCCCCACGCACCCTGTTTTTGCTCCCAGGGGGCTGCAGGGAGGCCTACTAGGCCCAAAATGGGGTGCTGGGGGTGTGGTGCAGACCCACCATGGCCCAGTTTTGCTCCCAGGGGGGTGCAGGAGACTGAGTGCTGCCTGTCACACACCATGGCCACTCCCACTCAGCCAGTTGTTAAATTATTTGAATCCCACCACTGGTTATAGGGTATTGATAGAAGTTTGGGTAAGTTTGTCTCTTTGGTTGTCTGTCAATCAATCAATCAACCAACCAATCAATCAATCATCTCTGGTCAACATGCAATAAACAATTGTTTAAAACATTTAACAAGTTTTAGTGAAATTATTTAGACTCTGGAGTGCTTTTCATCAAGTAAAACTCTCCTCATCAGGTATTATAGGCAGATGGCTTTTAAGAAAAGCAGGCGATTCCTTAAACAATTTTAATCAAGGTCTTGTGAAATATTTAATGACAGTTCATTTGCTGCCATGAAAAGCAGCACATCGAAAGGAAGAACCTTGCATTGGTTGGTTGATCTAATTTAGTTTGCAGTACAGGTAGTCTTCGAGTTACGACCACAACTGAGCCCCAAATTTATGTCGCTAAGTGAAACATTTGTTAAATGCATTTTGCCATCTTTGACCACCTTTCTTCCCACATTTGTTAAGTGAAACACTGAATTTTTTTGGTTAGCAACACGGTTGTTAAGTGAATCTGGCTTCTCCATTGACTTTGCTTGCCAGAAGGCCACAAAAGGGGAACACATGACCCGGGGACACTGCGACTGTCATAAATATGAACCAGCTGCCAAGCATCTGAATTTTGATCATGTGACCATGAGGACGCTTCATCGGTCATAAATGTGTCATTTAAGTCCCTTTTTCAGTGCTGTTGTAAGTTTGAACGGTCACTAAATGAACTGTTGTAAGTCGAGGACTACCTCTATTTCTGGAGTGCCCAATATGTCTGCCCATAACTGTGGCTTTTATTTCTGATGGACTTTATCAAACCAGATCACTCATGGAGCATCTGTCTTGCGCCTAGCAAAATGTACTTCCGGATTCTGATCTGGCATCAGAGAAGAAACTCTCCCCCTCATCCTTCCTATCCTTGCCTGCGGGCGAAGTTGACTGATACTTTTTCGCTTAAAGGAATGTGACTGTTTCAAAGCCAAAGCATCTCTTCATTATTGTTTTTGAAAGCCCAGCACTGTTAACATCACAAAGACGCCAGAACATGAGGCTTTAGCAGTAATTAGTGGCATGAGCTGTTGTTTAGTGTTGTTCTCACACAATAGCGAAAGGTTGCTACTGCTACAGCTGTGGCTCCTTTCAATCTCCAGCTGCAGATATATAATCAATCATTCTGTGAACCGCAAAGGCCTGTCCTCTATAACCATAAATGATTTTCATGTGCAAATATTAGCTTACTCAAACCACACCCACATCTGTGAACCCATTTTAATCATAATCTGCTTAAGAGCACTTGCCTTAGTTTTTTTATACAGCAGAATGAAGCAAGACTTTGTAATAGGGATCAACAAATGCAAGTAATTTTGCTCCCTCTTCTGAACAGCAAAAAGGTAGTCCAAACCACTGAATTTTCCTAGCACTTCTGATATATGTCCTTTTTTCTTCTAAGCAACATCTTTAATTACATGTTTTGTATGTTTGATGATTGAAAGCTTACACATGTCTCTATTTAGTCCTTAAATCCCCTTCATGATCTAACTCCTTTACAACTATTGAAATGAATTATTCCCAATATTTGTAAAGTTCATATAATGCTTTATTATTGTTGCTATATACCAGAAGCAATAGATTAAAATTACGAAGTTGGAGGTTCAGACTACTAGACATTGGGACACTATGAACTGTAGTCATTGCAAGAGGCTGCCGCATAAAGTGGTGAGCTCTCCTTTGGCAGAGGTCTTCAGACAGAGCCTAGATGATCATGTGTCATCTAGAACAGGGGTGTCAAACTCAATTTCATTGAGAGCAGCATCAGGGTTGTGTTTGACCTTAGGGGGGCATGGCGGGCGTGGCCAGGGTGTGCATGACCAGCATGATGTCACTTATGTCAGGGGTCACCTGTGGTGGCCTGAGGGCTCTGCCAGTGAAAACGGGCTCCCAAGCTCTGTTTTTGGCTGCAATGGCCTCCTGCAACCCTCTGCCAGCAAAAATGGGCTCATGAGCTCCATTTTCGTCTGAGATGGCTTCCTGCAACCTTCTGCCAGTGAAAATGGAGCTCGGGAGGGCCACACATTGCCCTCGCAAGCTCCATTTTCACTGGCAGAGGCACTGTGGGCCGGTCCTTTGGTGTTTCCAGGGCAGCCCCATGGGCCAGATCCAGGGGTGAAATCCAGCAGGTTCTGACAGGTTCTGGAGAACTGGTAGCAGAAATTTTGAGTAGTTCGGAGAACTGGCAAATACCACCTCTGGCTGGCCCCGGAGTAGGATGGGAATGGAGATTTTGCAGTATCCTTCCCCTGGGGTGGGGAGGGAATGGGGATTTTGCAGTATCTTTCCCCTGGAGTGGGGTGAGAATGGAGATTTTGCAGTATCCTTCCCCTGCCATGCCCACCAAGCCATGCCCACCAAGCCACACCACGCCCACCAAGCCATGCCCACAGAACCAGTAGTAAAAATAATTGGATTTCACCACTGGCCAGAACTAAGCACCCCATGGGCCGAATCCGGCTCCTGGGCCTTGAGTTTGACATCCCTGATCTAGAGGATCCTCCATCGAGCAATGGGTTGAACTGGATGCTGTTTGGCCATCCAAATTCTGTGATTCTGTGATCCTTCTAAAGAAGTAATTCCTGATAAGTTTTGTATAGATGGGTTCCGGAAGTACCCTTTTCCACTAAGATGCTTTTAATAGACCAATATTCTATGACAGGATTTTTTTTTTTTGCAGTTGCCAGGGTAATGATAATGGCATCTTGGTAGCTCAGGTATATAATATGAATCACGTTTTAGAAAGAGAAGTGCAATGGTTATTATCTAGTTCAAGTTCCTCATTGATCCAGGTTAGAAATTGGCACTGCCATCAGCTGATGGAAGCTCAAGAGAAAACAGTAGCTTCTATCTGGACATAAGTAGTCTCCTAATTGGCATAGAGACAATACATCCACGGTCCACATAAAAATCGCAATAGCACTTAGACTTATATACCGCTTCACAGTGCTTTATAGTTTGCTCTGAAAAAGTCTGGCCTGACCTGTTGCCCTCCTAGAATATGTAACACGGCTTGGAATTTGAGGAGCTGGTGGCATTTGTAGGGAGGCAAGAGAAGAGCATGAAGAAAGCAGTGTGGCAGGCTCTACCACTTTTGTCCATGCATTGTCATATCATTGCTTTTTTGTACATGCACTAGGACAATGCAACCTGTACAAGAGGAGTAAAGCTTGTGATGAACCCCTATGCTCCCAATAGCACTTAGCAACAGTGCTTGGACTTATATGCAGGTTCACAATGCTTTACAGCCCTCTCTAAGGGGTTTACAGAGTCAGCATATTGCCCTCAACAATCTGGATCCTCATTTTAGCGACCTCAGAAGCATGGCAAGCTGAGTCAACCTTGAGCCAGTCAGGATCGAATTCCTGACTGTGGGCAGAATTAGCCTGCAATACTGCATACTAACCACTATGCCATGACAGCTCCTATAGCTGCTAGATCGATGATTAGAATATCCCTATTTTGGGATTAGCAGGAAGGGGGGGGGGATTTATTTTTCTGCTCTCTTAATGAGCTTCCAAGTGTTACTGAGTTAGCTGCCCCTGAAAATGAATAGTGGGCAAAAATTGCCTTGTAATTTCAACTGAAGAAGAAAAAGATTTAGTTTTTCTATGTCATTCTCAAGGTGTTTGATCATTTCTTTTGATTTCCTTTTGACTGAGGTTTCCGATTGTTTATAGTGGCAGAGAGTGCCACCACTGGCATTGCCATTCACTGTTATGTATCTTTCCATCATTCTTTAAGCCTCCCTTGAAGACTACCCTTGTGAGTCTGAGAAGGACCCATGGGAGGAGTTCCTATTGACTGATTGGGACTTAATTGAATCCAGAGAAACTCAAGATCGTGGGAGAAATGGTTGTACAGTAGAGAACAGGACATCCTTTGTCTACTACCTAGCTAAATAAGCGCACAAATATCAGATTCCACATATGAGAATTTATGTGTAATTGAATTTAAAATTCTTTCATAAAATTTGAAATATGTATGTTTGTGGGTGTGGGGAGAGAGAGGGAGGGAGAGAGGGAGGGAGGGAGAGGGAGGGAAGGAGGGAGGGAGGGAGGGAGGGAGAGAGAGAGAGCGAGAGAGAGAGAGAGAGAGAGAGAGAGAGAGAGAGCGATAAAAAGTAGATAAAATATGCAAACATTGTCTGCTTGATACAACATCCTATTAGATGGGCTTTTTGGCCTGATCCAGAGGCATCTGCTGAATCTAATGACTCTGTCACAATAATGAAATCAGCATTGCAAGCTCCTCCCCTCCTGTGCCTATTTACAATGTCCCAATGGTGCAATACTCATAACATTTGACACCTGCCATTTCCCCAGAGAAGATGTCTCTACAGCATCCCAAGAAGATCTAATTTTGAAGCAAGATTAGATCTAAATGACTAGAAATTTACCTTTGGTATAGTAAATGCAAACAATGAACTCCCTAATTGTGTATTAAAAGGAACATGCATAGACCTGGTTTGTTAATTAGCTTCAGTCAATTTGTTGATGTTGCTTTATTGCTATTAGAAAGATAAACTGGTCACAATATTTTTTTTAAAAACAAAGCTGACTTCAAGAAATTACTACAGTTTTTCCAAGTACAGGTAGACCTCAACTTATTAAGTGAATCTGGTTTCCCCATTGACTTTGCTTGTCAGAACGTCGCCAAAGGGGATCACATTGACCTTGGGAGACAGCAATGGTCATAAATATGAACCAGTTGCTAAGCATATGAATTTTGATCACACGATTATGGGGATTCTGTAAAGGTCATAACTGTGAAAAACGGTCACAAGTCACTTTTTTCAGTGCCGTTGTAACTTCGAATGGTCACTAAATGAATCGTTGCAAGTCAAGGACTACCTGTATTTTATTTTTTCTCTTATTTTTTGTACTTCTGCTTGGTTGTAGTAAAAAACATTTTTCGGTTTGTGATTCTGCAAATTTACACAAAGGAAGCCACATTAAAGTACTTTAGGAGAAAATACTGCCTATGCAGGATGAGACAAAGCAAATTTATATCCTCCTGAAAGTGAATATTAAAACTTGTTTTTGAATACAACCTTATATTTCATGGGCTTTAAATATAGAATGTGACTTACATAAATATGAAGGATGAATATAGTCTCAAAGATCAACAAAAAAAGGGGAATAAAGGCCGTGGGGAGAGCCATCCATCTTTTCTCTGTCCCCGATTCAATTTGTTTATTTTTTTTCCCTCCTCCTTTTGGTTTCAACGAAAAAAGAAAAATAATGCCAGTCCCAGTGCAGATATGAAAGTGAACTGGATGGATTAGGAATAGTTTCTCCTTATTTATTCAATGAAACTTTTTTTTTTTAATTTGGGGAGAATTGCAAACAATAACATGTTTCTTTTCCTTTTAGAAGGAGGTATAAAATAGTTATTCATGTAGTAAAGTCTTTTATTTCCTCCGAATGATTTCTAACCTCTCCAGAAGGAAAACCTTTTTTCTTTTCTTTTTTTAACCCAGGACCATAACAAAAGTTTGTTTGGAAACACTGAGATCAAATCCAGAAACAAATTAACATCTATAAAAGAGCAGAGAAGTTTCTATCGAGCTGGGAGATCCCTTCAGTTTGTACTTTTTAAAGTTAACCAAAATAAGGCAGAAACGAATAATAGTGAATATACTCAATATCATATCATAGTTCATATAATTAGGCAGTGAGACTGATTGGATCAAGTTTGTTTCACATGACAAAATCATTATTTTTCAATGTGAATATTGAAGGAAAGAAGAGAACTCTATTGTGGAACACAGCTTAGCTAAAATGCTTCATGGCAATAATGAGGGTATGTTTCATTGTTACCTTTTCCTTCTAGAAGGTAATCCTCATTTAATGACTACTCATTCAGCTTGTGTTTAAAATATGGCCAAGCTGAATGGGTGGTACTTATGATTGGTCCTTGAAGTTCTGACCCAGCCTAGCATCTCTGAGTTCACATGATTGCAATAGATGCACTGAGCAACTGACTTGTATTTATGAAACTTACAGCATCCCATGATTACACAATCACCATTTGTGACCTTCCCACAAGCAAGGTCAATGGAAAACCAGGAGGGAAAGTTGTAAATTGTTTTGGTTACAATTTGCATTCTTCCCCAATCTGGTGGCATCCTGGGTATGTGCCTCGCTAGCCACCTGCAAACGCACAACCTGTAAGAGGAGCGTTGGCAGAGCTGGAGGGTGAAGCTAAGCATGTCATGAGCTTAGAATCATTGCTTTCCCACAAGCACTTCAAGTCCAACCCCTCCTGAATTCCATTGACCTTATCTGGTGCCAATTTAGCACTGAACTTCAGCTGACTAAATTCTTCTGTATAGGCTTGACTAAATCTTCCATGCTGCAACCTTAAGAATGGTGTTTTCTGATGAGACCTGTCTATCAGGGCAACCTAGACTACCCAACTATGGGACGGAGCATACTGCTTCCGCTGCGGTAAAATATGAATTTAACACTTAAGAATGGTGCTGATTCTTTGTTGCAGAATCCAATCTGGGTTGGTCACTGGGACCAGAGGTTTTGTCTTTTGAGCTTCCAGGCACCATATAAACATTACACCCACAATAGTCCAAAGCACACACCCTGCTAGAGAGAAGTTCCCTGAGGATGGGCTCCAGCACAAGTCCAAAGACAAAACCTCTGGTCCCCGTGACCGACCCCGTGACTGACCCAGATTCAATCTTGCAACATTATCCTGGGACACATATATTCGCCTTCATTCCTAATTCAACGCCCTCCAATAGCAGCTAGTCATTCATTTTTTCACATTCATTCATACGTTTTTACACAATTTAGCTTAAATTACACTATTGATACAGACAAATCAAGATCCTTGAAATGATCACTTTATAAGCAGATGACAGTCTAATAAAGTTGACCAAGGGATATGATTTTTCCCTTGATCAAACAGTGGCATTTTTCCATTTTATTTTTCAAAAATACCTTCCTATTGTCACGACAAAAAGCAATTTCATTAAATGAAATAAACAACAGAGGGAATATGTAAGAAATCTATCAAATATCACTGATATGTGCCAGTCGATTGGTTTTTTTACACGTGGCGGTGGAATTCTTAAAAGAAATTAAATAGCACGTGTGCACACGTAAGAACACACGTGTCTACATTCTTTGACTAGATCATCATCTTTGGAAACTGCAATGAAATAATAAAGTAAAGAGAAACAAGTGAGATTGCAGAGTGGTGCCTGCGATTTAGAAGTGACATTGTTTGCTGTGCTTGAAAAGAAAAGGACACCATTTGGCAGTGTGGGGTGCCACTCCAACTGATGATCATTGTGTGAATTGAGCTATAAGGGAAGCTGCCCATTGACCAGCATTGATTGCTTCCACCGACAGGTGCTAATATTCAGAGGGCAAGACACAGCTGCTGGAACAAGGTCCCCATTATCCTTTTCTGGGTATTCATGTACACTGTGGGATGTTTCCTCTCTGCCGGAGTTAATTTCCAGGCTGTAGATTTGCATCGCTCTCTGCTGAGAGCTGAGAGAGGAGCTACAGGATCAGTAGAATGGATCCCTATATTCTTGTCCTATAGTTTGGGTCTCGGTGCTGGGCTGCAAGCTGAGGCTAATTATATGGCATGTTCCAGGCAGGCTATTGCCATGAGGGTGCTGTAATTGCTTTAGGGACTGCCAGTAGGAAGACAATCAACACATTTGCTACAATTTTCTCGCTGCCCATCCCCAACTTCTTCAATATTACTTTTGGTATTTTTTTTTATTATTAGATTTTTTTTATCCCACCCTTATTACTTTTATAAGAAACACAAGGTGGCAAATACTCCTTCCTCCTGCATTTTTCCCCACAACAACAACAAACCCGTGAGGTAAGTTGGCTGAGAGATACGCTTAACATCACTGCAATTATCACGACTGTAGGTGAACTAAATCTAAAGCAATATCTTGGCTGAAGGGGAAAACTCCATGCTTCTAAAAAGTGAAGTTTTTAACTATTTCGATTATTTAGTGGTTAAATTGTGTTTTATTTGCAAAATACCGGGTCTGTATCAAACACAGGGTCTTTTGTATCTTCAACATTTAAAATTGCGATATAAAATCATTCAGAAAAAAAAACTCCCAAAGTTTGCTATTGGTTATTATTCATATCCTTTATTACAACCCACTTAAATGCAAAAAAGTATGGCAAGCTTTTGAGTTCCTAGAATTCTTAATTGGGCATGATGTTGCAGTAATTAGCAGATGGAAATGAAAAAGAAAAAGAAAAAAAAGAAATCAACAATTAGGCTTAGCTCTGAAGACTTGAATTCAGCCTGAAAATGGTATTTGCTCTCTGAATGCATTAAATGCAATTAGTGCTGGGTTTTACTTAGTACGGGACAAGGCTGCTTCCCGCATTTTTTAAAAAACACGTGCAAGGCTTCAAGCTCCTTCTAATAATTAATATTTGTTTTCGTAAATAAAATTACTTGTCCTTTGCATATCCAGATGTTCATGGGCAGGCACATCAGTAGAGAAAGGCTATATTTAGGCATCTTAGAAAATGCTGCAGTAGTTTGAAAGTTCTTAAAATGTAAATTGCATCTGTCAATATATAATAATAATGGAGTTATGAATTAGCTCCTGTTCGGGATATATTTTTCCTTCATTTTTTGATTGGGCTAGGAGCCCAATCTCTATACTGTATGTCTAGGATGCCCTCAACTTTACTGGGCCTTCTTGTTAGGATTTCCCTCTTTTGCTCTTGTTTTTGTTTTGATCTACCTTTTTCTAGAGTAAAGATGAAACTAATTAAATCCTATTTGGCTCTCTTGGCAAAGCTTAGAGAAATTCATTCTAACAGTATTTGAGGCTCACAAACATTTCAGCTAGCAAAGGAAAACATTAGTGAAGTGTGGATCCTTCAGGCTTCCTTTTACATGTGCCAAACAACAGTTTTTCCCATGTTGACTCAGTAAAGAATATATATATATATAAAGATGATAGGACAGCTGTGCAAATGGAACAAAACTAAAAATGGGTGACTCCTATGGAATATGTGGCGCTAAATCCAGGAAAGATATCAGTGGGATTGGAGGGAACTTAGTAAGATAAACAATTGGTTACAGTAAATCAAGATGGGAAAATGTCTTGGAAATTCATTTTTAGAACCACTGGCATTGCTTGTCTAACACTACTATTTTGAACATGAAATGAACTTGATTGTGTACGTTAGTTTGTAGCATCTCAAAATTATTTGTGTTTAATGTATAAACAGAAAGAGAAGATTGTGTGATTCAGTGGATACAGAATTTAAACAGAACAACTGATACAAAACAATTATTATTTTATTTGTTTGTTTGTTTATTTTCCCCATAACAACAATCCTGTTAGGTGGGTTGGGCTGAGGGAGAGCCCAAAGTCTCATACCACTGGTAAAAAAAATATCAAATGAACAGTGAAAACTGTACAAGATAGTTTACTGATAATATATTGTTCCAGTATTGACTATTAAAATATATAATTAATTTTCTAAAATTTTCTAATAGAAGCTTTAATGTTCTATTAAACATTACTAAACCTCACATTCCCAAAAGGTACAGCAAACTGGATTTGTATACGATAATAACTGTTTCTTACTGAATCATTTATAATTCCTCTGTAGAACAAGGGCAAATTAAGTGATGCGAATGTGTAATGATGTGAAAAAATAACTTTATATTTGAAAAACAACTATGATACTGAATTCAATATAATATGGAAACAAAACCTGGATTAAAATTTCACATATGGGTTTTACCCTATTCAAAGTTTGGTTTCTGCTAACACAAGATTTTAATGTTTAAGTTTCTTTGTTGTTGTTAGTTGCGAAGTCATGTCCAACCCATCGCAACCCCTTGGACAACGTTCCTCCAGGCCTTCCTGTCCTCTACCATCCTCTGGAGTCCATTTAAACTCATGCCTACTGCTTCAGTGATTCCATCCAGCCACCTCATTCTCTGTTGTCCCCTTCTTCTTTTGCCCTCAATCTTTCCCAGCATTAGGCTCTTCTCCAGGGAGTCCTTCCTTCTCATTAGGTGGCCAAAGTATTTGAGTTTCATCTTCAGGATCTGGCCTTCTAAAGAGCAGTCAGGGTTGATCTCTTCTAGGACTGACCGGTTTGATCGCCTTGCAGTCCAAGGGACTCGCAGGAGTCTTTTCCAGCACCATAGGTCAAAGGCCTCAATTCTTTGGCACTCAACCTTCCTTATGGTCCAACTTTCACAGCCATACATTGCAACTGGGAAAACCATAGCCTTGACAATACTACACTACACTACACTACACTACACTACACTACACTACACTAAAGTTTCTTTATCACTTGTTAAATAAGTAGATAATTTTTCTGACTGGGAAGAAATTATTTTAATTTCTCATCTTGATTTATAATTTATATTGGTTGTTGCAGTTAATTACCACATATTATTTTGATTTTCAGAGTGACGTTTTAGGTTTAAATAGATGCATATTTTAATATATAGAACCAAACTAATGCTACTTAAAAACACTTTTTAATCTTGTAATACTTCTTTCCTATTTATCTTTTTCCTTACTTTCTGTTCTTTTTATGTTTTTAAATGTCTAATACAATGTTAAAAGTAGAATAGATTTTACAGATTACAGTATGTCAAGTCATGATGAAACCGAACCCATATTATCCATCCAAACTTTTAAATGAGAGACCCATCTACAAGAGCAAGTCTATTAGTTTTAACTGTGCCTCATGCCCAGGAAATCCACAGTTCTTGACAATGGGATGGATTCCAAGTTTTCATAATATAATTTAAAATCCCATTCACCTTTTAACTCTTTTCCCAATACCTATTAAGAACTTTGATACATATTAAACAAAAACAATTGGTTTAATTTTATAATTACATAATTGTACATATTTATTGTAAATAAATGTAGGATAAGCCCAAAAACTTTGAAGCAGCATCCCCTGCAAATTACCATATTTCCAAAACATAAACCCAACTTCCAAAGGACCATACTTCCAACTTACATATCCAATGCTTACTACATATTCTTTGAATGTTCGATGAATAAATGTAAAAAAAAAAGTATTAATTACATGTTAAGCTTGTAGAATATCTACAGGTGGCCCTTCACTACAACAGTTCATTGCACTTACAACTGCACTGAAAAAAGTCACTTATGACCATTTTTCACACTTATGACTATTACAGCATCCCCATGGTCAAAATTTGGATGTGTGGCATGTGATTCGTATTTATGACAGTTGCAGTGTCATGGGGTCATGTGATTCCCCCTTTTGTGACATTCTGACAAGCAAAGTCAATAGGAAAGGCAGACTCACTTAACAACCGTGTTATTAACTAAACAACTGTTGTGATTTACTTAACAACTCTGGCAAGAAAGGTCATGAGGCAAAACTCACTTAACAAATGTATCACTTAATAGAAACTCCGTGCTCAATTGTGGTCATATTTAATTAACATTCTGTGAAACTCTAGTCCAGGGATGTCAAACTCGCATCGTTACGATGGTGTCATGTGAGGTATTGGAACTCCCCCCCCCTTTGCTAAACTGGGCATGGGCGTGGCCAGCATATGAGGCATCTGGCCCGTGAGCTGCGAGTTTGAAAGCCCTGTTCTAGCCCATTTAACAAAGTCTAGTTTGTTTTTTAAAAATATTCTATTTTTTTCAACTCGTAAAGACTAAGTGTAAATTTGAGGAAACTGTTTCCAAAAATACTGATGGTTCAGGAATTTCAGAGGCTGCATTGGATCAACATAAATATTCAGTTAAAGAATATTTTGCCATTCAAGGTTTTTTGGCAATCCAAATACTCCTCGCAAAGGAAGAATGGCATCTAAACTTATTTTTTGGGAGTATGTCTATTGAAAACTATTAATTTTACTTCTGAACAAGCATGTAGTTTATGCTGTAAATATGAAAGAATTTGACTTAAGTGCATTCAGAGATGGATACGCTGAAGTTCACATTCATACCCAGGTGGAAACAACAAAAACGCATGAATTATTTACCTAGAAAAATTGTATTAAAAACAATACTTACTTTAATTCTGTGTCGCTCTGTCTGTGAGAATGCATCTGGCTTTAGTGCTGATGGGCCCTGAGAATATTTTGCAGTTTATGTCAACCAGAGGAAGATAATTTAGTTCTGTCCTTAACCATGGTTATTTATGTAGTAAGTTGTCCAATGTAAAGAATGAGAACTGAAGGACATGGAAAAAAGGAAAAGCCTATTTCTGTTTGAATTCTGCTTGCAGAGATCTCAACAGGGTACTGCAAAGGCGTGTGTAAACTGTGAAATAACCAATATAGTTAGTACATTCCAGAAAAGACTACCTAGAGTACAGTGCTCATGTGGTTTTCTCAGAAATAAGTCCCATTCTACTCAGTGGAGTTTCTCATAAATAAGACACGGGACTACAGGATTCACGTATGTTCCTGAAATTGCAAAATGATTATGTTGTGAAGCTTAAATGTAAGAAGATGGTATACCATCCTCAGTGCAAGAGGCTTTTAAGGACTGGATCTTTTTAAAGAGAGATTCTTCCATATACATTCATGATTTCTGCCCAGCAAGGAAGAAGGAGAAAGAGAAGAAGAAGGAGAAGGAGAAGGAGAAGAAGAGAAAGAAGAACCACCCCTACCTTCTGGTTTTAAAGGACAAATAGTTTTTCATTTATGATTGTAATGGAGCCAGGAATTCTGTCAAATTGCAGGGCAGTTGTAGGTCAAGGCACATTTGTGACCAATCCAAATTCCAACATTTTTGCAGTGAATGCAGCAGTCATTAAGTGAATGTGATCGCCATAAAGAGAACACAGCAGTTGTTAAGCATAATCCATTGTCCATCAAGGATGTTTTTTGCCAGAAACGGGAAGTAAATGTCACCCACTTTTATGGCCAATTGCAGTGTCCTGTGGTCATGTGAAGTAAATGCCAGTTTTTTTATATATATCTATATCTATATCCAGAGGTGAGTTTCAGCAGGTTCTGACCAGTTCTGGTGAACCGGTAGCAGAAATTTTGAGCAGTTTGGAGAACCAGTAGTAAAAATTCTGACTGGCCACACCCCCATCTATTCTCTGCCTCTTGAGTCCCAGCTGATGGGGAGGAAATGAGAATTTTGCAGTAACCTTCTCCTGGAGTGGAGAGGGAATGGAGATTTTCAGTATCCTTCCCTTGCCACGCCCACCAAGCCACGCCCACCAAGCCATGCCACAGTCACCAAGCCACCACCACAGTCACACCCACAGAACCAGTAGTAAAATTTTTTGAAACCCACCACTGTCTATCTCTATCTCTATCTCTATCTCTATCTCTATCTCTATCTCTATCTCTATCTCTATCTCTATCTCTATCTCTATCTCTATCTCTATCTATCTCTACATCTACATCTACATCTACATCTACATCTACATCTATATCTACATCTACATCTACATCTATCTGTCATCTATCTATCTATCTATCTATCTATCTATCTATCTATCTATCTATCTATCTAGAGATAGAGAGATAGAGATAGAGATAGAGATAGAGATAGATAGAGATAGAGATATTGCATGACCACAGGACAATGCAAATGGCCATAAAAGTGGGTGGTTGCCAACTGCCCAAAATGCATTCACATGATGAAGATGGGGCAGCCAACAAAACTTTGAATCCAGATTGTAAGTCAAGGACGATCTATCTGTATCCTTGCCTCATTTCCTTCCTCCTTGCCTCAGTCACCCCTTCTCAGGTGCTACCTCTCAGTGGATAGAATGCAGTATTGCAGGCTGACTCTGCCCACTGCCAGGAGTTCAATCCTGACCGGCTCAAGAATGACTCAGCCTTCCATCCTTCTGAAGTCAATAAAACGAGGACCCAGATTGTTGGGGGCAATAGAGAGGGTAAAGAGAGGGTAAAGCACTGTGAAGCGGTATATAAGTCTAAGTGCCATTGCTATTGCTATATGAAGAAAGCTTTCCAGAGTCCCAGCATTAAACGGGAGATTAAACTGGGGAAAAGAGACTTTTTGAAAGGCTGCCCAGAACCCACATCATGTCTCAAATTTTCAATCTATTAAGTGTGTCTCTTCTTCATTGGCCATCAGTGAAGGAATCAGATATCAGGAGAATGATTTATAGTATGGATTAAGACAGATGATAGAGGTGATGACTGTCTCCTGATCAGAGATTTATAGTGTTTTACAAAATCATCCAGCAATCCACATGCCAATAGAACAGTCATGAACAGGCTCCCACGACTTTAGACACAGGTTAATGTTCAATCAATAGTTGTGACAAGAAGACTGATATTTCTGATTCTTCCGAGGAACGCCTGACTTTTAGAGAAGTTGAAGTCCAGGAGGATTCAGAGGGAGGGAAGTGGAAGTACAGCTGTGAATGTTTGTGATAGGGATCTGCTGAGTTACATAACAAAGGAAAAAGAATGACTGCACCTTTCTCCAAACAAATGTTACTCCCCGCTATTCTGGAGAGGTGCATAAGTTTCTCATCCAAAGAACAACACTTCAGTCATGTTTTTTTTTTCCATGAATCATTTTGGCATCCTTAAGATTAAAAAAATACTCTTTTTTTAAAAAAAATTGAATGATATTCTAGAACAGGAGCAACGGTTTAGCTCAGAGGTCTTCAAAGTTGGTAACTTTAAAACTTGTGGACTTCAACTCCCAGAATTCCTGGCTGAGGAATTCTGGGAGTTGAAACCCACAAATCTTAAAGTTGCCAACTTTGGAGACCCCTGATTTAGCTAAACACTGCCCAATGATTCTTAATCATTAGAATTTATACAGGGGAAATAATCAGAATTTATTCATATACAGGGGTGGGTTCTAAATTTTTTTACTGCCGGTTCTGTGGGGGTGGCTTATTTTGTGGACGTGGTTTGATGGGCATGTGACAAGTCTTTAGGATTTAGCAGAGGTACTGGTCTACCAGACTTTTAACTGCTTAACTGGTCTATTCATTTGTTTTTGCAGGCACTGGTCTAGCCATTTATTTTTGCAGGCGCCGGTCTACTCATTTGTTTTTGGAGGCACCAGTCTACCACCACACTGCCTTTTAACACTGATCAGTTGTAGGGCAGCCCTTTGAAGCCCCTCGGCAAGAGTTTAAACAGTTTTTTTCCTTCTAGCTGATCAGCTGGGACTCAGGAGGCAGCAATAGATTGGGGGTGGGGCCAAATAAAAGGTAAGAATAATGTCGGGGGGGGGGAAGGGGGAAGAACCGGTTCGGTGATGTCATACCGTCACCGCTACCGGCTCGGTGGAACTGGGCAGAACTGGGAGGAACCCACCACTTGTCATATACATACCATTTTGGATTCTGCCATTTCTTCTACAAATGGAATTCAATTGATAACATGGAAAAGCAGGCATCAGCCTTGGTTTCTTTTTCAACCTCCATTCTTTCTTTTTTGCAGAAGGGAACAATATGTTATACATTTGGCATCTAGTTTGAGAATGATGCATTTTTATTATACCCAAATAAGGAAAACAGTGTTACTTAATGACAATTCAATAAACCAGGTTGAAAACATCCATTTGGAGTCTGATTTATCATCTCCGATTCAAAAAAAAAAAAAAAACTAGTTCCTGTATTTGAACAAAACAACAAAGTTCAGTTTATTCAAAATAATGACTGGAAGCCTATTTTTTTCTTCTTCTTAGGTGCATGAAAGAGGCGGACAACAAATAAAAAAGAAAATCCAAGGGTTTTTTAAAATTGTATTTTATTTTAATGTATGAACTAAATACTGTAGATTAGTTTTGAAAAACTCAAATGTCTATATCTGTTTTAGCTTTTGTATTAATCACTGGGCATCTTAATAATTTGAGTCTGCAATCAAAACATATTTAAGTATAGAATGGTGTGATTATTAGATAGGTACTACTAATAAGAACATCTTAGACTCCTGAATTAAATATAAGCTAGTGAGTTGTTGATAAATTTTGCAATACTGACAAAGGACAAAATTATCCTTTAAAATGTCTGCATCACTCTCTTATAATGGACACAGGGCATAATGAGTGAGGACAGCATTCTTGTGGGTTACTTTAAAAGGATAGCTTGCATTTCAGTTCTACCTATGAAAATCAATTCAGGGCACTTTGCTATAAGTTAGATGGCTCTCGAAGCTGTTATTTTTGGGAATTTTGAAAGATCACAGACCAAATTAAAAAAAAAATCTTACACAATGTTTCTTATTTATGAACACACCGGTAGACAACTATGCATCAAGATTGATGGCATTTATAAGGAGCTAATCGGTTAATCAGAGGCCATGTTATCTGATGTGACTTAATTACCTTTGAAAAATGTACATCAGCCTTCTCATCCTGGTACTTTCCAGATTTGCTGAAATGACAGTGTTTACTATGCTATCTTGTTCTAATGCTGTGCATCCATCTTGGAGTTGGCACAAAACTATACTGCTATGAAATTTGCTCTCTCCATTGCTGATCCCTACCCATTTTCTCATGCCTGCATTATCAATCCCTGTATGACCTGGTGTCTATCCAAGATAACAGATTTTATACATCTGGAAACTGTCTGTGGATTGTGTAAGAATAAAGGAAGAGAATGCAGCTTTAATACTGGTAGAGCTAGGAACGACTTAAGCCTGATGGATAGACAAAGAAATGAAGGCATTGTCAAGGGGATCCGGCACAAAAATAATGTTGTTACAATTTAAGATAGTCCTTGATGCATGACCATAATTGAGCCCAAAATTTCTGTTGCTAAGTGAAACATTTTTAAGTGAGTTTGCCCCATTTTATGACCTTTCTTGCCACAACTGTTAAGCGGATCACCGTAGTTGTTAAATTAGTCAGATGGTTGTTAAGTGGCTTCCCCATTGACTTTACTTGTCAGAAGGTTGCAAAAGGATTAGTGACCCTGGAATATTGTCACCGTCGTAGATATGAATCAATTGCCAAATGTCTGAATTTTGATCACAACCCCTGGGGATGCTACAACAGTCATGAGTGTAAAAATTAAGTCACTTTTTTTCAGTGCTGTTATAACTTTGAAAGGTCACTAAAAGAACTGTTGTAAGTTGAGGACTACCTCTACTTAATTCTGCAGTGATGACATGGCCTACATCTCTTAGAACTTCCAACTGATATGGAACCTATCAGTTTGTGGAATAACAAGTATATCAGTAAAGGAAATATATAAAGAGTTAGCAAGTTTGTTGTACTTAAGAATTGGATTGGGATTTGAAGTGATGTAGGTTCAGGTCCTGCTTTTCTCCATTATTCTCGAGAAAAAAAATATTTTTGCGGAGGTGGGGGGAAGGCTGAAATGCTTTTTAAAGCATACTTTACAGATCTAAGGTTATTTATTACTCTGGGTATATAAAAAAATAAGATGTTTTAATCCAAAGTTTTTCAAATTGTGTTTTGTGGAATCTTAAAACTCCATAAGAACTTGATGGGGTTCCTTTAGCAAGTGAGGTGGGGGAGGGTTTTCACTCAAATAGAGCCAAATTTCTATCACCAGTGGTTTGATCTCTCTCTTTCTCTCCGTGTGTGTGTGTGTGTGTGTGTGTGTGTGTGTGTGTGTGTCTTTCCTCTCATTTTCTCCCCTAGGACGTTGTATCTCAAATTCTGCCTTATTGAAATCTTGCACTGATTTTGCCCTAGATCATGGGTGTCCAAAATTTTGGCTTGCCTGGGCCACATTGAATGAAGAAGAATTGTCTTGGGCCATATATAAAATATATAACATTGTTATTGTATATAAATATCAACCTTTATTTATTTGTTAATATTTTTATTATGTCTTGTGGGGCCACATTACTAGCTGTCCAAGTTATATGTGCCTGTAGGCCATGGGTTGGACACATCTATCCTAGATCATTGAGAATAAGAGCTTAAGGCCTTTTAGAAGATGTCTATGGAGACTTTCAATCATCCAAGTCATGGTTGTCCAAAAGATGCTTTTCCAAAAGGCAACTGGACTTTCTTGGTTTTTTTTCCCTTTGAAAATGTTTCACTTCTCATTCAACAAGCTGAGAAGAACTCAAGAAGCTTCTGGGATGAGAAGTGAATGTTTTCAAAGGAAAACCCAGAAAGTCCAATTGTCTTTTGAAAAAAAGAAAGCCTCTTTGGGGTCCTTCAGAAAAGTTAGCCAGGTTCTGGAGGACCTAAAGAGTTGGGGCCATTCTTGTCTTGTGGCCAAGCAATTCTGTAAGAGGGGAAGTCCCCATAGAGAACACCGTTTATATGGTCCCTTCCTATCATATCTCATAAGAGGTAGGGATCCTTAGCCAATGTTCTTTACCATTAAAGGAGAATATTTGTAGTTCAGGGTTGAAATGAGGAGTCTGTGGTGTTCTCTGAGCTTGGTTGTTTTCTTGCAGATGTTTCATTACCCAAACTGGCACTGATGATGTTACCTAGTTTGGGTAATGACAGGTCTGCAAGAAAACAACCACACTCAGACAACACCAAGGACTGCACTTAACCATTCTAGATCTTGGTTTGGTCTTGGACCCTAAAGTAATAAATAATAATAATTTTCTGCATCTCTGAGATTCAGGAAAAGAGGAAACCCTAAGTATGATTTGAGATAGGAATTGTATGTCTATGATTTGAGAAGGGTTCATGCTCAGAGCAAATGAAAAAAAAATATTACCCTGATTTGGTTAATCCCCAGTGAAATAGTCATGTAAATACTATGGAAGAACTGTTTTGCTGAAGTTTTAATATGGGAATAAACTGTTTGAAAAAGTGAGGAGCAAAGGAGAACAAGGAGTGCCAAGCATATTATTTTAGTTTAGCTGAAACAAAGGAAGAAATGTTCCTTATCTCTATATCATAATATTTTAGTAATTGAAGTGGAGACAATACCCTTAGAAGCAAGCATTATTTGATTAGGCAACACTTTTACTCTACAGCTTGCAAAGGGCTTTAAACGCAATAAATAAAAGTAAGATCTTATACAAAGCAGCTCCGCTTTAGTAATTGCTGTTTTGGAGCTCACATCACTGCAGTTATTTAGTTCAGCATTTCGTCTCCAGCTGCAGCACAATTTTTGCCAAATATAGATAAATGAAGTTAAACTTATTGGCACCCATTCGTTCCGTCTCCCTGTTTTGAGTTTATAGATTCCGTACAAATTCTGGAGCCTGCAACTTGTTCAGAGGATCTCCATAGCTGTTCTGCATTAAAGTGCAGACGGCGTTTCTAAGAAATTGTAGACCCTCACACAGAACTGCGATTTGAATAACACAGCAGATATTTAGGGGGGGGGAACCAAGATGGAGTCTGAAAGGATTGGAATATTTCTGAAAATGAGTGAAACGTGCAGGCTTTCATCACCAAATATACAATTAATTCCCCTCTCTTATGAGTCTTGTTACCATTTGTTTGACTATAGCAGTCTGTGGTTTAAAAAAATAATAATAATGGCAAACATCACTACTGAAATGCAAAGTAAAATACAGTATTAAAACATAATGGCTTTAATTAGCTACAGAAAGATGGAGGTGGAATGAAAGTAAACAGAGTAAGACAACACTCAGGCTTAAGCCGTGTTCTTGGGGGAATTTTGGGTCTAGAAGCCATATGTTTTTGGCTACTCTTATTTCCAATACATCTCCTAATTAATTTAGTTTTGGCCTTGCTAGTGGGATACTGCCAGAAAACTGTTCAGGGAGCACCCTTGAAGGTAATATTCTCTTTATCTTGAGGGTAGACCTTACTGTTTACTTATGAAAGAAGAGAAGAGTATAGTTCATCCAGCAAACATATAAAAGAATGAACTTTGTTGCACAAAAACCAGCATGGCTTCTTCCCAGTTCTGGAATACTGTGGATACAGGTTGGCTTCCCAGCTGGGGCCAGGCAATAAAATAATATCAAAACCGAAGGACTTGGGCAGAAGTTTGGGGCATTTATTTTTTTCTTGTTATTGTTTTTATATTTTTTAATCTTTCTTTTCATTTCCAGATGGACATTAACATGAAATCATGCAACCAAAAGTTGGTGGCTTGCACTGCAATCTTAGTTTACTTCTTAGCTTACTCTCAGGCTTATAAAAGCAGGTTGGGGGAAGGTGCATGTGGCTTCTGAGCTGCAATTTGCTCAGGATTTCTATTCAAACATGTCATAAAGGATATTTGAAATGCTCTTGCAAAATGATGCCCTGAATTGCCTCTCCTCTCCTCTCCCCTTCTCTCCCCTCCTCTCCTCTCCATCTCAACTTTATGAAAATGATTTTTATGAATGTATAATCTTTATACTCTTATAACACTTTGGGGATTCTTGAGAATCAAACATGGGATATAAATAATAATCACATCAAACTTTTTCTTTCCAAAAAAGGAAATGCCAAATGTGCTATTGCTGGCTATTGCTGGCTATTGTGATTTTCTTCTTGTATTATCATCATGATGTCTTCCAGTTCTTGACTTGAGCTGCAAGCTCCTTTCACCTGTGTGAAATTGAAATTCCACAAAGGTGCCCAAATGGGGAGAATTTCTGTGATAGGTTGGAGATGTGTGTGTGTGTGTGTGTGTGTGAGAGAGAGAGAGAGAGAGAAACAATTATATTAGAAGTCATTGCTAGAGAGAACATGCCTGTATATTAGAAGTCATTGCTAGAGAGAACATGCCTGTAGTGGGATCTGGAAAAGTTTGAATATCTTTCTTAATGACAACAAATGTTATTTTGGATTGTAAAACTGTTCCCATTTAGACCGTTAAAAGCATTATTTCTTCTTATTAGCTATACAAAATAGAACCTGTTTCATGTTGACAGCAAGCAAATAAAATGAAATGAATAATTGTTTTGGAAATCCAACAAACATGTGCAACATGTTGTTCCCTGTTGTGTAGTGTGACTCTCCAGCTGGAATCACTAAGGCTGCTACCACAGTCACTTCCTCCAGCAACTATTGTACTATTGCAAATGACAGAATAAATCATATACTAGGTGTCTGCTAGTGCTTGTTCTAATTACAGCTACTACAAAAATACTAATAGCAGAAATTCAGTTGGTTAGAACAGGGGTTCCCAAACTTGGCAGCTTTAAGACTTGTGGACTTCGACTCTCAGAATTCTCCAGCCAGCTATGCTGGCTGGAGA
>WNWU01000017.1:15086584-15162300 GCA_012654045.1 Ptyas mucosa | reverse complement strand
AACTGTCGCAGCTTAAAGATGGATGGTCTTCAACTCCCAGAATTCCCCAGCCACCACAGCTATCTAGGGAATTCTGGGAGTTGAAGACCATCCATCTTTAAGCTGCGACAGTTGAGAAACAGTAGGTTAGCTAATACTTTTTTTAAAAGGCCTTTCTTGAGGTAGTGTTCCACGACCTAGAAAATCTGTGATCAGTGAAAATCTGTGATCATTTGGGGCAGAGATGGGAAATGTGGGGCTGAATAATGTTCATGGAAAAACTAATGAACTGCCTCTTTTTCCCTGCACAGAGAAGCATGGGTGAATTTGGGCATCAGCGATGGTAATTGAAAAGGGACACATGGTTTCAGGCTGAAGGAAGAGCCTTGCCAACCCAGATGTGGAGCTGTTTTTCTCACCTTTGCCTTTACCCTATTCATGCTACTGTGCTCCCTTTAGCTCAGGCCTGTCAAACTGGCAGCCCACAGGCCAGATGCGTCATGTGTAGGCCACACCCACTCCAGCTCTGAAAAGGCAAAAAGCATTGCAATATGTCACGATATGTCATGTGACGCAATCGAGTTTGACACCTGTGGTTTAGCTTGTATTTGTTAGTCAAACTTTTACTACAAAAGAAATAGTAACTTAAAAGGGATAGGAAAATTGATATCTTTATCCACCTTTACATAAAACTGTACCCCACCAGGTGTATGAAAAGGGGTACTATACTTTACATATATTTCTTTAGAATCTGACCCTTCAATAAACCCACCATTCTTCAGACATGCATTTCATTAAAAATCCAAATATACTGGAGATTTGTGATGCTGGCTCTAACCCTGAGGTTGCACAGCTCCCTTGCCCCTAAGAGTCAAGGACTGTTTGTTTGTTTGTTTGTTTGTTTAGATGCACTATCAATTGCTAAAGCCTTTTGCTTTGTAGGAGTAACCAATGTAAAATCAGGACATTGAAAAGGTGAAAATAGCAACTAAAACAACTCCAAGTTTTTTTTGAAAACCACCCCGAATTGTTAACATTATTAAGTCAACAGTTAAAGCCTGTTCAAAACTATATGGGAATTTTAAAAAGAAACTAATAAAAATCTCAACTCTGCAGGGAGTGGAGTCTATTGGGGTGGCAATAGAAAAGGCAACCCCAAGTTGCCGCCAGATAAGTTTGTAGGGACTGTCAGTGAACATGCTTAGATGTTCACTGAAAAATACACATCTAGAAAGAGTTGTTCTTCCAAAGAGCCTGGATCTAATCTCTACGGGGCTTTGAAAGGAATGACCAGCCCTTCTCATTTTATCTGGAAACAAACTGAAACTCAGTGCCAGGTTTTAAATACTGGTGTAATATGGTCTCTTTGCGTTCCTTCTGAGGCCAACCTAACCACTAGATTTGGGACACAGGTAAGTTTCCAGAGCAGTCACACACAATGTAAACCTGGAGGTTACTGGCATGTGCACTATAGTTTTTAAGGATATTGTTCCCCCCGGAAAGAGACATAATGAGTATATTAATTTGAATTGAGTTCAAGCTGGAAAAACCAGAGAGTGATTTGACCCTACCTGTAACTGTGTACTTAATAGTGTAACCTAATTCATGTATATCTAACACATCTCTGGATCCCTTCATGATGATGCTGTTCCTCCATTCTTTCATGCTGATATTGAAAATAGAAAATAAGATAAATTGGCTTTCTAACCATTTTGAATAGAGGTTGCTCAACAACATTGGACCGGGTTCTTTGAACACTGTCAATGAGCCTTAAATATTGCCTGCATTAAATAATGGTCTGGAAGAAGCCAAACAAACTGAGATAAAAATCCCAAACATGAAGATTCTTTTGGCCAGTAGCGAGGAATGTTTTGGAAGCTGCTATAGTTCTTCAAAAAGTTCAGTTTTATAACTTAAGCGGTCTCCTTAATTTTATACCATTTTGGGATTATCAGATGTTGGTGATGACCAGTACAGTATTTATGCAACTGTGTTAATCATGCCTGCCAGGACTTTCCCTGAGTCCATCTAAAGTGACAAAACTTATTGATTCTTTAGTTATACTATATTTTGGCCAACATAATGCTAGTGTCACCTAATCTTGAAATAGCTGCATGGTGGCCAGTTAACTTTCAAGGTATTGTATCTAAACATTGAATCTTTAATGATGAGATCCTATCAATCTTAGAGATTGTCTGCCTTGCTATAAACCCATATATATGAGAAGATCTTTTGAGGTCATCTTTTTATATAGGTATCCACTTGCCAGTCACATGGGAAAGACTTTTGGCCTGCAATGTTCCCAGATGGAAGAGTATTTTTCCTTGACATTTATATATTTATTTTATACTGTATGGCCAGATGACTTTCAACAATATAAAAACAATAAAAAACACCCACACCCACCCACCCCACTCTGGCAACAGCAATCAAATGAACCATTTGATGAGCTCCATCCTACTCTGGGGTCAGAATAGCAGAATTGGAAGGGACCTTAGAGGTCTTCTAGTCCAACCCTCTGCTCAAGCAGGAAACTCTATACTATTTCAGACAAATGGTTGTCCAATCTCTTATTATGTTGTACCTTATGATTCTTGATAAACTGATCTTTTCCTTTATATACACTGAGAGCATATGCGCCAAGACAAATTCCTTGTGTGTCCAATCACACTTGGCCAATAAAAAATTCTATTCTATTCTATTCTATTCTATTCTATTCTATTCTATTCTATTCTATTCTATTCTATTCTATTCTATTCTATTCTATTCTATTCCATTCTATTCTTAAAAACCTCCAATGTTGAAGTACCTACAACTTTTGAAGGCAAGCAGTTAATTTTCTAACTATCAGGAAAATTCTCCCTAATTCCAGGTTGCTTCTCTCCTTGATTAGAATCCATTCATTGCTTCTTTGTCCCACTAGATGGACATCCTTAAAAGAGGGGATCAGTAGCATTCCCTGCCTCTTTGCTCTGGTGGGTTTGGTAGACCTGACCGGGAAAAGACGGTCCTTCAAATAACCTGGTCCCGAGGCAATTAAAACTGCTCCCCATTCTCTGCATTTCAGTATGGATGGAAAAGGACCTTTTCATTTTAAATAGTTGATTCCTAAGGTTTACATGCTATTTGACTAGAACGATTGCATCACTGAAAATGGAAAATTGTGGCTTTTGCCATATGGGTATATTCTAATTTGCCTATCCATTTGGGTTGTGTGAATTGATAAATTTAGAGATGGAAATGCAATCCCTCATTTTTTTTTCTTACCCATTTTCTTACCCATTTGTAGACTAGTTAATCTTGGATCTGATGCAGTAGAGCTCTGTGCTTGTCTATTTCCTCAGGTCCTTCCCCCTTCTTGAATTCAAACTGTGATGCAAAACTTGATACATGCTGCTTCCTTACTGTTGAACGCAGCTATGATGTTTGTGTGGGTGGTATTTTATGTTTATGTATATCAACGTTTCTCTATATATGGACGTATATGGGTATGTTTATATAGATCCCTCTCTCTGTGTGTGCTTCTGTCTATCATAGAGCTAGGTGTCATCTAGCTATTTATCTGGGTGCCTATAAATAGCTTGGGCAACAATGTTCGTGATTTCCATAAGAGGACTTCTTCATATATCAGTGTGGGTCTTTGGCTCCAAAAAGCTGACTATTCCCTAAAAAAATGGAAACACTTAAAGCGAAAAGAAAATGGGAGGAAAAAAAAAAAAGAGAGAGAGAGAGAGAGAGAGAGAGAGAGGGAGGAAAGGTCAGTTTGGTATACCGAGCTGCACAAAGATTGTAAGAACTGTTTTCTTATTAGAAAAACACTCGAGACTTATCATGTGCAGCAGATGGGAGAAGAAAAAGCAGCTTGAAGACAGTTATATAAATATATCCTTGATGTCTGTTTTGCTTTTCAATTTGCAGAGAACAGTACAAAGGTAGTGCAGAGCGCCAGTCAGGGCTGCACTGTGTCTCTTGATATCCATTCCAGATGCTGGCTAGACTTTGTGGAGCCAGTCTTATGGCACTGGGGCTGGAGCTAGTTGTCTTTTCCTCCAGGTGTGATGCTTCACGCTGATCCTCCTACAGGCCTGGCCAGTTTTATCCAAACACACGAAGCTCAGAGACAGGCATCCACCAGCTTTCTGACCAGAAACCACCTCTTGCTCAAAGGAAAAGGCAAAAAGACACCTACCACCCGCTCGCTCAACCTGACACAGCCTTGCAGACAAGCCCACTTGTCCCTGCCGATTAGCCTGTCACTTCAAAAACCAGACCACCAGAACTTAAACGGCAAGAGGAAGCCCAACGCTGTTTGCAAAATCATGTCAGCTAAGTTAGTAGCTCTTTTAGGAAATATTTCACTTTGTACTCTGAAATTATCTGGGGGTACTATCTGCTAGTGCTCAAGGCTGCCAAGTGGCTGGTCTCGGACCAGACTGGGGAAGGGTTTTTTTTTTACACTGTAATATTTTAACTGCCTGATTAAACAATGCTAAGTGCAGAAGTGGTTCATAAATCTTGCAGGCGCCAACCCCATCTATTTGAATGTGAGTTGCTGTCTAGGGTGAGTCAACAGGTTAGAAAAGAGTTTGTGTCAAACTGAGGGGCAGAGCCTCAGTCTGTACCAGTGGTGGGTTTCCCCTGGTTCGGACTGGTTCACAAGAACCGGTAGTAAAACCATTTGAACTATGTGGAGTTAAAGATCTAGTGAGAATTTGGAACTTATAAAATGTTAGCTTATTTTAGTTTATGATTGTTAAATGCTTTACCCTGTATTTGTTCTGGGAAGTCCGGGGAGGGGGGAGGGGGGATGGGGAAGAGGGAGGGTGGGATGGGGAGGAGAAAATGTTTGTATTTTATAAAACTTTTTAAATAAATTTAAAAAAAAGAACCGTAGTAAAACCGGCGGGAGGCCCCATCCACCACCCTGGATGTAATCATCAGCGATCTGATGATGAAGCAAGGCGCGTGCGTGAGCGAAACGAGCGAGCACGCACAATCCCGTTGTGAACCAATAGTAAAGGTAAGTAGAACCCACCCCTGGTCTGTACCCCTTGGAAATCAGGCGTTGGCTGCTCCCCGTGTGAATGAGGAGGTTGGAAGATGGACGGCCAAGAGGTCACTTTCGAGGGAAAGCTTGCTGGGAACAGAAATGAGGTGGCGTTCCTTCCATGTTTCTTCCATGATCCAGGTTTGAGATCAACTTTTGACATGGCTGGTGTTCGGCGTGAAGATGACCTCGTTTGGTTTATGTCAAGTGTTTCTCAAAGGTCAGAGAATCCTGGGAAATCCATCTCCAAATTATTCTGATGGAGGTCTGGCGCTTCTTCTCTTTCTCCTCAACCTTATGAAGCGAGGGAGCCTGGCTCTAGCTGAGGGTGAAAATTCTGAGATATGTTTTCCCCTCAGATCCAACTTGTTAAAACTGTGAGTTGTTAATGCTTGTTAAGACTGTGAGTCATTGCACAAGATGAACATGACAATGAACACCTTGGGAAACAGCCCTGACAAAGATGCTAGAGAAGCACGTGAAATTACAAAGTTAAGGGACTATTCCCGTTTTGAGTTTTAGCATAGTTTTCTTTGTCTTTCTTTCGTTAGATGCTCAAGGCAGCTAACAATAAAAATAAAGGGTAAATATTTAATATGATGTACAATGGATAATATCACAATAAACATTTTTTTTTTAAATGTAAGTTGCAAGTTGTCGCTTTTTGTTCTAATTCTCTTTTTCCAGAGGTCCTGCTTAGAAAAAGTTCCAGATTCAGCCAGGGCCTTCAGAACCTCCAGAAGCTCCCTTAAGTGAAGAGGATGAAGAGGAGGAGCCTCTTCTTGATGCACAGGCGTGCAGAGCTGCCAAAAGGCAGGAGTGGCTCCTCAGGAGGAGGTCTCCTCGAGAGTAAGGCTTATGACTAATTGGCCACTCCCTTAGCCTATTTAAGGAAGAAGGCCGACTGAAGCAATTTGCAGGGAACAACTTAATTCACATACCTTCGTGCCTTGATCTTAGTTCTTTGCAAATTGCTTCTGGGCTTTCTGCCAACCATAGTAAGATTACGATTATTTATTCTTTGGATTCTTGCAGGCTGTTAAGAAAGTTAATTAACAGCCTTTGTTTGAAGAAAAAACTGATTTTATTTTAGTAAACTAAGGTTTGTGCAGACTTTGTGTGTGCTGCGTTCTTTGGGGTCGTAGCTGGGGCAGAACAGTTGTGGATCACACACACACACAAATTCAAGATGGGTTTTTTTGCAACTGTGTGGTCAAAGCCCCGTTCCCTTTTACATGCTTTCTGAGTGTGATTACATAAAAAAGGGTGTGGTTTGTGTGAATGTGATTGCATTGTCAGAGCCCTCCATGTATGGGGATTGTATCTGTTTTCCTCAGACTTTGACTATGTATATGTATATGTATATGTATATGTATATGTATATGTATATGTATATGCATATATGTTGACGTCTATTGTCCAATTTTCTAAGCCTACTGTAATCACTGAATGTTTCCTTTGTTAATACAATTGAATAAGCAAAATATAAAGTTATTTAATTAATCTGACAGCAGTCTTTTGCAAGGTGTTTAATTCAACCCTGTGCTAGATTAAGCTGAAGTGGCAACACTTGCTGTTGCCGCTTCATGTTGGCTGTGTGACTTTTTGAAGATTTTATTTATTTATTTATTTATTTATTGGTTCGATTTATATGCCGCCGTTCTCCGGAGACTCAGGGCGGCTTACAATGCGTTAAGCAATAGCCTTCATACTTTTGTATATACCTGCTTAGTAAGGCTTTCTGGCCCCCCCAAGCGGTGTTCTTTTTTATACAACGTCAGCTTATTGCCCCCACAATCCGGGTCCTCATTTTACCTACCCCGGAAGGATGGAAGGCTGAGTCAACCTTGAGACTCACTCATCTCACTTCCAAGATGCTCACTCTCGGAAGATATATACTTCAAAAATGTCAACTCGGAAACAAGTTGGTAAGGACACAAGCTCAATTATGTGGCACAAATAAGTGGCTGGTTTATTCTGGTGTTAAAGAAGTTTCACCCACCTGGCTGATCTGAGGAATGGCAATAACCAGCTGACCATTTCTATCCCTAGGAGAAGGATGGTCTTAATAAGACAGCTATTCAAGGGAAGATATTTGGATGTCCTCTGTTTCTCTGCCATTGCCTGTAGGGAAATCTGAATGCTACCCTTGTAGGCAATGCCTGATGAATCACTTGACTGAATCGAGTCCCATGGCTCAAGATTACTCAAATGTGAGTTTTGATTCATTTTGCCTATACGCCATCTCTTTCACTCATTTTGCCTAGCTGTACAGAAGTGTCTATTGTATACAGATAGTCATTGACTTATGACAATTGAGCTCAACATTTTTGTTGCTAAACGAGACAGTTGTTAAGTGAGTTTTGCCCCCTTTTATGACCTTTCTTGCCACAGTTGTTAAGTGAGTCACTGCAGCTGTTAAGTTAGTAATGCAGTTGTAAAGTGAATTTGGCTTCCCCATTGACTTTGCTCGTCAGACGGTAGCAAAAGGTGATCACATGACCTCAGAACACTGCAACTATCATAAATATGAGCCAATTGCCAAGCTTCTGAATTTTGATCATGTGACTGTGGGGATTCTGCAACAGTTGTGTGAAAAAACAATACTAAGTTTTTAAATGCAGTTGTAATTTAGAACAGTCACTTAATGAATGGTTGTAAGATGAGGACTACCTGTATTGGATTATTGTCATTGTACTTTTTTTTTTTTAGTGGTTTTCTATTTTTTCCTTCTGGTCTGTCAGTTCTTAGAAAAGAGTCTGTCACTTTTTAGAAAATGAAATCCTAATATCCTTGCACATCTAGGGAGTGATCCACACCAAGCAAGGAAGGCTCATATGTATTTTCTAAGTTTACTTGCCAACTTGTCTCTGAATGGATTTACTTTGAGGCCACTCTTAAGAACTCTGAGTAATGAGTCTATGGAGATTCTCAGTCATCCAGGTCATGGTTGTCCCAAAGGTGCTTTTTCAGGAGGCAACTGGACTTTCTTGTTTGTTTGTTTTTTGAAGATATTTCGCTTCTAATCCAAGAAGTTTCTTCAGCTCTGACTGAATGGTGGGGATGCAAGGAATATAAATCCTTCCATTCCCCACCATTTAGTCAGAGCTAAAGAAGCTTCTTGGATAAGAAGTGAAATGTCTTCAAAAGAAAAAAACGAGAAACTCCAGCTGCCTCTTGAAAAAGCACCTTTGGGTCTGAGTAATGCGTCTTTGTGCCAGAGTGACTTTGTAAAAATTTCGTAGACTACAAGGGTCAGCAGGGAATGAAGGATCCATGCCTGAAAAGATGAGGGGAGGGGAGGCGACACAACATGTGTTTGCTGCTATTTTCAGAGGCGTCACTGATTGTCGGTCTGGCTTCCATGTCCGAATAAAAAGTGATGTTTTGCTACCAAATATTGGCTCATCTGCTTTTTAATGTTCTTAAATCAACTGAAGAGGGCCAAGAAACGGGAAGCACGACTTTTTCAAAAGAAGAATCAGGCTAAACAATTCCAAATCGGGGATTACTGGAAAAGGGGAACGTCGTATGGTCACATGGAGCAGCAGGAAGAAAAGCTTTATTCTTAATGCCCTAGATTCTTTTAACCCTATGAAAAGACAGAGGGGACTTCTTGACAATTTTGTAAGTTTCAGTACAACCTCCATCCATCCCCACCATGTTCTCTCCTAGGGAAGGATGGATGCTAGCTGGAATTTGTTCTGGCTAATATCCTTTCCACTCAGGACCTGCTGGAAACAAAACAGCCGCATTTTCTCCTATTGGGATTTTAAGTGGATTTCTTTTCTTTTCTTTTAAAACCCCATGCAAGTGTCTGGATTATTCAGAGAAGATGAATGAATAGGGAACATTTATTTCTCAGTCATCTACAGGAGAAGAAAAAAAAAGTTCATTACAGTAATCAATTAGGCTACCATGTGTGACATTTTGCTATTAAAAAAAAAAAGACTGCAACCCCCTTTTTATTCTCTTCATACTGAGGTGCCCTAAAATGCTAGAATCGTGGGAAGTGGAAATGGCTTTCATCAGTTTGCTGGGTGATCTTCGGCTATTGGCTATGGAATTTAAATTACCTGAAACTGTATAACCCCCCTTGTGTCCTCTGAGGGTAAAGGAATTAATTCTGCATGTGATTATTAATCATGAAATCACAGTCATCTCTATATCTCTCCTCACCAGCCATTTATCAGTTGGATGACCCTGATGATTAGTAAATAAAATGAGCATGCGTTTTTTTCATCCCCTCCCTCAGGAATTCCTTATATGGACCTGACCTCATTCTGCACTACATTCCAGAAAGTTCAGAGACTAGCTGATGAAGGGATCCAGGAAGTAGTGAGAAGAAAATGATCCCACAGAAGTCTGGATATATTTTTGGGGCTACTGAATTATCCAATGATGTGTTAGGAACAACTCAAGGCAGCGCCCCCCCCCCCCCCGCAACCTTTTGAGCACCAGGCATCAGTTCTATGGAGAGAGGTTTTTCTGTGGACTAGAGGGATACTGCCTGCATCCCACAGTTGGGACTTTGCTTGTTTGCGTGGCCTTGTTTCTGGCATGCTGCGGCCTGGTGACTTAAGGGACTTGATCTTATCCTTTGTCCTCAAAAAACATGGGGAGATTTTATTTGTATTTATTTATTTGATTTTTTTTATCCCACCTTTATTACTTTATAAATAACTCAAATACTCACTATTCTTTTCTCTTATTTCCCCCACAACAACAACCCTGTGAGGTGGATGGGCTGAGAGAGAGAGAGAGAGGGAGAGAGAGAAACTGGACCAAAGTCACCCAGTTGGCTTTCATATCTAATTCCTAAGGTGGAACTAGAAATCGCAGCCTCCTGGTTTTTCTTGGCCAGCTTTAAGATCCCTAGAATATAAAGAGAAGCAGAACATCATTTAGCAGGTAATTAAATGTTACTCTTTAAATAGTTACAGTATTACAACATGCATATTCCATTTGCTTGATTTTTGTAAATACACTTTTCAGGCATGTTTGTCTTGGAGAAACAGGAACTAGAAGAACATATTCCAAATATCATGCTGTAGGACAGCTGACACAATTTGCTTCTGAGATTCACATTGACAACAACCCACAAAATCTTAAGCCTAGGAGGAACAATCTTCCACTAAATGAAAGGTGGCAATTTCAATTAAAATTCTTTTCACAAATAGTTCTTTTTGTTAGATTGCCTCACTATATTATTAACCTCCAGATGAGATCCCGTATACGGTAGTTCCAAGATGTACAACAACTTCAGTTACACCGGCTGAGAACTAGAACTGAATCTGTAAGATTCGCAGATGAGAAAGGAGGATTTTGTTCCAAAAGTTAAAATTTGGCTATTCTTGTCAAATAACTAGAGGTTTTGTCTAAGTTATCTAATGCAAACTTGGCCCAGGAGATGGGAGTGATCGTGTCAGTTTCCTGAATCTATTGCCAAGATGTAAGCTATTGCATTGGCCTGCAGGAAAACATCTTCCTGAAATATCCTTCCGACTTTAGAATAAGACTGTTTCTTTTCTATCATCAGCATCAGGAATCTTGCCTGTTGCACCTCTGGTGTCAAGACTCATCAATTATGAGCGTCTTAACATTTTGCAGACAAGACTCTGCAGATGTATCTCAGGGCTGTTTCTAACAGTCTGCTCTCTGTGATAACTATTAAGGATTCATTTCAGTTGCTAGAAAGGGAAACAGGTTTTCCAAAATACCTGTTGCTACTGTTGACCACTAATTATGTGATCACATGAAGGGAGGCCTGCATATAATTATCACACATCTTATTGCAAGCATAAAAGTCATCAGATCCTATAGATTGGGGGGGAAAAACCCTTAATGTAATAATCAACCACTTCTTAGATATGAGGGTACTTATTAATGAAATGAAGATATTCTAGGTTTCTGGTCTGATCTTTGCAGTAGATATCAGTCTGATATTTTATCCATTTTATTGATGGGATGAAGCATAAAAAAAAAGCTCATAGTAAAGATCTCTCCACACTTTAAATGGTAACTGGGCAAAATCAGTGAACTATTATTGGTGATGTCTTGGGGAGCTGTGTGGAGCTGATGATTTCCTTGTAATGCCCAGGCAGAGATACATCTCACAGTCCTGACACATGTTCTTTGAATACCCATCTGTTTGAGTTTTTCAGAGAGATCCATTAATATATTGCTGGGAAAATGCCCTTATCTCTTCTGCTTTGTGGCAGGATTGTTTTATACAATATACTAAGGATTGAAATCTTTTCTTTACTATCTTTTAAAAAAAAAACCCTGCTGTATTTATTTTAGAAAAACCACAACTGTGAAATTCATCTGCATCTCTCAAAACATATTTCGTATCACCGAATGGCGACCGACCATTTGTATGCATGGACTATGCAAAATGTTGCTTAGAAACACCATGTTATCAAACGGGGAACACCAAGTTGGAGAAGTTCCCAGACAGCCGGTTTGCGATGATAATTTGCAATGGAAAATTCCAGTGCCTGGTCCAAGATCCTAGATCTCCTTGCTTCTCCTTTTCCTCATTTTGTTTGCTTCTTATTTGGCCTTCTTACTTTCCCCTTCTATGCTTCTCTTTGTCTGTTTAAATTGGACCCCACAGGATTTGAGATTGTACTTTTATTTCATCCATTCTGCACAGAGCCCCACTAATTTCACTGAGCTTGCTATATTTCTGTGGGATTAATAGAACAATTGTTGAATGTTTGGGGAGAAGGAAGCTTGCATGGGCATTCAAAAGATAGAAGTGTTTTGTATTTGATGAGCATGTAGCATTTATTCTGTTTCCATAAATTTTATGGTCTTTTAGATTCTGCCAACTTTTGTGTGATAGAAGAGATTAATTCAGCATGTCTGCTGATGAATATTAAAAGAAATGGACTTCCTCAAGCATTTGTTTCAGTGGCATGATCATAAGTGGATATGATGTTCCTTTAGAATAGAGAGGAGGTATTAGCAAATATTTCTAAAAAATGTGAAAATGTATATTTTTAGATGTAACCAAAGATGTTGTTGTAGCAATTTAGATAATAACTAATATATCAAACATTAAAGACCACAAACAAGGGAAGAAAATAAATGGAGACAATAGAGGTAAAAGTTCTGTTTTGTCTTTAGCTGCTAGAACTAAGCAGAAATTCCTCTTTGGATTTTGTAATATACAAGTTTATGTGAGCATATAGCTTTTGTTAAGAACTGATAAAACTGTTGATAGTGAATTATGTCCCAATTCTAAGTAATCCCTATCTCTTTGTGCTTCACACAGTTGAGTCTATAAGCACAAAACTTTAGTAGAACAATTGTTTACTCTTAGAGGGGGCTGTAAAGCACTGTGAAGCGGTATATAAGTCTAAATGCTATTGCTACTCAAATTACCAGAAGCCACAAAGAAATGTCTCTGTTTTTCAGTCATGTTTCGCATGCCTCCTCTTAGTACTATCCTGAACCCCTTTGAAATTAAACCCCAATAGAGAAGAAGAAAAGAATCCATATTTACCACACTCAAATTAAACACAGTTTCATTGAATAGCAGATTTCTAAGTACACATTCAGAAATAATGATGAAGGTTGTGATGATAATAGCAGCCTGCTCAAATGAGAACAGCCTACACAGGTTTTTCGGAAGTATAATATAAAATTGCAATACTATAAAGTTGCAATATAAAATATAATATATATTTTCTTCTCACTATCAAGGAGTGGAATGGGACAGATCGTCGTGGCCAACTCTGTATAGGACAACTTGCTACAGGACAATTCAATGCAAGATAACGCAAGAAAGGGACAAGTAGAATTGTAGCTCACCTCAACCTTGAGGACTTCTAACTTGAGAAATTTCAATCTAAAGCAAGACAAAGCTTGCTGCAATTCACTTGTCCCTCTCTTGAGCTACCCCGTGTTGAATTGTTCCATGGCAAGTTGTCCTGTGGCGAGTTGGCTGCAGCAAGTTGTCCCCGGGGGAGTTGGCCAGGCCAAGTTGGCTATGGTGAGTTGTCCTACACCCATCTGAGAGTTGGACATCTAGGGGCTAAGAGGCTAAGGGACATCTAAGGGGCTCCTGCTGCAAATCTGACCATCACTCACATAACCAGAGGAAATGGCAGGTGTAATTAGATTGTAATTCCAGAACAAAAAGGTAAAAAGTCAAAGAGCATTGATAATTTCATAGGATTTTAGGAAGCAAGCTGTCTGAAGCAATAAATATTATAAAATCGCCCAAAAATTTCCCTGAAATTTGGTAGAATAGGACATCTTTTAATAATGAAGGGTGCCATTTTCCTTAGATAAATAAATAATTGGAAAACAATTATATTTCTAAACTTCCAATGTGTTGATTAGCAGTGGCTCCTCCATTCAGGTTTCCTTTTTTTTTTTTTTAATTTGATTTATATGCCGCCCTTCTCCGGAGACTCAGGGCGGCTTACAATGCGCTAAGCAGTAGCCTTCATACTTTTGTATATTTATACAAAGTCAGCTTATTGCCCCCACAAACTGGGTCCTCAATTTACCTACCTTAGAAAGGATGGAAGGCTAAGTCAACCTTGAGCCTTGGTGAGATTCGAACCTGCAATAATTGCAGGCAGCTGATGTTAATAACAGGGCTTTAGACCACTGTACTATCCAAGGCTTCTTAAGGATAAGATCCTTGAATCAAGATATTATTTTAGAGGTGGGGTAGAAAGGGAATGTCTCCAAAAGGCTAGGACAAACCATCTAGTGTATTATAGAGTAGAATTCTGATGGTTCTTATGGTTGGATAACAATCTTTCCTTCCCCACTCATTGTTCCACATGTGATAGCCAAGCCATTGATTGTAGGCCATGGTTGAAGGCACATTGCATATTCTGGTCTTTATAATAAATAATGAACATTATTTGTTTTCAATTATAGTGACCAGCATAAACAAAATGTCATGTTCATCAGCAAGGATTACCAGGCAAGTTGATATTTGTTTCATATCCATAAAAGTGATTGATGCTATGTTGGATGATATGAGCCTTTCAAAAACTGACTGATTGAGTGATTGAGTATCACATTTGCATCAATTTTTAGTGATAGGTAGATAGATTTTTCTCCATGATGATCTGCCTCTAACTGTTCTTCAGGTTTCCAATAGACCACATATTGCCATCCATCTTGCTGCTGGTTTTCCTCACCACCGATAATGTTGCTGTCCTACAAAGCGACCTTGACTATGTGTCAGAATGGTCAAAGAATTGGCAACTCCAAATCTCAACCAACAAATGCTCTGTCTTACACATTGGCAACAAAAATCAGAACACCAAATACAAGCTGGGCTGATACGACCTCGAAGACAACCCTCACTCTGTCAAGAACCTTGGAGTACTCATCTCAAATGATCTAAGTGCCAGAGCTCATTGTAACAACATTGCAAAAAGGCATTAAGAGTTGTTAACCTAATCTTGCGAAGTTTCTTCTCCGGTAACATTGTACTGCAAACTAGGGCATACAAAACCTTTGCTAGACCAATTCTCGAATACAGCTTGTCTGCCTGGAATCCGCACTGTATATCGGACATTAATACAATTGAGCGAGTCCAGAGGTATTTCACAAGAAGAGTACTCCACTTCTCTGTTCACAACAGAATACCTTATGCCACCAGGCTTGAAATTCTGGGCTTGGACAACCTAGAATCACGCTGCCTTCGGTCTGACCTAAGCGTAGTACACAAAATTATCTGCTATAATGTCTTACCTGTCAATGACTACTTCAGCTTCAATCACAATAATACATGAGCACACAATAGATACAAACTTAAGGTAAACCGCTCCAAACTCAATTGCAGAAAATACGTCTTCAGCAACAGAGTGGTCAATGCCTGGAATGCACTACCTGACTCTGTGGTTTCATCTCCCATAACCCCTATAACTTTAACTTTAGACCATCTACCGTGGTTCTCACCCCATTCCTAAGAGGTCTGTAAGGGGGCATGCATAAGCACACTAGCGTGCCTACCATCCCTGTCCTACTGTCCCCATTTATTCATACCCATTTCCTGTGTTCATATCCATGTTTATACTTATATCTGGTACATGTTTGACAAAATCAATCAATCAATCAATCAATCAATCAATCAATCTTTCTAACCATTAGAACCTTCTCGAGAGAGCTAGGTCTTCACATAATCCAAATTCCCCTGAATTCCCCTTTAGTTTTCCAGTGCAAATCTAACAGCCTGGCATGCATTCATTGTTACTAGTTGGACTAGAAGACCTCCAAGATTTTTTCCCCAGCCCTGTGATTCTACTCCATCAGAACAAAAAAGCAGAAAAGCAAACAACAGTATTTATCCCCTTCCTCACAAGCATTGATAACCTCAAGCTGCTGTTTGCCTGGCACATGTGCTGATTACATTTTCCTAGCATCACCCAAAAATCCATTCAGACTTGGCGACCATGTTTGACACAGACAGACATCTATTCTTTACATCTATTGTAAAGAAGAATCTCTGCAGATTAAAAGAAGCACCACTACTCGGAGCAGGGGTGAAAAACTACAAGAGAAAACTCAAGGGTCTAGTAATAATGGAGAGATCAAACTGAAGGTAGTGAAGGTCCATACCATATTAAGAAGAAGATACAAAAAAACCCCCAAAAACCTGTGGTGGCTCAGTGGCTAAGACGCTGAGCTTGTCAATCGAAAGGTTGGCAGTTCAGCGGTTCGAATCCCTAGTGCCGCGTAATGGGTGAGCTCCCGTTACTTGTCCCAGATTCTGCCAACCTAGCAGTTCGAAAGGATGTAAAAAATGCAAGTAGAAAAATAGGGACCACCTTTGATGGGAAGGTAACAGCGTTCTGTGCGCCTTTGGCATTTAGTCATGCCAGCCACATGACCACAGAGATGTCTTCAGACAACACTGGCTCTTTGGCTTTGAAACGGAGATGAGCATCGCCCCTAGAGTCGGGAACGACTAGCACATATGTGCGAGGGGAACCTTTACCTTTACCTTACAAAAACAAAACAAAACGTATTACATTTGCACCAGTGAATAGAGACAGCACACCAGTCAAGACTTATGTATTACTGAATTTTTAACTCAGCAATTTTGCTGCTGTAAGTTAAAAAAAAAGAGCTTTTTTCAGCTATCCATCCTCTTTTGTCTCCGAAGCTAGACGCCTATCTGAAAGCAGTGCATATCACCATTTGCTTTCATTTAGACCTATAAAAGTTGGGTCTTGGATATCATGAGCTCGTAGACATGGAGAATGCCCATAGAATGCCTCTCAGAGGCTTAATTTTTGTGCTTGCTCAGCCAGAGCACTATGTATCCAACTGTGAACACTGTTCTAGTTCATATTCCTGGCACCAAGCAGACTTTATACAAGTCAAGTGTACAGTTGACACTCAAAATCTCTGCTTCCATTTCTATCAGTACACGTCCCCTCTTTGCTGTTTAGATGGAAAACTAGAACAACAATATTCTACTAGAATAACAACCCCTTCAAATGACTAAAATGCTAAAAAGCAGAGAGCATCCATGTTTTCATGGAGTCTTTCCATTTTTGTTGTTGTTTAAAATACATTTATTTCAATTTACAGAAAATGCTAACTACACACATGAGACTAAAATACACTTCAAAAAACTGAAATCAAATGGAACAATTCTGAAACTTAAAAAAAATGAAAACCATTCAAAAAGGAAAAGAGAAGCTGCCTTCCCCCCAATAAAATAAAAATCTAATTATATAGTAAACGTATCAATAGCCACTGGTTTATTAATACATATAATTTAGTGTTGTTGTTAGTTGCAAAATCGTGTCTGACCCAGCGGTGAGATTCACTTACCTTCCCTACTGGTTCGCAAATGTGAGCGCATGCATTTCTAATGACATGTACCCATTGATGCCTGTTTTTCAGTTCTTTTGTAACAGCCAAAGAGAAGACAAAAGTTAAAAAAAGTCACCTGTGTTTCTCACCTATGAGTACAAATTATATAACATCAGCCTTAGAGCTATAGAAGTTGGCCAGGCAGGATGGGTGGGCTGAAGAAGCAGAATGATTGGATCAAATCACCACCTGATGCAGACACATTTCTTAAAGGGCCAGGTAGCACATTAAAGAGAAATTCCATCTAAATCATTGGGAAAGGTGATGTGATTTGGATGATGTTGTCATCCAAATGAACCAACATCGTTGCTTTGTTTTCCAAGAGGTAGACTAATTGGATAAGATTGGACTCGATTGAATCACCGTCTGACTCTTGATGGGCAGTGAAATTATAATGGCAGGCAGACTAACAGACCTGAAGGGAACCGAACATCCCTGTTGCCATTCTCTTACTCTGCCCCATTTTCCACCAGTTGTGGCCACATCATCATCTAGCACCAGGTGCTCAGAAATAAAGGAATGGAATTCCAGGTACCTTCAGAACCCTCAAATGTTAAAATGGTGAGTATTTGGCTTTTAGAAACTTTGACTCCAAAATTCATCCCTGCCTTACTTCTCGTCCAAGTGATATCCTTCTGAGACAGACTATTAGAAATCATGCAACCTTATGAACTGCCTCCTCCTGTTGGCTCTGTTTTTAGTAAGTTTCAAATCCATTTGCAAAAACCTGCAGCATTGTTACTGCCTAGTGAATAATTTGCTTATTGGGAACCGGAGAATAGACTTCAACATGGATATATCCTGAGTTTGACAAGGCTACCCATGTTTCATATGAGTAAAGGTGGACACTTTGCTCCTAAACAATGGTGTGTAGTGGGACCCAAAGAGTGGGGAAAAGCAATGAAAGAATATTACACTTAACGAGACTTTGGCTTGGTGCCCAATCTGTAAATAGCTATCTGCAGCTGCTACAGATTGGTTTATCCCCTGATGTACAGGAGAGCTTTTGTCCATTATGTCAAGGAATTATTAATCTGTTGATTTAAATTTTTTTTCCTGGGCATAGTAACCCTTTTGTAGCAAGTGTGATCAGAAATCACTTAGACTGTGGATGAAATGCAAGAAATAAATACCACAGTTCAAACTGTTGAAGGAGAGAGAGGCTAAAGTTACACATCTGATAACAGGCAGTCCATTTCCTGCAGGTTGGACAGTATCATATCCAGAGAGCCACTATACCAAATTTTCAGCTGCATAGAACTCCCTTGTTCTCATCCTCTTCTGGAAAAATGGCTCCCTCTCCCTCAAAGACATGTTCCACATGAGGAGTCCCATCCCCTCCTTCTCTGTATACCCTGCCATTCTCTTTTATGCTGCTGGACCTTATAAAAGTCACGTGGTCATCCTATTCCCAAAGGTGCTTGATATAATTGATTGCAATAGAGGATTTAATCAGAAAGATTAAAGTGAGATTCAATGACAGTTAATTTGGGATTATGATATTGAGGACCACTAGAGGTTGCAAAAAAGAGGCTAGGTCACTTCAAGCTCACCTAAGACAGGCAGGAACTCTGGATGGCAAACTCAGAAAGAATATGAAATATGAAAGAATATGAGGTAAATTTGGTTTTAGTACAGTTTTTAATAATATTTTAATCTGTGCCATTTTAATCTTTTAATATTTTAACTGTCAAGCACCAGGGAAATCAGGAGATCCAGGCAGTTCAAATGAATATAAAGCAGTGGTGAAATGCACTTACCTTCCCTACTGGTTTGGAAATGTGATCGTGTGTGCCTCTTCTGCACATGTGCAGAGCCTTCTGTGCATCTGCAGGGGTCAAAAACGGTATGTAATGACATCCTGGCAGGTGGGCAGAGCCTCCTGCCACCAGTCCTACCGGTTTGCATGAACTAGATAGATCCGGCTGGATTTCACAGCTGGTATAAAGATTTATTGCAAGCTGAAGCACTCTACAAGAATCTGAACTACTAACAGCCGAATGAAATTGGCGATAGATAAGGAAGGTGGGATGGACTTCAATCTCTTATGGGCATGAAGGGACTTGTGATTGATGATGCATTTGACCCCTCCCTCGGGCTCAATCTAGTCATCTCCTACAAACTAGTTTTTACTTGTTTTGTAACTTGTAAACTTCCCCGAGTTACCTTGTAGGGGAGATGGGTCGCATAAAAACTAACTAACTAACCAACCAACTAATCAACCAGTTTGTCAAAGAGAAAGAGGGAGGAATACATACACACATACACACACTTGGGGGAAGTTGGGATGGCAGAAGATTGGTTAATGATGATATTTTGCTGTGTGTTGGCTCTGTTCCATCCATTCTTAAGTCTTGCATGATGGGCTGCCTACTCAGATTGCTCTGTTTGGCCTATTTTAGCAACAACAACAGAAAGATGTCTCACCTCTACTTGCTGACTTCTTCACCTCATTTTAGAATTGGAGTCAGGTGTCTTGTAATTACATTTTTATCTATACGTTTTACTTATGATATTTTTAGTTTCCTGTCTTCCTGTGTAAGTTGTATAGCACTCTACTGCATTGTATTAGTTTCAGAAGTCCTCTACCTGTAAGGAGAAAGTTACGATTAAAGTCCCAATAAGGTTTTAATATTGAGAGATGATCAGAATGTGATTTCACACACTAATAAGATGAGATTAAGTCAAACCTTGTATTTAAGATGCACTGAGAAACTATAGTTTTACTTTTGTTTTTAAAAGCAGGACTGAAGCCACAAAGCTGGAGCATTAGGGCAGGAGGTGGTTTGGCCCTGATGCTCATTGAATTCCTTCAGTAAATTTATTTTTTGGTCCACCTTACAATTAGATGCCTCTTGATTTGTCCATGGGGGTCCATGAACATGAGGAGAAGGAAAGCTGAGTTGTGACATCATGATGAAAAATGTGAGTTGTGTCAGACATTAGGATTTGTGTCTTGGATCACTGTATGCGTGTCATCATTTTGACATAATTTCTCTTGAGACCTATGTAACTAGTATAATATTCTGCAGATGAATATTTTATAGTCTATATTCCTACAGTATGTTATAAATGGACTGTTAGAAGTATAGGAAGGAAAAAAAAATAAGTGATTTAATAAACGTGTTTCTGTTAACCCACCAGTCCCAACAAACCTGATTAAATCTTGGCCGGAATGTATTTTTAGCTCTCGCAATTAGATGTCACTATTATGGCAATTATTTTGTAAAAGACAATAAATACTATCTGGAGTTAATATTTGCTCTCAAGGAAAGTTTGCCAAAAGCTTAGAAGATATTTACAGAAGATTTTGCCCAGGCCACTTGTGTACAACTCTGTACCAAATTCCAAAATCCTCTGACCATTGTTAACAATAAAAACGCAATGTTAAAACAGTTGTACCTAATAAAAGAGAAATCTGATTCAAAAATAGTCAAACCCTTCGGAATTTAACATAATAGGCTAAACATTGCCCATTCTAAATGAGTTCCAGGAATGCTACTTTCAGCTTGAATACCCTGTGTTCTTTTAAAAATAGTCTGTACTGTTTAAATAAGGTTTTTAAAAAATAGAAGGAAAAGAAGTACAAGAAGGAGCAGGGTTGTCATTTTTTAAAATTCTTTTTCTGAATTTTTAAGAGGCAGTTATCAGAATATAAACTGAAATTGGCCCTGGTAAAGATCTGAATTTGATAGTATTGGCCTACTTCCAATTGTTGGCAAAACTCCATTTACAAAGCATAACAGTTCCAAATTTTTAGAACTCCACAGCCAAACCATAGGAAGTTTTACACTATTTAAAACTTCCAGATGAAGGGCTCTATCTCTCTTTTTTTTTAAAAAAATGCAAAAACCTGTTCTAGATTCATATTTATAGCTCTGGGTTATTAGGGTTATTTATGCCCTCTTTACTTATAGATTGGACTAGCAGTGTTCATTTTCTGAAGTTGGCTGAATTAGAGATCAGAGATGGTTTGTGAAAAATGTGTGTGTGTGTGTGTATGATTTTTATTGAAAGTTTTAAGTAATAAGTAATAAGAACTAATACACACTACAATGGAGAAAATGAAAAAGAGAAATAAAAGAAAAATCTAAAAGTGCATTGAGAAAAAGAAGAAAGTTTTAAAAAAACATACATATATAAAAGTGATCTTCAATATTCTTCCCAGCAGTTATAAGTACAAATATATTTTAACCTCTCTTAAGTTACATCATGACCAGTGGTGGGATTCAACATTTTTTACTACCAGTTCTGTGGGTGTGGCTTGGTGGGCATGGCGTGGCTTGGTGGGCGTGGCTTGTGGGCATGGCAGGGGAAGGTTACTGCAAAATCCCCATTCCCTCCCGATCAACTGGGACTCGGGAGACAGAGAATAGATGGAGGCGGGGCCAGTCAAATATGGTATTTAACAGTTCTCCGAACTACTCAAAATTTCCGCTACTGGTTCTGCAGAACTGGTCAGAACCTGCTGAATACCACCTCTGATCATGACTCTCTTCTTTCTATCATCTGTCCTGTCTAATCACCCAAACTATAAACCATCAGTTCATTTTTTAATTTTTATACAGAAACTCCATAAGGGGTTTCTAATTAGCAATAAATGTAGATATTATATTTTCTCTAATCAAACAAGTCAGTTTGGCCATTTCAGCGAGCTTTGTCATTTTTACCAATGATTCCTCTGTCGTAGGTATTGCCAAATTTTGCCAATACAATAATCTCGCTGCAATTATCATATATAAAAACAATGTTCCATGACTTTCTTCCAACTGCTTATGATCCATCAATCCTAAAATGAAAAGTTCTGCTTTCAATTAAGTCTTCATCTGTATCAATGTATATATTTGAATCCAGGTATTGTCTAAAATAAAAACATCATTCTATGCAAAACATTCATTTTTATCACATAAATTCTCTCTACCAGTGACAGTTTTAATTTCTCCCATCTTAACATGGCCTCCTTAATTTCATTTTACGTCTTACCATTTTTCTTTTGAAATAACATACAACTCATGTTTGTCATAATAATATCTAAGCATGTTAACAGTTATCTCAATCTTAAAACTAGCATTCTCCATCAGTTCTATTTGATCTTCATTGGTATTCGAACATAGGTCTTTTTAAGATTTATATTTGATTGCATTTTACTACTCTAGGTGAAATGTTAATACAGGCAGTCCTTGACCTACGACCAAAACTGAATCCAAAAATTTCTGTTGTTGAGTGAGATACTTGTTACCTGAGTTTTGCCCTATTTTACGACCTTATTTGCCTTGTTAAGTGAATCACTGCGGTTGACAAGTTATTAACCATTTGTTAAGCGTATCTGGCTTCCCCATTAACTTTGCTTTCCAGAAAGTCACAAAAGGGGATCACACTGACCCTGAGACACAGCAATAGTCATAAATATAAACCAGTTGCCAAGTGTCAGAATTTTGATCACGTGATCATAGGGATGCTGCAAAGGTTGTAACTGTGAAAACAAAAATAATTTGTCACATTTTTCAGTGCTGTTGTAACTTTGAATGGTCATTAAGTGAACTGTTGTAAGTGGAGGACTACCTGTATATATTGCTGGTCCATGTATGATAGGAGTGGGCAACTATGGCCCTGTTACAACCTGTGGACTTCAACTCCCAGAATTCCTGACACAGCCAAGCTGGCTCAGGAACTCTGGGAGTTGAAGTCCACAGGTCATAAAGGGGCCATATTTGCCCACCCCTGATGTATGATATGCCATATACCTGTAGTAAATACAGTAAATAAATTCTGATATCATATTATCTGTGAACATCTTCAGGCAGAGGGACAATGTTGAAGCTTTTATTTAAATCCTCTTCAAGTGTTAAAGGGTGAGGAAAGATTAGTTTTAGTAATAATTTTCTTATTTAGGCGCTGCACTGCATTGTACATCCAGACTCATATATTATAATTTTCCACCAGTTTTTGGAGTCCGTTGGATGGATCTATTTGATTTATATGGAGTCTCAGCTTTTATTCTAAAAGGACGTTGCTCCCATATGCATCTGAATCAGGCAGATGAATGTTCCATCTGCAAATTTGCTCTGCAGATTTGTTATCCTCAGTGGTGATAGTGACCTTGGCAGACCTGAGCTGAACCCATATGTTTATCTAAGCACCCTCAAAGGATAATTCTTTAGAAAAAAACCCCTCTTTAATCAGGATAGAAGAAAAACACTCCTGAATTTGAAAGCCTGCAATACTGAATAGTATACTAATAGCTTGCTGCTCATAGATAAGGTATCCATCTCATGCAAAGGTGAAAATAGAGGGTGAGTACGAAGAGTGGAATTACTAAGTTCTTCCACTTAGTCTTTGATTGTGCTGCTAGTCACCTAATCAGCAAAAAGGATAGAATTCCTGTCTTGTTTCCCAGATTCCTGCATTATGAACAGGGAATAAGGTTTAATGTTGTTCCATTCTGGCAAAAGCATAGCACAGCAGTGTAAACCATGAGTTTGAGGATGGAAAGGGAATAGGCGCAGGAACTCAAAGGATGCTGAATATAGAGAACTCTTGGACTCTTGTTTCCTGTTGGAAGAGCAGGTGGCAGCTGTGGCCAAGAAAGCTTTTGCACATTCCATCTTGTGCGATAGTTGTATCTGTTTCTGGACCAGGAAACCCTGTTTTTGGTCCCTTATGCCTGGGTCATCTCCCCTTTGGATTACTGTAACCTGTACGATAACATTGCCTTTTAAGATAATCCAAAAGCTGTAATTAATGGAGAATGCAGTTGAGTTGGTGTACCATGGTACGTCCATATAACTCCATTAATTCATGAACTGCAGTGGCTCACTGCAGGCATTTGGATCCCATTCAAAATGCTGATCATCAACTAGTAAGTCCTTCATGGCATTGGGCAGAGTTATTTATGATACTGATTGGTTCCATAAGATGTAGAAGTCTGGATATTTTTTTTAGGTCACTTCCATGAAACAGTGTCATCTAGGGCAGGGGTCCCCCAGTACATGGACCGGCACTGGGCTGTGGCATGCCAGTGAAGGCCGGGCAAACAAGTGAAGCTTGGGATAAAGGCAGCACACAAAACCATGCCCCCTCTGGTCCACGGAAAAACCTCTCTACATGGAACCGGTCCCTGGTGCCCAGGGGAGGGTTCTAAATTTTTTTTTACTACTGGTTCTGTGGGCGTGGCTTATTTTGTGGGCATGGTTTGATGGTCATGTGAGAAACAATCATTTAGGATTTAGCAGAGGTACTGGTCTACCAGGCTTTTAACTGCTTGCAGAGCCATACTGGTCTACCCATTTGTTCTTGGAGCATACTAGTCTTCCCATTTGTTTTTGGAGCGTTCCGATCTACCCATTTGTTTTTGTAGCACACTGGTCTATCACCACACTGCCTTTTACCACTGATCAGCTGTAGGGCGGCCCTTTGAAGTGCCGCGGCAAGAGTTTAAACAATTTTTTTCCACTCTGCCACCACCACCAAGAGCATCGGAAACCGCTTTAAGGCAGCTTGGCCTCAATTGCCAATCTACCACCACCGAGCGGTTTACAAGGAGAGGATCGGTTCTAGCCGATCAGTTGGAAGGCTTCTTGGCTTTTCAATTTAAAGCTATGGTGTCTTGTTTTTTTCCCCTCTTCTTTGTCAAGTGAGCCCTGATTTTTTTCCTTCTAGCTGATCAGCTGGGACTCAGGAGGCAGTGAATAGATTGGGGGCGGGACCAGGCAGAGGTGGTATTTACCGGTTCTCTGAACTACTCAAAATTTCCACTACCGGTTCGCAAGAACTGGGGAGAACCGGTGCAACCCACCACTGCTGGTGCCCCAAAGATTTGGGGGGGGGACTGATCTAGGGAGACCTAGAAAGCACGTCTTCTCTGTCACAGCACTTGCTTTAAAAATCTATTTTTTGACCTGGACAGGAAGCCAGAGGGATTGCTGAGCCCATCCTGAAATGACTCTGAATTTGAATGTGTTTATGGGTTTGGCCTCAATTATCTTGTATTGGGGTGTATTTTGTGTTTGGTTTGATTTCTCTGTAATTTATGTTTGCAAGAATATATAAACTGCCCAGATTTTCTAGTTGTGATTTGAGCAGCCATGTATCATTCAAATAAACCAATGAACAAATAAAGATACTGGTAGGTAGTCCTCGATTTACAACTACAATTGAGCCCAACATTTCCATTGCTCAGCCGGACAGCTGTTAAGTGAGTTGCACCCCATTTTACGACCCTTTTTGCCACCATTGTTAAGTGAATCACTGCAATGGTTTAATGAATCTGGCTTCCCCCATTGACTTTGCTTGTCAATTGGGAACATTGCAAATGATGATCACATGACCCCGGGACAGTACAACTGTCATAAATTACATGCCAGTTGCCAAGGGCCTGAATTTTGATCATGTGACCTCAGGGATGTTGCAATGGTCCTAAATGTGAGAAATGGTCCTAAGTTAATTTTTCAGTGCTGTTGAAATTTTGAAGGGTCACTAAATGAATGGTTGAAAGTCAAGGACTACCTGTAGGTGGATTTACCTCAGAATATGATAGTATTCTGGTCTAGGCCATTTTTTGCTGCTCTTTTAAAGCTCTGTTCTTGGTTACCCCACCATTCCAATGAAGGTAAATGGTCGGGGGAGGGGGAATTCAATCTGGCCACGTGTGCCCTCCAACAATTTCAATTTTTTCAATTTCCATTTAATTCAATTTATATGCCGCCCTTCTCCGAAGACACAAGGTTGTGAGATTGGTTTCTCTCTTATCATTAAAGCAAAGGGGAGAGAAGAAATACCCCATCGTGACCCAAAGGTTCTTCTTCAGGAACTGATAATAGTTTGCCCCAGAGGGAACAAGGCTAAATTGTGATACAGGGTGCTTCCCAGGGACGTTCTTGGATAAGAATGGTGGCTACTTTGCCTGGCTGACGTCACTTGCTCTATGTAATTTGCTAATGTTCCCCGGTTTCAGGGGAAATGAAGGCCTCCATAGAAGTTGGTGGAATATTTGATCAAATGTTATCTGTACAGGACAACTGGATCAAACAAACTACCATGGATTATGATCAGAGGTGGGTTTCAAAAAATTTTCTACTGTTTCTATGGGTGTGGCTTGGTGGGCATGGCATGGCTTGGTGGATGTGGCTTGGTGGACGTGGCAGGGGAAGGATACTGTAAAATCTCCATTCCCACCCCACTTCAGGGGAAGGTTACTGCAAAATCTCCATTTCCTCTCAATCAGCTGAGATTTGGGAGGCAGAGAATAGATGGGGGCAGGGCCAGTCAGAATTTTTACTACCGGTTGTCCGAACTACTCAAAATTTTCGCTACCGGTTCTCAGAACTGGTCAGAACCTGCTGAAGCCCACCTCTGGTTATGGTTCGAAGCAAAGAAACATGGAGAAAACAAGTTTACTTTTGCATTGCGGTTGATCAGGAGTGACATTCTGAGAAGAATACTTTTCCTTAGGTAAAAAGAGAGGAAACGTTGCTCTGAAGCAAAGTATTTTGTTGTACTTAAGGACAAAGTCATGTCAGCCTTTATTGAGCACATCACTAACTAGGTAACTAGTGTTAAACACTCAATTTGCAACTGTTGCTGTGTATTTTGTGTGTGATTATCACCCCTAGATCTTCATCCTATAAAAAGATATTTCTGTTTGCTTAATTATAAAGCTCTTTATGAACAGGCTCATCTGTAAATAGCTTGTTACAGCTGAAATAGAAATATAATTATAATGAAGGCAGATGTTTGCGAGATACTTCACAAGAAACTTGCCTTGAATGCACAAAAGAGAAAGGTTTGGCTAAATAGTGGGTCTTGGGCATGCAGCCGAGAGTCACTTGCCTGTATTTCTGGGAGAGCCTGCTACTTAAGCCAGTGCAATGGACATTCTTTGTTCATGGTATACACATTTTTCCCCCAGATCTTCTCTGAAGGCCACTAGTGAGAATCAAACTGCATTAGTTAAGGGCTAATTTATACCATCTGCTTGTTAAGATGAGAATATGTGTTTTGTGGATTTGCTATGGAACCTGACGCTCACTAAAACAGTGCTTACTTCCTTACACAGCCAGCTTGCAATTCTGTCTATTTAATGGGCCTTCACTTGACTCTCTGACCAACTAAATAGGGACTTCTTTTAAATAAACCTTTTAAAAAAAACCCTTGATAGATCAAACCATTTGGTTCTGCACACCTTTGCCAAAGGCAGATGTCAACTGCCTCGGGAAGGTCCCAAACAAAGCATGACTTCCAATATTTTTGTGGCCAGCTGACCACCTTTTATATTGTTTGTGTACCTGGTGTTCCAATGTAGCTTCTGTTGGAATCCACCGTTGATAAACCTACTATTCATTCATCTATTCAATCCATCAAAATAAATAATTTAACCTAGAGACAACCTTGTGTGGCACAGAAAATGTGTGTATTCTGAGCTAATGCTTGTCAATTTATAAATATCAGGTACGAAAGACCAGGCCCACATGTAAAGGTTCAATTTAACTGATTTATCGCTAAAAGACTATGCTCAAAAATCTTCTCAACTAACCATCAGCACTGATTAGAGTTAGAAGAGGCTCAATGGAAGTCAAGGGGGACTGGATTTACGTAGCAATTCTAGGCTGATCCCTTTTTTCATTCCTCCCCCTGGTTCTGCCAGTCCTTCTCCTATAACAAGTAATCTTAAGGGACTCATGAGAAGAACCCTCTAGTCTAAACCTACCCCTAGTTATATTCTCTAACTTTTGACTACTATTGTTCAACAGCCCTTCCCATTAATTCCCAGTCATTAAAACTGGGAAGGGCTGTTGAACAACAGTAGAGTTTGAGGTCCAGTTCTCAATACCAGATTTCTGTCTGAAATGCTGAAGAGCTGTTGCTGGTGAGTATAAAATATACAGAGCAAGCTGGATCACTGGTTTGAGTTGGTGAAAAACTATTATCTATTATGCATTCCTATGTTCATATCTGAGCTCTGTGGTTTAAATGTGACAATTTATCCAAGGAGCTGTTTATTTCACTTAGTTTTTATCATTTGTCCTGGACCTAATTTGTATATTTTTTAAAATACTATCATTTAACGGTATAATATATAAATCCCGATTCCTTCAGAAAAATATGTCTTGTTTTAGAAAAAAGATGGTCTATAGCACTAACTGGTATTGCTATATTTGCATTTTTTGGTGGAATACTTCCTGTCCCTAAAAATGAGGTGTGTTTTCAGCTGTTTTTAGAGAGAGGGAAATTTCCCCAAAGTCTTAGAGTAGATTGAGTATTCTTTATTTTTGGCACTGAAAAGTCTTACATCTGTGAGATGGTCTAGTCTCTATAGCCTTCCAGCTGTATTTTCTGGACCAGAGTACCATGGATCAATGCTAGGTTGCCTCATTCCCACAGCATTTAGGTCTGGGAAATATAGCCAGAAGGTTAGTTAGAATGGAGTCTTACAGGTACTTTTTAGAAAATAAGAACCTTTTCTCTCACTGGACATCTTGTATGGCTTAAATTTAAGAGGAAGACATAGCCATTTCAAAGACTTAGAAGAAATATTCACTGAGTGTTTATATTCTTTCAACCAGTTTATACTCAAACCAAATGAACGGCTGAATGTGTTGAACTAAACGTTTTGCCCCATTTCCAATTGGAAAGAATATTTGAATTTTTCTGGGTTCATAATTTGTTAAATTTTAATATATTTATTGTCTTCCTGTGGTAATCTTTTATAATATTGTTTCATTAGATCGTACGCCGCCCCCAGAGTCACATAGTAGCAAGATGGGTGGTGAACACATTTAATAAATAATAAAATAAAATATAATAACATGAAAAATTAGATTGTTACTACACCTCAAACAGAACAATGAAAAAGATAGAAATCTCAAGAGAAATCTCATCTTCATAATTGGATAGAACCACTTGAGGAGCTGCCCTGAGATGTGGAGGAGGATAGACAGTCTGGAGATGGTTAAACAAACTGCACACTGGCCTGGCTAGAACTAAAGTTTACATGGAAAAATGGAGGTTTCTCCCCAAGGATGAGGATATTCACTGCGAATATTCAAACAACCATCCATCTTCTACGGGGCCTTCTGGGACCAACTTGCACACAGAATGATTTGCTGGTCAGAAATATCTTTGCCTTTAACATGGCCTGGTACTGGATTAGAACTATATAAATCTATATTTTATCAAAGCTTTTAATTTTTTTAAAATTAAATTAATAACTTCCCATTTTCTAGTTCTTGCATTTCTGACACAAGACGAGATAAGATGAGACATGAAAAATTCTTAATTTCCTTACAAATAATCCTTATATGCTTTAAAAAAAACCCTGCATAGGCCAGCTTACTGTTGTTACAGGTTTTGTGGAAAGTTGCTAAGCTACATTAGAGAGTTGGTAGAGAGGATATCAAAATTCTAAAAATGGGAATCAGGTTTTTTAAAAAAATATCCAAGTTAAATGGGGAGTAAACACCTTTCTAAGTAGGTAAATTTTTTACTGACTAAGACTATGTCTTAGCCTAGAAATGACTTTCAAGTAAACTAACTTTGAACAGATGTTGCATATCCGTACGAATTAAGGTATGTGTACATAATTTCAGACAGGACCTATATAGACTTGAATTAGTTTGATTCAAGCCTTGGATTAGATTTTTCCCCCCAAATAAAGGAATCCAGGCATTCTCTCAGTCATTCCCAGCTGCTGCCTCCTATAGCCCCTTGAAAGACTCTGAGACCTATAAGCAGGAGTTCAGGAATTCATTTCCCATGCTGATAACTTGTAACTGGACTTGAAATGTTGGGCCATAAATTTTCTTTGCCGTTTCAACACCTTGCTGTTCAGACTCAGAAAAAAAAATGCAAAAGCCTGTAAAACTGAAAATACAGCAGGGACTTAAAACTTTTTCAGACCTCCACTCAAGTTTGGCTTTGGTTCAAGTCTGGGGTGGGAGCGATTTGGAAATGATCCTTGATTTGCATTATGCCTGCCTGGCTATTCACCATAAAATTACATTCGTAGCAGACTTGAGAGCTGAGAAAACAAGGGGGACAACATTCTGATAGAGGATCATCACCTCCTCTTGTGTCACTGAGTTTCAGCGATTTAGCCACACGGTGTACAATCCCTAGGTCTACCCACAAAAGCTTCTTTTAAACATCATTTCCTATCTCGAGCCTGTCCTACTATCAAGATCTAACCCCCGGAACCAAAAATGTCAATCAACCTGCTTTCTTTCTTTGTCTTACTCAGATCAGCACTCTATCTCAAGGGTTTTCAAGTCTTTCCAAACATATTATGCTGCAACAGATGGTGAAGAGCTAGTGGATGTGACCCCCTGCCGGAGTGTTGGCATAGCCATAAGGATGTGTGAAGTCTCTTCCTTTATTTCGGCAGAGAGTTCTGCTTTCTTCCTTGCTGCGTGTACATGTTCTGTTCACTTATGCTTCCAAGAGTCGATGCATAATCTTGCCAGTGCTGATCTGAATGACTGTGTTGTGCCCTATATGCATCTTTTTATGTGTAATTGTTTTAATTGTTCATTGGGTCCACTAGTCAAGAGCAGAGACATCCCTCCCTAAATACCATGATGGAAATATAAAAACATCGCTGTCCTTGGCATTTGCAAACAGAAAAACATATTCTTTCCTTCCCCTTCTCTGGAGGACTCACCTCACCCAGGCAGTTAAGCTCTTTCTCTGAAAAACTTGATATCTCTTTCCTGTTTTTAAATATAATTTTTATCAACCATTTTTTTAAAAAAAAGAAAGATAAAAAATAAAACAAACTAACATAAAGCAAGAGAAAGAAAAGAAAGAAATCAAAGAAAAGTGCAAGAAAGAGGGGGAAAGTAAAATAAAAGAGAAAGAAAAACAATGAAAAAAACCCTTTCTGTCTTTTTATAGCAGTTATAAGTACAATTATAAATTCACCTCTTATTCTGTGGTAACCACATAACTCTCTTCTTTCTTTAATTTAATTCTGTCTAATCATCTAAATATAAGTTCATTTTTCCCTGTTTTATGCAAAAAGTACATTAGGGGTTTCCAGTCAGCAATAAACATAGATATTGTCTTTTCTCTGATCAAAACATCAATATCGCCATCTCTGCAAGTTCCCTCATCTTCCCCAACCATTCCTCCATTGTGAATAATGCTGAATATTTCCATCTTTGTATATATAATACTTTTGCTGCACTTATCATATACAAAAATAACTCCCCCCCCCAACTTTTTGTCTATCAATTCCAAAAGAAAAACCTCTGGTCTTAATAGCCTTTTCTTCTTTAAAAACCTCTGAATTGATGTACATATTTAAATCCAGAATTTTCCAACTTTTTTAATGTGTCCATCAAACATGATAAAAAGTCCTTTCTTACTGTTTATATTTCCAACATAAATTTGAAGTGCCTTTGTACATTCCAGATAATTTGAAGGGCTTGAAAACAAAATGCTGTTTGAAATGTCAAGTTGTATCCTGCACTTCCATTCAAAAGTTTATTCTGAAATGTTCAAGGCTATGGACAATCAAGCCTCAGAGACCAAGATGTCAAATTATTAAGGCAAACATTGAAACATTCCCCTTCTTTGTTAGGTAATTGAAATACATCCATTTCATTTTTGAAAATTTTATTTTCCATTCTGATTTATACTCCGTGTTCAATAAACGTTTCCTTGGTTAACCTCAGGAAAGTCAAGATGGACTTGTAGGAAAAATGGAGCTCTATTTGTATCTTTTTTAAAAGCTCTGCGTAAACATATGGTAGAAAGTTTTTTTTTAAAGTCCTTTCTGAGGTAGGGCTGTTAACAATTTGATATGGACCATTTTCTAACTACTTCAGCAGTTCTGAAACCATCTGCTGTGCTTCTGTTATATTTCAGTGCTAAGCCAAAATTATTTTGCAAGGAAAAGCATTTGCAGGCTTGCCATTTTTTCCTGCCCCAAAAACCTTGTCCTGAAAGGGTTTTTGAATTTTGGAAAAGTTCAGAAGAAATGGCTGCTTTTCTTTGTGTCAGTTGGCCCAGGAGAAGAAACACCATTATATCAACAAGCCATAGATAAGCTACTGAAAAATACCAACTTTCACAATGCAATCAGATCCTTCTCCAATCATTCCTTTAATTTGAAAATGTCTCCACTGCGTATTCTCCAACGAAATGGCAGTGACTGAAGCAGACTTGTTAAAGAAAATGTAGTGACAGAGTGTCATTTCATGCTACTGTATTTTTTAAAGTGGAACTGTTTTTTAACCAAATGTTTCAGATTCTTTCTTTGAGAGGAATATTTTGTAACATCCCAGATGCATTTATTTGCAAGTAGACCTAATTGAATTTTTTGGATGGGTGATAATAATGAATCAAAAAGTTCAAGTATTTTCTCATCCAAAATAAGTGTTTTTGAGTTTGATCAAACATTCTCTAAATAGATATGTTGACAAGTTAACAAAAGGATTTGGACAAATAAAAGGGGAAAGAGAAAAAAAAAATCACCAAAATGTTTCAGTTATTGGTCAAATTGCTACATCTCAGCCCTGCTTGGAGCATTTGAATTATATGTCAGTGAACCAAGTGATTTTTTGAGCAGGCAACTTGTGTATGACTTGTACTGTTCCTAGGATTTAGCAGTGGTTTTTGGTACATTAGAAGGCATTTATTATTTATTTAACAGGCTTTATAGCCCTCCAAACTCAAAAAAATTGGGTATGTCTAATTTAATGAAAAGAAGGACTACAGGCAGTGGTGGGATTCAAGTAATTTAACAACCGGTTCTCTGCCCTAATGTTTTCTTCCAACAACCAGTTTGCCAAACTGCTCAGAAAGTTAACAACCGGTTCTCCCGAAGTGGTGCGAACTGGCTGAATCCCACCACTGACTACCTGTAGGGGTGACATGATAACAGTGTTCTAATATCTCAGGGGCTGCCACAAAGAAGAGGGAGTCAAGTTATTCTCCAAAGCATCTGAAGACAGGATAAGAAGCAATGGGTGGAAACTAATCAAGGAGAGAAGCAACCTAGAATTAAGGAGAAATTTCTTGACAGTTAGAAAATTAATCAGTGAAACAACTTGCCTCCAGAAGTTGTGAATTCTCCAACAGTGAAAGTTTTTAAGATGAGATTGTACAACCGTGATACGGTTAATAAAATCCACCCTTCCCTTGTAATTACTGGATGAAATATCTTAACTAATCTTCACCTCTGCTTTCTAAGATGTTGCTCTCACCATGAGTTTTCTTCCACGGGAAAAAAAAAGACCATGTTGATATTCATTAACATCAAATTAATAAAACTGTTTATGTTATCATATAACTTGGGTACAGGTTGTCTCTGCTGATAAATTCAATGTCTGTCAAGACAAGGGAGGGGCAGTTCCGCTGGGACACATCACCCGTTTCCAAATAATTTCCTCCATAAAAGCCTTGGGTGGATTTTATTAACCGTATCACCCTTACAGAAGGCAATGAAAACAGGTTGTGGGGGAGCTTAAGGGACTCGCTATATGATAGCCATAATGTACTATATATCAAAATATGTTTCATGATAACTGAAAAGTAGGTAAACATCATGCCTTCTATTTTTTTTTTTTGGTGCAAATTTTCTTTCAGCTAGAGTCCCCAAAAACATAACAGCATCATACTTCTTCATGATATTATGAGCCAGACAGGCTACCACCTTGGATTGATTCTTAGGTCATTAATATTTTCAGTCATATTGTTTTGTTTTAATAGCATTAAGGAGAATTTCTTAAGGCCAAGCTTGGTTTTGATTGGAGAAATAACAACCAAAACCATAACTGGAAATCGAAGTACACTGGGAACAGTATAGTAATTGTAATAAATTATGCCTCATCTAAAACTTCTATCATTTAGAGTCAGCAACCTTTCCAGGCTGGAGATGGTATCCTGGAATTTTTCAGCGTAATCCAGGGATCCTTCCCACCAAATAATCAAAATCTCATCAGATTTCCAATATAGAATGTGGATAACATTCTATATTGGAATGTTATTGTGGTTAACCTCACAAAATCCTTCAAATGTCACAGAGGGCATGCAAGACCTTGTAAAGCGAGTAAGAAATTCAAAGGCAGCCAAAATCCTTTGAATACTCACACTGAAATTTTGATGAGATTTTGGTATTTAAAAAGTCTCCAAAATCCAGAATTAGAGGCATCCATTGGGGAGGAGTTGAAGATGTCACATAACTAGTCCTTGTTGTAGTTTATTTGGCTGATGATGGTCTGATTTGTCTCTTCTCCAGGATACACTTCGGTTTACAAACTCTATTCTTCCACTTGGATGTAAAGGGAAGAACGGTATAAAACTCTCTCTTACATCTATGAATATCTCATAGGAAGAGCTCACAATGGACAACACATACCGGAGAGTGAATAATGTATCTCTATATGCTATTGTAGTGCTAGTCTAAGCGTCTGGACCTGGAACAGGCCTAATGTATATTTTTCACTTCTTGACCTTTAAATCTAAGAATAGACAGAATTAATCATGGTGATGCCTGTGGCAGCTGAGACAAATGGTTCCCTAGAAATAAAATGACTTAGAGGATGTAAAGCTACAAACAATAAATATCAAACTAATAAAAAGCAGCTATAGTAAAACAAATACCTTGTCCAAAAACATTAAAACTGAGAAGCCATTGCATTCTATACCCAAAGAGAAAGTTGTAGAAAAGCCTCTTTAGGGCTTTTCTTATAGTCTAGTACTAAACTTTGAAGGCATCTTATAACTGTCCTGTCAGATCTCAATAATAATGAGTAACAGATGTAAAGTAACTTGGCAACAATCGAAATTAGTTTTTTTTTTTAAATGATCAGATGAATGCTATAATTAAATTGGAAGGGGGCTATATTATGAACCAGAATGAAAAAGAAATGGATGAGAAATTCAGAATATCAGAAATTTTAGATGAATGCATATCTACTTTGTTTTGAGACAAGCAGTCCTGGCAAAATTTTGAAAAATGTGAATTTGAAAGATAATTTTCAACTCAAAAATTATCATAGAAATGTCTTTAGGAGGCAAAGATCTTCATAAAATTTGGATATGATAGAAAAAAACCCACAAAAGACTTTTTTCCCCTGTGGAAACCCTCCTTTCTTTATATAGTAGTTATGTGTAAAAATGCAGTCATTTAAGAATGCATGTGGATGCATGTGGATAGCAAAAGGTTTTCTTGGACTTTTGTGCAGCCCTACCAGCAGAATAGATGAGAAATGTAGTGAAAATATAATGAAAATAATAATTATATTTATTATAATAATAATCGGCATGAACTGTGGCCCTCCCATGCAGACTAACCTTCATGAATTATGTTTGACACATGTTCATGCCTTAGGCTGATCAACCCATCAGACTTTTCAAGTGAAATCTACTGCATTTCCTACAATTTCTAAGATCTAATCTGTCTCAGTAATGAACCTTGTGACGGGATCCTGTCTTTATACGTTATGCGGGACTATTACAGGAATAATAAAGCAACCTAGAACTAAAGAGAAATTTCCTGACACTTAAAACAATTAATCAGTGGAACAATTTGCCTCCAGAAGTTGTGAATGCTCCAACACTGGAGGTTTTTAAGAAGAGATTGGATAACAAGTTGTCTGAAATGGTATAGAGTTTCCTGCCTAAGCAGGGGGTTGGACTAGAAGAACTCCAAGGTCCCTTCCAACTGTTATTCTATTCTGTTCTGTTCTGTTCTGTTCTGTTCTGTTCTGTTCTGTTCTGTTCCGTTCCGTTCCGTTCCGTTCCGTTCCGTTCCACTCCACTCCACTCCACTCCACTCCACTCCACTCCACTCCACTCCACTCCACTCCACTCCACATCACTCCACATCCACATCCACATCCACATCCACATCCACATCCACATCCACATCCACATCCACATCCACATCCACATCCACATCCTATCCTATCCTATCCTATCCTATCCTATCCTATCCTATCCTATCCTATCCTATCCTATCCTTTGGTGAATTCCCATAGAACAATTTCCCCTCTTCCCCAATATTACCCACCCGATTGAATAAAACATTACCCATTATTCTTCTTCAGGTGAATTCAGGTGGGCTTGTACAAATGTCTGAGCTGGCAGCTTTAGTCATCTTTCAAGTGGTTCAGGTGAGAGATGGCCATGCAGAGAAACTCTCTACAGCAACCTGTCAACTCTAGTTATTTTTGAACAAGGACCTATTGGTCTTTTGTGCATCAGAGGAGAGATCAGGCAGCAAAACTGGCTGATAACCTGCAATGTATTCATGTGGAAATGAACCTGCAATACATCATTTCTCCAATTTAAATTGACTAGCAGCTTCTTTTATTTTTTATTTTATATTCTTTAATGTTTATTTTTATTCTTTAATTTATTCTTTAAGTTTTAATTTATTCTTTCATTTTCTTTCATATTCTTTCATTTTTAATCTTTCATTTTATTCTTTAATGATGTTTTGAAATGAGATATTTTAGCCAAAGGCCTAGTGTCTTCCAAAAGATCCATCCATCAATGCATAAGATGAGCTTGCACAATGGCACAAGGCAGGCATTATGCAATCAGATACCACTGGAGAAAACCACATCCAGCCTTTCCTGCAGGCCAATCAAAACTGGTCATGGAGGATAGCCTTTACCTGGAAGGGAGAGGCCATTCCAAAACTTTAATTTTGGTCTTAAACGAGACTCCTTTCACTTGGCTGCCACCATTGCCACCATTCAAAGTGTATTTTGTGCTCTCCCAAAATTTATTTATTTATTGGTTTGATTTATATGCCACCCTTCTCCAGAGACTTAGGGTGACTTACAATGCGTTAAGCAATAGCCTTCATACTTTTGTATATACCTGCTTAGTAGGGCTTTCGCCCCACCAAGCAGTGTTCTTTTTTATACAAAGTCAGCTTATTGCCCCCACAAACTGGATCCTCATTTTACCTACCTCGAAAGGATGGAAGGCTGAGTCAACCTTGAGCCTGGTGAGATTTGAACTTGCAGTAATTGCCGGCATCTGGTGCTACTTAACAACACTTTAGTCTGCTGCGCCACCAAGGCTCTTGGTATCTTAACCCTGTACAAAGGATTGATTGGCAAAGCTTCTGAACTAAATAGTCACTGGATTAGAACTGAACTGACAGTTCCTAATATAAAATTACGCTAACTAAACAGGAATCACATTAAGCACACTGAAACAAAGCCAGATGCTCTGTTTTATTTGTTATTTAGCATATTTTTCCAGAATGGCAAAAGTGTTCTTGCTCTGGATAGCCTTTGTAGCAAACTGCCACCTCTAGTTCTATGAGTTTAGCCTGCTCGCAATAAAACACTTCTTTTATTCTTTCATGTGTTAAGACAATCAAATGGTGGCACTTCTGAAAAGTCTGTTATGTGGTACAAACTTGTGAGTTGATACTTAACATGAAGAGTCACTTTTCTCTCTGCCGATGAAGCATAATGTATGATTTCCTCCAGGGATGGGATTTACTTACCTTCCCTACCGGTTCACAAATGTGAGTGTGCGCATTACGTCTCGTGCATTACATCCGGGCAGGTGGGCAGAGCCTCCCTCAGTCACCACTACCAGTTCGCGTGAACTGGACAGAACTGCCTGAATCCCACCTCTAGTTTCCTCCCAAAATGAACTCTACCAATTGTTTCATCCTTTAAAACAGTTTAGTTGCTCTTTTTTAGAAATGTACAGAACTTGCCAACATGAAAGAATTTAAATGCTCCTATTTACAAATCGTTCCTATCACTTACAGTCAGTGCCACTGCGATTGTTGCCAAGAAGGCACCACTAAAAAACAAGAGGGGGATTTGGACAATTGGCAGACTCTATGGGGAAAAAAAGTAAAAATCACATTAGCAACTTCATATAAGGAAAATTTATATAAGATGTTTTATAGCTGACACTTCCCCCCCCCTCCAAGATTAGCCCGAATCAATAAGGGAAATTTTTCAGCATGTTGGAAGTCTGAGGTGGCTTCGGGGAACTTCTATCATATGTGGTGGGAATGCCCAAAGGCAAAAAAAATATTGGAATCTGATAAAGAGTTGGTTGGAAGAAATGTTGTTAATAGACATAGAAGTCAAACTGGAATTTTTCCTTTTGGGAATGACAGAGGGCAAATACAAGAAAGACATAAATTATCTATTACTGCATATACTTACAGCGGCACGGATAGCCTTTGCGCAGAAGTGGAAAGAGAAAGACACCCCAACTGAAGAGGAAATACTACTAAAAATTTTCAAGTGTGCAGAAATGGATAGACTCACCTTGGAACTCAAGGATAAAAGCGAAACATTGTACTATAAAATCTGGGCAAAATTCTACGAATGGTTAGATAAAAGGAGGATAGCCAAGACAAATGTTAGACTAGAATCATATACATTATTATAGATAAATATGTATGTGAATTGTATAGATAGGTACATGTAGGTATAGATATGTATAATTGTATAGGAATAAGGTATAAATTATTATTATTATTATGTTTAAATAACATATAAGATCTAAGGAATATATTATTATATTATCATTAGTATATTATGTATTAGTTTAAAGTGGTGGAAGATGCTTGGGACCAGTGATGTCATATCTATGTCCAATGTTTTTAATTTTGAATTACTAATAAAAAACTTTTAAAAAAACAAAACAAGAGGGGGATATTGGCACATATGGAGGAAACCAAAGGTTTGTTTTAAAGAAGTTGAAAACATGAATTTAAGAAACAGTGGCTGCTGAATATATTCTAGTAGGTACATTATACATTTGGAAAAGTAGAACAGGATGCAGGCTGGAAGGATTGTTGGCTGGAATTGTAAAGGAGACTGCTTTTAGGAATACAAATTTTCTGTAGGACCCACAACTACAGTCCATGTTCTTTAGAATGGCTCACATTTAGTGCAACCCAACATATTCTTGCCTGTATCTCACCAACCAGAAGGTAGCCTAACTTCTAAAGATACCAAAGATAGGTTAGAGTAATCCCTTTTTATAGGAAGTTTTTAAGAGTCCTCATCCTATAACCTTCCAATTGTTTTCAGTCGAAGTCCCAGTGCCATTTCTTCTGCTTATAATTGATGTGGGTTTTTTAAATTAAAAAAAAATGTGTAAAATGACCCAGAAGGCATTCTTGATTGCCTCAAGAAGGCTTCCCATTCACAACTATAGCCACTATAGCAGAATAAAGTTGTCTTCATGTCAATTTTGAAATGCGCCTGTTTAACGCTTTGTTGAGTTAATATTTAGTGTGTATGCTCCACACTTTTTAGCCAATGTGAGATACATTTTTGTGTGAGGATGTTAGAGAGAAAGATGAATGATAGAAATTATGTTTCTACGTAAGGCCTTTATAAATCAAATATGATAATATAGTGGTTCAATTCAACGTACGTTTTTTTCTTTTTTTAAAAAAATGAAAAGTGCAAGTGGTTTCAGTGTTTGGTTTCCTGATAATCTTTAAACAAAGGAGTGTCACCCTCAATGTACCAAAGAACTGCATTTCCCTTGAAGAAATGCACTACCAGTATAGACATACTATTGACAGAATAATGAAGCTACGCCCGAAGAAGTATGACATGAGCACATTTGAGGAAAACAAAAGAAAAGCTAATGGAGAAATATGCATGTAGTTCTGTTTAATCAGGTGGCAAACAACAGTGAATGAAAGGAAGATTACTACCTGTAAAGTTAATATTCTCTGTTAGTACCATGAACCCATAGAGAAAAGAGAGAGGCTACGGATTTGGAATAGGGAAGCAGAGTTGCATAATTGACAGTCGGATATTAAAGGAGATGGCTTTTATTTCTCTTAAAAGTCATTCTGTTTGATTGAAAGCTTTGATTAGTTCAGTTTGCATGTTATGGAAGCCTGTCTCTTCCACCAACACAACCACGATGACTGAACTGCTTTAGTGATGTCGGAGTACAGGTAGTCCTCGACTTACGACCACAACGGAGTTCAGAATTTCTGTTGTTAAAGGAGACGTTTGTTAAGTGAGTTTTGCCCCATTTTACGACCTTTTTGGCCACCGTTGTTAAGTGAATCACTGCATTTGTTAAGCTAATAACATGGTTGTTAAGTGAATCTGGCTTCCCTGTTGAGTTTGCTTGTGAAAAGGTTGCAAAAGGGGATCATATGACCATGGAACCACTGCAACCATCATAAATGTGAGTCAGTTGCCAAGCATCTGAACTCCAGGGGTGGTATTTAGTCGGTTCTATCTGGTTTGGGCAAACCGGTAGTGGTGGCTGCGGGAAGCTCCGCCCACCCACTCGGATGTCAACACACCCCATTTCTGATGCTCTGCACATGCACGGAAGTGGAGCGTGCTCTCACATTTGCGAACCGGTAGCGAAGGTAAGTGAATACCACCTCTTGCTTAGATCCCATGATCATGAGAGTGCTGCAAAGGTCATAACTGAAAAATTGCCATAAGTCACTTTTTTTCGGTCCTGATGTAACTTTGAACAGTCACTAAACAAGTGGTTGTAAGTCGAGGACTACCTATACTCCAAGGATGTTCACACACATAGAGCTTCATGACAAGTTCAGATGGTTTTAAATTTCAGTGTCTTGAAATAATAATCAACAGCGCCATGGATGCAGATCACTTTACCTCATCCATCACCTCCTCACACTGTCAAAAAGAATGCAGTTGGGGGAAGCAGAGAGTGAAGAAATACTAGATAAAGGGGGTAGGGAGTAATTAACATGAGGCCTTCAGCCTCCAATCAAGTTGTCAGAAGAAGAGGAAGAAGGTGCTATGAAACGAAGCTAAACTAGATTGCATAGAGAACAAAGATTAAAGGCGGGAAGAAGAATATCCACATAATTTGTGGTTGTTTGCCACCTAAGATCACCTTCGGTGAGATGGGCAACTATTAAATTTGATAAATAAATATATAATGTATTGTTAAATCTGCTGCTTAAATCATGGAGTGATGTTCTTGAACAAACCTGTTTGCCACACTAGATAGCCACTATACCGAAATGTAACAGTATAGTGACATGCATTTTAAGATATCACTTAAATTGTGCAAATTGTTTTCCAGGTTTCTTGTTGTTATTATTGTTGTTGTTATTATTTATCGCTTTTATTCATTAAATATGAAACTCAGTCAACTGAACATTTAAAAATGTGTCACAAATACGATTGACCGGTGCTAATGGTTTATATGGGTTGCTGCCAGCTTCCTAGGTATCAACCAAGTAACTTCTTAAAATATACGATGTTCTGAGTAGCACAGTTTTTTGCAGTTTCACTGATGTTATTGCAGGAAGCTGCAATTTCTTGATGTGTTTTGTAAAATTCTTGGACATGGTGCTCTGATGACAATGGGTATCATTGTTACATGTTTCATCCATAACTGTGTAGTTTCAATTGCCAGGTAGCAATATTTTGTAATTTTTTCCAGTTCTTTTTCTTCAACTTTGGCATCTCCTCGTACAGCAATATCAATAAATTGTACGATTCGGCCCTCAACAACCATGATATTAGGTGTGTTGTGTTCCAAATGACAATCTGTCTGTATTCGAAAGTTCCAGAGATGATGATGATCATGATGATGATGATGATTCTACTTTGGTCACCTAATCCCCTAACCTTGTTGCTTTGCTGAACCATTTCTACTATCAAATCTGGTAACCAACCTTAACCTTGAAAAATGTGCATATTTTGTGAACAATTAGTGCAATGCACTGGGAATGGTTTCCCCCCAAATAAAGTAGGCCTACAATAGAATAAAACAAAAATTAATGCTGATAACAATCAGTGAAGTTTATTTCAGTTTGGGATTAAGACTTTTCTGAAGAATTGGAGCAAAATGTGCCTTTTGTTTTTAAGAGTTCCCTGAATGAACCTTCCTGCTACAGTTCTCCTAAGAAGAGCAGATCCTGTTTTCACACTACTCTGGTCAGTGACATGGGAAGATGGAGCACAGCAGTGGGGACACTTGAGCTGCAATGCCAAGAGCCTGAGGGCTGAAATCAATAGCTGTGGAGAACTTGCCCTAAGCTCTGCTGAATACATTGGGCCGTATAAATCCTGCAAGACCCAATCTGGGTCAGTCACAGGGACATGTTCTGACCTAGGCTCCCTTAAAAAGCAGGAATTGGTCCCAGCAAAACCTCTTTTATTTACCCGACTGTGAATTACTTTCATTCATAGTCAGCAAGGTTTGTCCAAACAGTTTTTCAAAGGAATATTTCTCAACACACCTTATCTCGTTTGGCAAGCTGCCATGTAACTTGTTTCCAAACGCAGAGTAAGGCACAGAGTCTCTTAGAGTCGCGAACAGAACTTTCCACTCTTGAAACTACCAAATGAACCAATTGTTTCCTGCAAAAGCCCCCTCCCTGTTCCATCCTCTTTTGTTTCCTATGGGAGGGGCCAATCATCTCCAAGGTGTGGCTTTACTCCCAAATCGACCCTGCTTTCTGAGTTGTTCTTGTCTTCTGGCAGCTCTGAGCATGCGCACACTGGGAACGGGCTCCAGCTGTTCCTCTGCCTCGCTGTTGTCTATCTCCCTTTCTGCCTCCAACCCAGAGCCCTCATCCAAGCTTTCCCCAGCCCACAAGGACTGGCCCATGTTTCTCCCCAACCTCCTCACTATCTGACTCTGTTGCCAGCTCTGCTGGCTGCCGGCAGGCCACAACAGGACCAGAGGTTTAGTCTTTGAGCTTTTGGACTCGTGCTGGAGCCCATCCTCAGGAAATCTCTCTCAGGATGAGCTGAAGATGGGCTCCAGCACGAGTCCAAATGCTCAGAAGACTAAACCACTGGTCCTGGTGTCCGACCAAGATTGGATCTTGCAACATTATCCTGACATGTATATTTGGCTTCATTAATATAAATCCTCCTTACCAACCACTTGTCTTCAAATTTACAATGGCACTGAAAAAGGAGACTTAAAACCAGTTGTCAAGGTTGTGGCTGTTACAGCATCCCCGCAGTAGCATGGCTGTGATTCGGGTGCTTGGCACTTGGCATGCCCTTATAATGGTCTCAGCATCCCAGGGTTACATGATTACTATTTGCAACCTTCACAGATGGCTTCCGACTAGCAAAGTCAATGGGGAAGCCAGCAGGAAGTTGCAAGTTGTGACACTGTGGTTAATGACCTGTGGTTTTGCTGAACATCCGCAGCTGGAACCGCTGTCATAAATCAGCATGGTCACATGGTATTTCATTTTACAACCATGTGGCTTAGCGATGGAGTTGCCAGTTCTAAATGCAGTCAGTCAGTGAGGACTACTTGTAGGTAAAGGACTGGGATGATTTCTAAAGAACTTGCTTTATGAAGTTTCAGGCTCTAAAACGAGTTTGGAGAATGCTTTGGCTCCTATACCATCAGCTATTGCTTTGCAGAAGTCTGAGCAGTGGTGTTGCTGATCCTTTACAAGCTTTTGTGTACCGAGGCAGAATTTGCAGAGCTGCAATTCTGCTGGGATGGTTCACAGAAAGGCCCATGGGTATGTTCTTCTCTTTGATTTTGCTCAAGCATTTAAAAATACATGAAGAGTATCATATCTGAGCTTCCTGCAATTTTTTCAGGTGCAAATAAAATTAGCTGTTTCTTTATAAACACAGATTCTATTATATCAATGCAGTTTATCTTGACCAGCAAATAGAACTCAAGAGTGATTCATTTTGGAACATTTGGTATCTTCTTTGCCGAGTCAAACAAAATTGTTCCCTTCACATGCTTCTTGCTTATGACAGTGGCTGACATTTTCCTAATATTTCAATAATTAACCCAGTAGAGTTGCTTCTTCAACGCCTGTTTATTTTGTCTTAAATCTAAAGAAACTTGCTTTTAATTTACTTCACGATGATACATGGACTTGCCAAAATGCAATGGCGGGCACTTGAAATCCCTTTATCAATCTTAACCGCTCAGTCTCAAATTAATGCCTTCCCAAACTGCAACAAAAAGCCACTTATTTGTAATAGTTACATGACAGAATAAGTATATTGTCTACCATTGCTCTACCCCAGTTCCCTGAGGCATTCACAACATCTCAGTCAAAGTCAAAATGGTAAATTCAAGGGATTAAAAAGGAGGTTTTCTCTGTATTGTTTTTCGAGCGCTGAGCACACAAAGAAACCTAGCAATCTATTCAATGCACCAGGCAGAGATCTCAAATGTAGCCTCTCTGTAGCCACACGAAGACGTTAAGTATGTAAACCCATCTTTCCTTAGCTTCTTTTTTTTCATCATTTGATGATGACAAAAGCTATTTTTAAGCTTTTATAAGAAAAAGAAGTTGAAAAGACAGAGAGGAAGAAAAGAGTGCCAATTAGCAAGTACATCTACATCCAACTGTAATAAATACACACCAGTCTCTGTTCATATTAGAAGTAGTTAGCAGGTGTTCCATTGAGATTATTCACTTATAATTTAACTAATGGAGGAGAAGAAAGGGATTGTAAAAGGCATGTTAATCAACCAGCATTTAATTTCATCTTGATTACTTTTACCTGGCTGAGGGCACCTGCTTGGGAGACTATAGAACTGTATTCATATTTAAGGCTGTCATCTAAATAACTGGATTTAAGTTGCAAGAAGTACTTCATTTTATGCCCACTTTTAATATTCATTTTGTGTCCATTTTCCATTCCCATTGCTGTAGTTGCAGTATATGCACTGCCAAATCTTATGCATGCTTTCCATGCTAGTAGCTACCTATATCAAAGTGGATGCTGCAAATTTAGGTTTCGCATTTGATAAAAAAATGTGTTGCTGTTTTAAAAAGCTGCATTTCACATACACCTCAGCAACTCTTGGAATTTTAACTTTACTGGGGAAATTAGGAGAAACAATTCCAGGAAGGGGGTTCATTGTCCATTAACTCTTCAAACTTACAATGGTGCTGAAAAAGGAGAGTTACAACCGATTGTAAAAATTGTGGCCGTTACAGCATCCCTTAGTAACATGTTTGTGATTCGGGTGCTTGGCACTTGGCATGCCTTTATAATGGTCTCAGCATCCTGGGGTTACGTCGTTCAGCAAATATGAATTTGGGCCTAAATCTCCTGAAGATTAGGCCCGCTGGCTGAAGGGACAAATTAAAAGTCCAACGAAACACTTGAAAAAGGAGCATTATCAAAAAACAGAGGGCAGAGGAATCAACCTAGTGAATAGATTTTAAAATTGTTGGTTTGTGGTTGATAGCTCACCCAGTTTTTTTCAGCCTTTAGAGGCCAGGGTGTAGTAGAGGCAGACAGTTGCAGCACTGCACGATAGAGACAGGAGGAACCAGGAGTGAGTTACAGAGATTACATTTCCTTATTTTCTATGCCTTCTCTCCAACCACCCTGTGACTGGAGCAAAATATAAATTGCTTGATTCTGTAATGATCTTGTTTGGAGTCTTGAGGAATTTAAGAGGCTTAATTTGGCTGCCCTGATTTAATATGGTAAGTTGTGGTCAGGAACACAAATCTCAGGTGATTGGCCTTCCCTTCCCATGTCTGCTGTGGTTTCGTTATTGTCTGCTAAAAACAGTGGTCTTCGCTTTCCATTAGCGGCATCCAGCAGGAACCAGCCTCCCCCCCTTTCCGTCTTTACCTCAAAGTACTACAATCCCAGTGTTTAACGCAGTCTCTTTTGATCCTTTTTGAAGCCCTCCGATTCAGTACACTTAAAGCGACTAATTTAGTTCAATCGCCTCCAGTTTGTCTTGGATCCCTTTCAACCGAACATGGCAAAGGAGCGCGGTGGAATGCGTGTGTGACCTATTTAAATAATTGCCCCCCTAACTTCTTTCAGATGATGCAGAGTATTTTTCTAAGCAGGCAATGGTGCCCAGTGCTCATTTTCTCTCTCCCATTCCTGTCCATTCCCCCTCATTTCTGTAACAGAGACCACTGTCATCTGGTAGAAATATTTACCACTTGGATTGCAATTGGCCTGGTAACAGTGAGAACACATCTGGAGTCTAGACTCAGCGGCTCTATGGGCAAGGTCATATCTCTGAGCACCATCAGGCCCGGCCTGCCTTTTTGTTTACATAGGTGGTGTGCTGCATCATCTGTTTCAGCTGTCAGGCCATTGGGATCCTCCTGATCCCTCCGTTCTGGAGACCTGACAACAGGGAAGCTGCCCTTCCCCCTCCCATTTCAGGCTGCTTTTCTCTTTTATCAGCTGGAGATGGGGAGCAAGGAACCCCTGGCATCCACAAGCGAAATGCAAAACATCCTTTCTCGCCTTCTTCCTCTCCTCTCCTACAACAACATAAACATTTCATCTTCAGCTGCCCTCTCTTTACCGTTTATGGATCCTGGATTAGATCTGAAGGATGAGTCCCAGTTTTGGTTAAGCGGAATTTTTTTTTTATGAAAAGTAAGCTGAAAGCCATGCCAAACACCACTTTCTATATTCTTCTAAGAATTAAAGCCTGTTATTTTTCAGAAATGACCTCTCCAGCCCTCATCCTGCAAAGGCGAAACACACGGGCCTCTTTGTTTTGCAAGAAAGCACTTCAGTTATTGCTTTAAACCCATTCGTTTAAGCATGCTCCCATGTCTTGAAGCATTTTGCCAAATAAATGTTTTGTGTCCTATAGAGAAGCTGCAGTAAATGAGCGCAGAGCTCAAAAACGGTGATGCCACAATTAACAATATCATTGTGAAGATGTGGGTTTTAGTGTGGAGGGAGCTTTTTCATTTCATTTCATTTATACCAAGGCACTTTTTTTAAAAAAAATTGATTTATATGCCGCCCTTCTCCGGAGACTCAGGGCGGCTTACAATGTGTTAAGCAATAGCCTTCATACCTTTGTATATTTATACAAAGTCAGTTTATTGCCCTCATAATCTGGGTCCTCATTTTACCTACCTTAGAAAGGATGGAAGGCTGAGTCAGCCTTGAGCCTGGTGGGATTTGAACTTGCAGTAATTGCAGGCAGCAGATGTAAGTGGATGTTAATCACTTGAATGTTTGAACAAGGAAACTGAATGCTGACTTCTTTGTCATGAGTAACTTTGAGATAGAAAAGGAAGATGAGATAGATGGCTGAAAGTTCTTGAAATTTATATAGTTATGAGTCCTTGTTCAGGAGGACTTTCCTTCCTCATATTTCCGCACTACCGCGTGGGTAGTGATGGGAGCAACGTGGCGCTCCCATGTAACACCACTCCTGCGCGAGCTGCACTGGCTCCCGGTGGTCTTCCGGGTGCACTTCAAGGTGTTGGTTATCACCTTTAAAGCGCTCCATGGCATAGGGCCTAGTTATCTGTGAGACTGCCTACTGCCACAAACGACCTCCCACCGACCCGTGCGCTCCTACAGAGAGGGCCTCCTCGGGGTGCCGTCAACCAAACAATGCAGGCTGGTGACCCCCAGCGGGAGAGCCTTCTCTGTGGGGGCACCTACCCTCTGGAATCAGCTGCCCCCAGAGATAAGGAGAATTCCAGACCTCAATGTCTTCTGCCGTACCCTTAAAACCCACTTTTTCAAACAAGCCAGGCTGGCTTAAGAAATATTTTAAATGTTTATAGGGGTTTAAAAAACTTTTTAAATTGAAACCATAATTTATATATATTTTTAATTGTTTTTATTGTTTGTACTACATGTTTTTAATCTTGGTGTACACTGCCCTGAGTCCTCAGGGAGAAGGGCGGTATATAAATTAGAAATAAAATAAATAAATAAAATAAATAAATTTCAACCTGATTGGTATCTGATGTCCAAAAAAAATTCCATCACACAGGCCAGTCTGAAAGTCTTTTGCCTTTCCCTACAGAACATGATTTGGCTTGCTTGTATGAGTTATCTACAATAACTTTTATCTACAGTATCTTTTCTTTTATGTACACCGAGAGCGTATGCGTGCACCAAGACAAATTCCTTCTGTATTCAATCACACTTGGCCAATAAAAAATTCTATTCTATTCTATTCTATTCTATTCTATTCTATTCTATTCTATTCTATTCTATTCTATTCTATTCTATTCTATTCTATTCTATTCTATTCTATTCTATTCTTACCTCAGTTGGGCTTCTTTCCTTCCCCCATGCTCATTTCTCTTTGAGGCCCACTGCCCACTGATGATGCCAAGGAGTTATCACTAGGAATATTATATGAACCTTCTTGGATTTGCTAGATCATATACCAAGAGGGTTAGTTATCACATATGTTGTTGGACATGACTCAACCTTTTTCATGAAGGTCCAATCCATTCTAAAAAGCATTATTACAATTTTTAGAAAATAATGACTATGGTATGGGTAGGCTTTAGTTAATGGTGTAATAATTTATTTTATATATAGAAATTCATTAATATTTTGCTATTTAGTAGTATTGTTCAAATTTTTATGTCCTTAGGTCTAAGCAGAGTACAAGATGTATTTTCCCTTCCCAGCAAGAATCCTATGAATATGGGGTGGGGTGGGGGGTGGGGTGGAGTGGAGTGGTATTTCATCTGTTGGATATTCATCCTACGGTTGGGTAGTTAATATATAGCAAAATTATGTTTGTGACTTTAAATGATATAAAAGAAATGATTGGCTGTGCTACGCTCAGGCAGCCATAAAAGGAAACAGGAAGCCTAGGAGCTTCTGCTCCTGCTATTTGATGGTTGAGCTCCTGATGATGGACTGTATGTGACTGAAGAGAACTGTAAGCAAACTATGTTTTGTTTTGGAGAGTGGTTATTCGAAGACATGTTATCATTGTTTTGGGAAACCAAGTTTGTTTTTTCACTAAGAGTAAAGAATATTTATCTTTCTTTCACCGTTCAGAGTCTGTGAGTATTTGTGCGTTTAACTAGCAACGTATCTCTTTGCTGTCCAGTCCGTTGTCTACTATGCAGAGGGAAGTTTTACCCTCAACAATCCTAAATGGGGGTGGAAGGGGGGTGACCGTAAATTGATTGACCTAAAGTGAGCTTATGTGTCTGAAGGAGAAATGGGACCTGGACCTGCACCAATAAGTCATGGTGGCGCAGTGTTTAGAACACAGTATTGCAGGCTAACTCTGCCAACTGCCAGCAGTTCGATTGTCACTGACTCAAAGTTAACTCAATCTTCCATCCTTCTGAAGTTCGTAAAATGAGGACCCAGATCATTGTGGGGGGCAATATGCTGACTTTGTAAACTGCTTAGAGAGGGCTGCAAGGTACTGTTGAAGTGGTATATAAGTCTAAGCGCTATTGCTATCTTCCTGGCCCTACTCCAGTACCTTCACTATTACACTTCTCTGTGAGGCTCTCTGAGCTTGGTTGTTTTCTTGCAGAAGTTTCATTACCCAAACTAGAGAATATCAGTGCTGATGTTACCTACTTTGGGTAATGAAACATCAGCAGGAAAATAACTAATCTCAGCGAGCACCAAGAACCCTTCATTTCAACCCTGAGCTACAAATATTCTCATTTATTGAGACTTCTCTGTTTCTCTCTACCATTTCTTGCTCTAATTGAGTAATTAGGGCGGATGTCTCATTCGGAGACTCCCTTTTCAAAAATAATGTTTTTGTTCATATTCCAAAATTTTTAATGTGAAAAAAAATATTCTGCATATATGTGGCCTAGAACTTTAAAAAAAAATCCATCATAAACATGTTGTTTCCATGATAATAATTTCATTTATATTTAGCATGAAATACCACAATTGCTTTCAAGGTATTTTTCTTTCATAAAAATATGGTGCTGTTATTCCTATTGTAAGAGGAGAAAATCATTTTTTTAAAAAAAATAAAGAAGCAGTTCATATCCAGAAAAAACACTGAAATATTTTGATCACACAGAATTCTGTAATTGCTCTGCTCCTTTCCCCATAAATATCCATCATGGTTTCCTGAAAAATGTAAGAACACACACAAGTGGAAATGTTCAGTGACCACATAGCACTTGGATATCTCAAGCTAGGAGAAGCCAGGGGTCTCTTTTTCCTAACAATCACATGATACACCAGACACCAGAAAAAAAAATCATTTTCATTTCCTAGACAGAACTTGCTTTCATTTATTTCTACTGCATAAATAGAGGCACCCAGGGGTGAAATGCTCCTGGTTCGAACTGGATTGCCTGATCTGGTAGCGATGGTGGTGGGTGATTCGGAAAACCAGTAGCAAAAATCCCTGCATGCCCCCCCCCCCCCATGCCCAGCTGAGCCACACGATCATCAGAGGCTTTTTTTTTTTACTCTTAAAAACATTTTTTCTACAACCTCTTCCAACGAAAAAATGCTTTTAAAAGTAAAAAAAAAAGCCTCTGATGATCGCGTGGCTCAGCTGGAATCATTAGAGACTTTCAAAGCATTTTTTTCTGCAACCTCTTGGCCGAAGAGGTGGTAAAAAAATGCTTTGAAAAGTCTCTGACGATCCAGCTGAATTGCCTGATCTGCAGGCTTTTCAAAGCATTAGAAAAAATGCTTTGAAAAGTTAAAAAAAAAAGTTGGCCACGCCCACCCAGTCACATTACCCCACCACCACCAAGCCACGCCCACAGAACCGGTAGTAACAAATTTTACATTTCACCCCAGAGGCACCCCATTCCCTCCTTTCCCAAAGTTAAACCATGATTTTTATTGATTATATAAGGAACAGCAATTCAAAGTTTTTTAAACCTACCCTATTTCCCCCAAAATAAGATATCCCCTGATAATAAGCCCAATCAGGCTTTTGAGCGCCTGGCAATAAGGTCAAGTGCTTATTTCAGGGTTCTATATATATAAGGAGATGCCTGTCATTCAAACATCATATTTCTAGATGTGTTAGTATTAGGCATAAATGTATAAAAACAACCTGCAAATAAAAAATGAAGACAAAACCAGTGCACTGTAAAGGTCATAGCGCACTTCAATATATGCAAGTTAGATTTTGATATATCGAGAGAAATACAAATGAAAACCAGGGGGAATGGGGTATAAAGATTGCCTTTTGTGTTATTACTGTGTCATTGTTCTTTATTCTTTTAGGTTATTTATTTATTTGTTTGTTTGTTTGCTTGCTTGCTTGCTTTTTTTAATCCTATGTTTGCTACCTAGAGTCACAATTAAGAAATAAACACACACACACAGACACAAACACACACACACACCAATATATATTGATTAAAAAATTAAAAAAGGATAGTAAGCAAGAAGAGATAGAGTGAAAAATGAATGGGAGCCAAATTAATGTGGATTGAATAATAAAGTGATTATGAAAGACATATAAGAAATATCTTGGTCATATTTGAATTTCAAAACTAATATATGGAGGAAGAGTGAATAGGTCAAGTGGGAGAGAAGACTGGAGTTGATGAGCCCTCCTGGGTTCACATTATTTTTCCCACCTCAAGGCTACAAGGGGAGGAGGAAAACCTGTGGTGGGATTCAGCCAGTTCGCACCACTTCGGGAGAACCGGTTGTTAACTTTCTGAGCAGTTTGGCAAACTGGTTGTTGGAAGAAATTATTAGGGCAGAGAACCGGCTGTTAAATTACTTGAATCCCACCACTGAGGAAAACCACAACTGTCTTTTGTGTTGGCTTTTGGCTCTTCCTGATACTGGGCGGCACAGTGGTTGAGTAGTTAAGGTGCTGGGCTTGTCAGATGATAAGCCGGCAGCCCAGGTTGGGGACCCGAGCTCCAAGTCATTGGGTGAGTTCCCATCCTTCCCCAGCTCCTGCTAACTTAGCAGTTTGAAAGCATATAAATACAAGTAGAAAAATAGGCACCACTTTTGTAGGAAGGTAACATCGTTCTATGATGTCATGCTGGCCACATGACCAATGTGCTGGCTCAGTGGCCTTGAAATTGAGATGAACATCGCCCCCTATAGTCGGCACTGACTAGTGGAGTAAAACCCAGAGGGATTCCTGATCCTGGATCTTAGATCCTAGATCCTGATACTGGAAGCTTCAACATTGGGGAGGGCAAAGAATGGACAGGTTGAAGGTTAGGTTGAGGTGGTCCTCCATTAAATATTTCACCAGGCCTTTAGTGAGAGAGAATTTTTAAGAGCTCGTGGGCTGTTTTAAAAAAATACTGAATCCTATTGTTTGCAGTAGATTTTTCTTTGTATCTACAGACAGAATCAGAAAACCAGAGAATTTCTCCTTTCTGCTACCTTTCTGACCAATAACTAGAAAGTCCTTGGATTTGTGGATCTATATGTTCTATATTGATTGATCCTAAAGAGCAGTGGTGAAATTCAAATTTTTTTACTACTGGTTCTGTGGGTGTGGCTTGGTGGGTGTGGTGTAGCTTGGTGGTCATGGCTTGGTGGGCGTGGCAGGGGAAGGATACTGCAAAATCTCCATTCCCTCCCCACTCCTGGGGGGAAGGATATTGCAAAATCTCCATTCCTACCCCACTCTGGGGCCAGCCAGAGGTGGTATTTGCCGGTTCTACAAACTGTTCAAAATTTCCACTACCGGTTCTCCGAACTGCTCAAAATTTCTTCTACCGGTTCTCCAGAACCTGTCAGAACCTGCTGGATTTCACTCCTGCTAAAGAGCCTGTGTCTTGCTAGGCCCAAGGGCACATTCCTATCGAAATGTAAATCTAGTGCCGCCATTTGGTTTAAAAGTAAAATGCAGATTAATGTAAGAGTGGATTAGTGTAAAAACAGATAGATTTATGGAGTCTTTAGGCAAAAATGCCACAGGCCAGAACCAGAGTGATTTGCTCATCCCTATTTCTACAGCAGCTTTATTTGCACATAGCTTCCCATCACCGTGTCAGTGCAAGAATTAGCTTTTTCCATGTTAGCTGGTCTGTTGTTAAAGGTAGTAGAACACGCTTAGCTTTTTTTAAAAAAGACATCCATTTAAAAATACATCATCTGTCTAATTCATAGATAAATGATTCATTTTCTCCCACATTTGACTGTTATTATTATTTTAAATCTCATTTTCTCCCATATTGCTTTTGAAGAAATCTGGATATATATTTTTTTTTACAAAAAAAATCTTATTAATAATGCACTTCTGTTGATGCAGCTAAATACCTAAAGCCATTTCTGCCATGGAGAGGACCATGTACCTTCTGGCAATCTGGTTGAATATAAAGGAATTGAAATGTAGTTTTTTATGATTCATGCACTCAAAGTTGTAATGAATTCTGCAGTTTTGCTTCCCTCTCATTTTTTTTTAAAAAAACTCATTTCCCCCACTCTGCTTATGAAAGAATTTAGAATTTTAAGAAATGTTATTTGAAAATAATCCCAAACAGAATATCATGGCACCCTACTTAGTAAAAGGACCAGCTCTGGCACCCAATTTCAAATAACCTTATTGCTCTGAATTTCAGCAGCGTGCACCCAATTCATTAGGCAGAGCTTAAATAAATAAAGGCAGTCTCTTTAGAGGGTTAATAACTGATGGAAATTTCAGGAGAAAATTCCTCTTAAGTTCGAAAGTCAACCCTGGTCTACATGTGTCCTACATTACCCCAATGTGGTTTGGGTCCACTGTAGGGATCAGGGATTTATTTTAATTTTTTAAATGGTAACAATTTCTCTGAGTAAAAGCATTACATAAAATAGGGATCTTTTGTATTCGGTTGCCAGAAAAAGCAAGCTGAGCTAAATAATTGTAACCAGATTTCTTGATCCTGTCTATCTGCATCACTTCTCAAATCGTTTTCTTCTAAACACTTCTTAGGATTTATGGCTGAACTGTGTAGATTTTAGATAAGTGCCCATCTGTTAATGTGTTACAATCACGGACTGAAGAAACAATAATAAAGACTGTATACCCAAGGACCAGGGCTGAACCAAGAGATTTTTTTTCTTTACTAGATTTATAAAGTTGCTCAAATCAAACGACTCAATGTGACTCTACAACAGCAAGCAGCAACAACAAAAGCCCACACAACATTAAAACATATACAGTACAGAAATATAAAAGATTAAAACAGTGATCAAGTACCATAAGAAAAGGCATGGGAATTCCCAATATCATCTCATAGGGAACAAGAGGGGAAAAAATAAAGGAATTGGTCTACAGAAACGTTTATATTGTTGCTGTGTTGAAACAAGAGTCAGAATAGAGCTGGAAGGGACTTTGGAGGTCTTCTAGTCCAGCCCCTGCTCAAGCAGGAGACCCTATATCAGTGATGGCTAACCTTTTTGCCACCGCGTGCCAAAAGCGGGGGGGACCGCGGTAGGGTCACATACACACGTGCCCACACCCATAATTCTATACGTCCCGCCCCCCTGTGCTCCCCCTGCTTTTGGCATGTGATGGCACAGTGGGCCTGGTAGGCCCGTTTTTTGCTCTCCCAGGCTCCAGAGCCTTTCTAGGAGCCTGGGGAGGGCAAAAAGGCTTTCCACACCCTCCCAGAGGCCTTCCGGAGGCCAGAAACAGTGTGTTTCCTGACTTCTGGTGGGCCTAGAAGCTCCGAAAATCAGCTGGCTGGTGCACGCGTTCATGCTGGAGCTGAGCTCGTGTGCCCACCGATATGGCTCTGCGTGCCACCTGTGGCACCCGTGCCATAGGTTCGCCATCACGGCCCTATATCATTTCAGACTAGTGGCTGTTCAATCAGCCTTGATCCACACCAGGGGTGGGTTCTAAACATTTCTACTACCGGTTCTGTGGGCGTGACTTATTTTGTGGGTGTGGCTTGATGGTCATGTGCAATTCTTTAGGATTTAGCAGAGGTACTGGTCTACCAGGCTTTTAACTACTTGCAGAGCTGTACCAGTCTACCCATTTGTTCTTGGAACATTCTGGTCTACTCATTTGTTTTTGGAGGCACCGGCCTACTCATTTGTTTTTGGAGGCACCAGTCTACTCATTTGTTTTTGGAGGCATTGGTCTATCCATTTGTTTTTCAAGCACACTGGTCTACCACCACACTGCCTTTTAACACTGATCAGCTGTACGGTGGCCCTTTGAAGTCCCACGGCAAGAGTTTAAACAGTTTTTTTCCTTCTAGCTGATCAGCTAGGACTCAGGAGGCAGCGAATAGATTGAGGGCGGGGCCAAATAAAAGGTAAGAATAACAGGGGTGGGGTGGGAGAGCCCAGCTCCCAAACAAAGAGAACCGGTTTGGTGACATCATATCATCACTGCTACCAGTTCGGCCGAACCGGGAGGAACCCACCACTGATTTCAAAATTAATGTGAAATCAATTCCTCTGACTAATGTAATTTGATGTAGGCTTTTGAATCAATTTGGGAAAGTGGTTGGGTCCAGTCTTTTGAACCGATTCTGAAATAGTGGCATTTGTCATGAGAATAAGATTGCTCAACTTTCCGAATTGCTTTGGAGTTGTTTTATAAGATACTTCCAACCACTTTGACAATTTCATTCAGAAATCTCAGCCCAGAAAGCCCCACATCAAATATTCACAGAGTGAGCAGGGCAGCAGCATTTTGAAATCTGCTTCAGACAGCATCGTGATTTAGGCACAATAGGAAGAAATTACCCAGTGGCACATTCAGCACTGGACCCTGGGACAGCAGACAAGTCCTTGTCTTGAGTGGAGGGACCTTCAAAGACAGCAAGACTGGTTGTAAGTGAAGGCATAAAAATTATCTTCCAGAGTCTCTCCCTGCATTTTCTCCCATGCAATTACTGTTTACAAGCATATAGTACAATTCAGTACTATGTATATTTAAAATTTGGAAACCCAGCAAGAGAAAAATCCTGTGCCGGTCAGGCAACAATTTCATGGGAATCTCTTATCAAAGGAGAGTTCCTGTTGTATATTCTCTTTTTCTTTTTAGGGTTGTGTGAGGAAAAAGAGTTCTACTCTGTCTCTGCCTCTGCTTCTGCCTCTGTTTCTCTCTGTTGCTGCCTGCCAGTCTCTCTCTCTCTCTCTCTGTGTCTCTCTGTTTGTGTCTAAGATTTTTCTTTCCCTTTAAAGATTCCTGAGGAACTGTAGCAAAGGTGGAATGATCTACTTCTCCTCTTAAAATTCCAAATAATTAATCTGGCAACAATGCTGATGTTGGAAACCAGAGGTGGGTTTCAGCAGGTTCTGACCAGTTCTGGAGAACCGATAGTGGAAATTTTGAGTAGTTCGGAGAACCGGTAGTAAAAATTCTGTCTGGTCCCGTCCCCATCTATTCTCTGCCTCCCAAGTCTAGAGCTGATTGGGAGGAAATGGGGATTTTGCAGTAACCTCCCCCGGATTGGGGAGGGAATGGAGATTTTACAGTATCCTTCCCCTGCCATGCCCACCAAGCCATGCCCCGCCCACTACGCCCTGCTCACAGAACCGGTAGTAAAAAAAATTGAAACCCACCACTGTTGGAAACACCCAGTGAGACAGGTGGAAGGCCTCAATCAATATCTGAGCCTTGAGTCCTTGTGCAGTAGCAAGCAGTCCAGAACTGAGACCCTTCAAGCTCCATCGAATCTTATCTATCTGTTCCCAGGCCAAGGCTGGCTGTCTAGGAAGATTCCTGTAAAATAGCCAGAATATAATAAAGTTGTGAGCTTGAACTTTACATGTATAGGTCTGGTTACCTGTGCCTGACAGCTAGGCGGCATATAATGAACCTGTTTGAGAAGGGCTGCTGGAATCTATTGCCCAGTTCTTATGCCAATAGCAAATCAGTTTGGATTATAAACTAGAGCTTATACTGTAGGTGCTTCCTACAAATTGTTCTTTCCACACGGAATGTGCTTATCTTTGGCGTGGCAGTTTTTTTAAATGTGCAAGATGATGCTGATATACTGTAATGTTATTTTGGAAGAAAGCTAAAATACAGGGAACAAAGAAAATGCATGATGATAGAAGAAAAACATTACTGATTTTGATGATACTGCTTAGCATAATAACCTGTTGGAATAACCGATGTTGTTATTCTGAAACATTTTTATGAAAAAGGGAGCAAACTAAATTCAAATCCATCTGCACTGATCATATTTCAAAGGGGATTAACATGTTGCATCTGACTACCAAATAACTGATAAAACTCAGCCTATCACAAAAAGGAGCCGAAACCCTAACTGAGACACGGAAATATTGTTGGTTGAACAAAGATTAAACCTCAGACTTCTTAATAGCTAGCTAAGGATTTAGCAGCCTTCCATAGCCTTTTGTGATTCACAAAAGCCAGTCTTTCCCTTCAGTTTAATTTCTGCCATCTCCTTCATTTTGGCCTCTCATTCTGTTCCATTCTGGCATTCTTCTGCTCTCTTTTCCCCACCTATACCCACACTCAGACTTGCTACCATGTGTTTACCCAGGCTTTTTCTCAAAAGCTACATATGTTGAGGAATAAAAACGGATGCTGGTTTTTTAAAACAGATCTTAAAAAGATCTGTAAAAAAGATGGATGTAATATTTGCATTCGTACCGGGCTGTGCTCAGACTTTACTAGAGGCCAGGCAAAGATTTCAAAGCCAAAAGAATGAACTTCAAGAGGGGAAGATATGCTATCAATTGACATTTCCCCCCCACCCCTTTCCATTCAATCATGTCAGATTCTTGGATACTGCCTGGACAAGACCTTGCGGTTTTGTTGGTGAGGGTTTTTTTAGAAGTAGTTTGTTATTGCTTGCTTCCTAGGGCTGAGAAAGAGGGACTGGCCTAAGATCACTTAACTGACTTTGGCCTAAGGCAGGGACTAGAATTCCCAGTATCCCAGTTTCTAGCCTAACTCTTACATCAAACTGGGTCTCAATCTATACTAATGCTAATAGTACTATCAATCTATACTAGTACTAATAATATTACCTTCTAAACAAAAAGAATAGATTCTTATTATGAAGTCAGTAGAGATGACTTCATAATATGACTTCAGTAAATGCAGAAATGAAGAAAACTACGTTGTCTCTGTTTGCCTTAGAATAGCGTTTTCTCAGTTCTCAAAAAGTCTAATAAACTTATATCCAATAAATAAATATGTTAAGTTACTTTGATGCCGGTGGTTGGTTGGTTTCTCTACTACAAGAGCCCTCCTAACATATACATGACACCCCATTTACAGGCAACTAAAATATATTGTGCATTATATTGCTTAACAAATGGCTGAGTCTCCATGTTGCCCAAAATTGGGGGGGGGGGGAATAAAGGGATGTTGGACCGAGAATTGTCATTCTGGAAACAGTTCTTGGCAAATTGAATGTTAATCAGTAATATCTGTTTTACTTCTTTCCTGTATATGTAATTAACAAATCTGACAACAAGAAACTGGATTAGTATTCAATTGTAGAGTATTTTCTTTTCCTTTTGCAAACATTTGTATTATATTTTTTCACAAAGAAATGCATACAATCCCATGTGCCTCTAATTACTGGATCAAATATATTTTAATAAGCTTGGCTGGGATATGCCATCAGAGAGGTATTCCAGAATTTGCTTCCTGATGACTAATGACTAGTTAATGTAAAATCCTTGGGAGTCACATTAAACCCATATCAAGCCTCTTGGTCTGCATAACTGTAATGTGGCAAGTAGCCTCTGAATATCTATTACAGAATAAGGGGGTCCCCATTGCTGCATTACAAGTTCTGACAAAATAACCGTGTCAGAGAACAAAGCCTAAAGCATGAAACCATGAATTGCTTAATCATTGTTTCCTGGGAAAATAAAATCATAATGATATGGGGTTATAAAACACATCAAATCATAGACCATGATTTATCAACAAATGATCAAGTTTTAGTCTCAACTTTGGTCAAAAGCCAGTGAACCCTACATGCATTATATGAACCTAGTCAGAGGCCTAAAAATAACAAGTCGGGTAAAATGAGAAAGAGACAGATGACTTTTTCTGCTTCTTTTTGAAGAGGCTCTTAAGAAGTCGGCATCCAAGAAATAAGGAAAACATTCATTAATACAATTAGAAATCTTAGACTTTTGGATTCCTACACTTCCTCAGTGTGGGAATCCAAATTAAGGCATTCCAGACAGATTGCTCTGCAGCTTCAACCTGACTCAAGTGAAGGGGCATCTACTATATCTCTGGAAAAGATTCTATTGCTGAATTCCCCTTATGCCTAGAAGATGTTCCCCCCCCCTCCCTAACACTCGATGAAAATTCAAGAACTTAAATCCATTAATAAGTGTTCTACATTCTGTAGTGATGGAAAATAAATCTTCAGATACTTGAAAACATGTCTTCTCTCAATCTTCTCTTTGCATCATGAAACCTTCTTCTTCAATCTCTAGTCATAGAATTTTCTAATGTGTGAGATCCATAAGTGCATGCAATATTTGAAATGTGGTCTGGCCAATGCAGACCAATGGTGAAACTATTATTTTCCCTTCTGTTGAAAACTACATTTCTGTTGATGCTGCGTCAAATCACATTTGCCTATTTTGCAGCCACATAATATCTGAGTCACCCTATAGGACAGGGGTGTCAAACTTGCAACCCATGGGCCGGATGTGTCACATGCTGGCCACCCCTACCCCCATTTTAGTGAAGGGGAAAAAAGTCGTGATATGTCACGTGATGACAACGTGTCATCGCGACTTTGACACCCCTGCTACAGGACATGGCCAGCAAAAATATTAATAAGTAAAATGAAAAATAAATGTCTAACTCATCTTCAGTTTGCAATATGATGGTTCAAGGTCATCCAGTTGGTGACTTCTGCCTAAGGTGGGACTGGAACTCATGGTATCCTGACTGATGAATGCCAGGGCCTCTAAGAGCAATAGCTTTGGGTTCATCCTTTAGATAAATGGCGAAGGTAGGAATTATAAACACACATTTATAAATAGTTTCTCACTTTTCCTCCCTGTTTAATCTTCTCTGCTTCAGGACAGGGGCGGGTTTCAAAACCCATCGCTACCGGTTCGCTCGTGGGCATGTGCATGCTTGTGCACATGCGAGATGCTTCTGCACATGTGCAGAAGCATCCGGGCAGGTGGGTGGAGCTTTCCACCGCTGCCGCTACCGGTTCACCTGATCCGGGGCGAACTGGTAGCAACCCACCACTGCTTCAGGAGCACAGTACAATCTTGGCAAAACACATAAAGTAATCAAACCTTCACAAGATCTCAAGGCGTATGAAGTGAAATCTGGCAATGCTTGAACTCCAATGACTCTTATTTTATACAGAGCATTCTCTCTTGGCCATATCAGTCTATATTCTGTCTGGTTCAGGTTATCTCTGAAGCAAGTTTACCCACTCTAGAAAGCTTTTCTCACTTGAATAATTCATGAAGTCTGGGTTGCTTGCAAATATTTTTATCCATCTTTGTCTCACCTTTGAGTCAGTGTTGATTCTTGGCAACTATATGGTAACACTTTGGGAACTGGCTTGCCATTGAGTTCATCCTATGCTCAGAAAGAGGCTCTGCCTCAAGCCATGACTAGAACTCTGTCGTCTAGAGCCTTTATTTTAATTTTTAAAGTTATTGAACACCCATCTTACCCCAAGGTAAGTGGCTTTTATCCACTACATTGAACTAGCTATCAACACATGGCTAGGTCAGTGGAATACTCTTCTCTTACTCTACTGAGATGTGATTCTGGAGTGGGACAGAAACCTCTGAAAGCCCCAGAATAAAAGCTTTCCATCTCATGCCACCAATATCTATTAACCTTCCAAAAGCAGAATTTGTATGGGCCTTTAAAAGCTCATAACACAGTTTGTGGTCAAATAAATAGAAATTGTTTTGTAATTCTCAAAGTCTAATAAGCCCATTTGACTGTAGCTTGAAGCACAAAAGATGGCACATCTCTTTTGTATCTCAGCATCCATGGTCATCATTCCTGCTGCCATTACCCCCATGTTTCTGCTTCTAATGATGCCGTCAACTCATTGAGAGTTTAAAAAACATCTCTAAAAGTTCTATGATGAGCTGTGGTGGCGCAGTGGTTAGAATGCAGCATTGCAGTTTAGCTCTGACCACAGACAGGAGTTTGATCCTGACGGGACTCAAGGTTGACTCAGCCTTCCATCCTTCCGAGACTGGTAAAATGAGGACCCAGATTGTTGGAGGGCAATATGCTGACTCTGTAAACCGCTTAGAGAGGGCTGTAAAGCACTGTGAAGCGGTATGTAAATCTAAGTGCTATTTCTAGTGCTATGACTGATCACAGGAGTCTGAAAAAGCAGTAGTTCAAACTGATGCCTTGGTCTTGCAAGATTTAGCATCTGTTCTGTGACTAAGCATCAAGTCTTTTGAAAACAGTACTGCCCACTTTGCACTGTAAGAGTGCTCTATGGTGGATCTTGGTGGATCATAGAGTTCTTTCAATTTGCTGCCAGGACAACCACTAACATTCTTAGGAACTGAAATGTCCTACTGTATTAGCAGATGGACTCGAACTTTCTTTGGGGAGAGGTGAGGGAAAGGGGAGGGGGGATGAGACTATTTCTCAATTGCTATTAGGAACAGAGAACATTCATCTTTTTCCCCTCTCTCCAGCAATTTGAAAATTACTGTGCTGATCATTTTATTTCAGGCTTTAAACCATGGATTTTGCAAGAGATAACCCAGGATTAACAACCCAACCCATTTTAGTCCTAAAAGAATAAGAAACATGTTTCAAATTAATTATGGCATAAATTATTTCGGTTTGTTATTTTAATTTTTTTCTCCCTCCATGTGCTTTCAAACTGTCATCTGGTAAGGCAATTGCTAACTTAAGAATTCAAACCTCAGAGTCTACAAACCGCCACAGCAATTGCAGCGAGCAAATGAATGGGATTGTTGAATGCTGTGTGTGAATGTGGTATCGTGTGCAGCCTCCCACACAGCAGCTGATATTGCATACAGTTTTGGGGCCAAAAGTCTTTCCATCAGTGGGGAATAAACAAGAATGCTAACAGTGCTACCAACAACGACCGTCTTATCTTCACTTTTCTGAAAAAAGACCTACCGCCTGGTCACTATTTTTATAGCCCCTTTCTTTAATTTGCCATGCAACTAAATGAACTGCTGCTTGATGAAATCTATAGAACATTAAGTTGGCAGTCCCACTGGAATCTCATAATCTAGTCAAAATAGGCCAGAAAAGATTTTCATGGCTTGAGGCACTACAGTGTAGAGATGTGGTGCTGAGGGAAGATGTGGCAACTCAGTTTTATTATATAGGATTTTCTGGGAATAATTGAGAAAAAAAAGAAAGGGAGGGAGGAAGGAAGAAAAGGAAAGAAAGAAAGGAAAGAAGGAAGGAAGGAAGGAAGGAAGGAAGGAAGGAAGGAAGGAAGGAAGGAAGGAAGGCATGTCAAATATCCCATTCTCTTTCCCAGAAATTAAAAATGAACAGGTTCAATGAAAAAGAAAAAGAATTATGTCATGAGAAAGAGGATACCATTACCAATTAATTGCACATTTCATTTGTATTTATGTGTAAAAACATTTGTTTGTTTTTCAAAAAAAGAAGGAGGAGGTGGCAGTGAATTTACCAAATATGAATTTGCCAAATTTGCTTGGCTTTTTTCTCTTTTTGACTTTGCCAATTTTTGGTCACCATCAGAATAATTCAGAGACTGTGTCTAGAATATTTAAGGACATCAAGCTCCAAATCAGAAAGTTCTGATAAGCAAATAGAACGGGTTATTCTGATGCCTTTTCTTCTTGAATCTGTCAATCTTAATTTACAGAAGGATGAATAGCCTTTTGTGTGGCATCTTAAATACAATGCTATGATATGAGTTGCTAGTTGGTAATATAAACCCAGAGTTATTCAAGTAAACATGGTTAAACTCATCGTGTTTAACAACGTTTTCCCCTCCAAACTTTAAAAGAAATATTTCAGCTTCTGTGGAGAGATCTCCCGAGGAGGCAAAACTGACATTTGATCATTTGAAAGGGTTAAGATATATTTTGCCCCTATTCCCTTTTTCACGATGTGACAAATGGTGCTGCTGGACGCCTGTGATTTGCCACCAAATTTCTGTGCAGGGGTGGGACTCTCGGGGTGAAGTGATCTGCGAGTGACAGCGTGCTGAGACTGACAGGGGGAGGAAGGGAAAATCTTGTTTACAAATGTCAGCCAGCAATTAGCATCGTTTAAAGAACCAGGACCGCAACTGCTGCTTTTAGTTAGCGTTGGAAACCCCGTTCCTTTCTTGTGGCCACATTTGAAGAGGCAAAGTAGACAGCGAGACTCTGAAACCAGTTCATAAATAGTTGATTTCATTTTTTAAAATCTTGCCCAAACTGTCACCAGCGTCCCTCCTCCCTTCCCATGTGGATCACAGATGGCAAAGAGCTAATTTGTTACTGTTTGATAACTGCTTTTATGTATCAAAGCTCTTATTTACTACTCTGTGGGGAAAATGACAGACTAAAAGCTATTATGTGTTTTCTCTCATTCTCTTACCCCTTGTCCCCCCTCCCCATGTACGAATAATCACTATCCTTCTTGTTTTTTTCTCACATCCTCCACCCCACTGTATTCTTCTTTAAAAAAAAGAAAAGAAAGAAATATACTATTGTGGCCCTTTTACATGTACAATGAATACCATTTTTTTTTTCCTTTTTGGGTTTTCCAGAATGCATCTGGTAGAGTATTTCTTCTGAAATCTGTCAGGGCCATTTATCATGGCCCTGTGATAAGGAATAACATTCTGAGGTGTTTCTTTATAACAATAGATTGCATTCCATTTGGAGGAGATGTGAATTGTGGGTTTGTTTTCAAGCAGTACGTTAGCCAAATATTTTCAGAGCAAATGAATAACCTCCAGCGCAGAGGCGGTTCGGTGTCAAATAGGGATTTCTGGGTAGCCCAATCCAGATTTATTTAAACACATTCAGGATTCAGGGGCATTCATGGTTACTGCTCTCTAAATTTGCAAAACCGATATCGCCAACTTGATCTTTAACATGATAAGATGGGAACAGACTATATTTATAGCAATTCACAGCAATATTAAATATCTTATTCTACAGTGCTGGGACTAGTAAGAAAGCATGGTGAAGTAAAAATCCACTGCCCACATGTTTGACCTCTATTTGGTGTATGCCACCAAGCAAAACAGGGCTTCTGTCTGCCTGAAAATAAAGGCAAAGGAGTATGGAATGGGGGATGGATGATTTGGTGCCAGTTATTGTCAGCAGAAGACTCTGGAATGGGAGAGAAGGGGTGGCACTTCTCTGATCCCACAGAAAGAAATTTCATCTCTCTTGTAAGATTTATTTCACAGCAATGTGGAGAAGGTTCTAACATTTATTTATTTTTATTAAACGTTTTAGAGAAAGGATATAAGCAAAGGGAGATAAAAATACATGCAAAAATATAAAAGATTAAACTACAAATAGATAAACAAGGGATCTAGAATGTCCTGGGGGATTCAAGGTTTCCCAAAAAATTATTAAGTACTTATGAATTATAAAATATGTTATACCCTTTTATAAAAACAAGGATCACTATTCAGCTTTAAACTGTGAATAAGTATTAAAAACCAGGTTCAATACTGTAGAAATCACTGGCTGGAATTACAAGCTACAATAAATGGGACCAATATTGAGAATCTTCCCAAACTGGGATATCCCATGAAGTTAAAATATAGGTTATATCTTTGGAAAACCCAAATTTTGGATGAGGCACAAATCCATGTATTCAGTTACAATATAGTCCAAAAATGGTTTTCAGTGAGAACTGAATTCTACATCAGATTTACTTACAAGGTACAAAATTAATCTGTACGTTAAAACAAACTTCTTTGAGGGAAATTGGAATGTCCTGTATATATCACTGAATGTATTCTTCAGAAGAATCAGTACAGCAAGATAGACAGTGAGAAAATGCAAAGGCAACAGTAGTGCACTTCCAGACCTATTTTCCTGGATTATAGTTCATCTCCTAGTCATCCATTTATGTTTGAAAACCTATTTCTTCACTGGTATTCTGAACCATTGTTTCCATCCAAATTATATATCAGGTAGGTGTTATACAATGACACCTAGTTTATTCATTGGATTTTATGGTGGGTCCAAATGCCATTCAATTCCATTGCTGTACACTTCAATCTTTTCCCGGTTTTGTCATTTTTCTTTCCTGGGAAAACTGATCAAAGATGGAAAAATATCATAACTGCACAGTGTATGTGGGGTCTTTGGTGGTCTCTGAGCTTGGTGGTTTTCTTGAAGATTTTTCATTACTAATGTAGGTAACATCATCAGTGCTATAATGGACTGTCCTGTGAAGACATTATAATTTACTCAAAATCTTGACTTGGACCATTGCAAGGCTTGACTGACAATTCCTCTGCCTCATGTCTTTCCTGTCCATCCAGGGAAAGGAAGCCTTCCTTTCTGGATCCTGGGTGGGTCAATCTACCAACAGTTGCCTTTCCTTTGGGAATTATTTCTTCTCACTAGACCAGTGATGGCGAATTTTGTGAGCTCACTGTGTCAAAAATTCAGAAAATGCAGGATTATTTTAGAACATGTAGCAGCCTGGCAGCCGAGGATGAAATGTCTACTAGAAGGAAAGCAGCATTCAATGTGAGTGCAAATAAGAGGGAAAAAAGGACAAAAATGGGAAAAGACTGATGTGTTACAATAAAGGGGGTGAATGGCTTCTATTTGGACCCTACATAAAATTCTATAACTGAAGTAGTGTCATTCTATAATAAGAGCTACCAGATATATTATTTGGATTGGAATAAGGGGTCCAAAATACCAGAGAAAGCATTTTATTACTTCCTTATGTAAAAAAAAGAAAACCTGCCAGAATATAGAAACCTAGCATTGCACGTAGAAAAACTAAAACTGTTATTATTTTTTGTGCTTATTTTCATTTTTCGGGGGTGGGGGTTAGCATAGAGAAGAGAAAAACATAAAAAATATAACACACTCAATACAATGCTTTCTAATGTGAATGAATCAGGCTATGCACTTAAAAATGTGATAATCCCCTGCTTTAGGAAGGTATAAGCAGCTTTCTCTAACCAGAGAATTAGAATAGAATGAAATGGAATGGAACTGAACGGAATGGAACTATTTACAGTAACTATAACAGAAAGAAAACTTATTCACACAAAATGCAATATAAGGCTGGACAAACTCTAACTTTAACTGTCTCCTATCAGGAAGAGTCCATGAGCACATGATTTACAGAAACGCATATCAGCTTGGTCATCATCTGGGTTACAATGACCATGCTAGGCATTGGAGTTCCTGGACATTTGGTGAAAAATGGCCTATAGGACTCAGGACCAGCAGCTGCAGAACTCCTGCAAGAAAAGATGTTTACTGATTTACACTGAAACTTTTCAGGAAGCATAGTAAGTAACTGCCTTATTTTTAAAAACATGGAACTAAAGGCCTTTTGGGTGGCTTTTTTATTGTACAGCATTTGTGTATGTGTTTTAAATAGATTGTATGTTTATGATGCTATTTGAAAGTCATATGGCCTCTTTTATTCTGCAAACCATTTGATTGCTTCTAATTGTGCGCTCTTGATACTTTAGAAAAATATCTGTAACCCACTCTTTGTGGAATTTGGGCAGGAGACAATCAAATAAATAACGAACTGGAAAACGTTCATTTTGGCAAATTGAAACCTGGATATTGTGTATATGTTGAACAACTGTGCAGCTGAAAAAGAAGGCATAGTCACAATTCTTTTAAAAACGTTTCCTCCAATTCTATAAATTTTGAGGCAGAATGAGGATCTGCTTCTATTGGAAAGATTGTTGAGAAGATGGGCAACATTTTTGAAATCTGAACTATTTTGAGCTCAAAATGGATCCTTCCAATCTTACTGGAAGTGTTTTAAATACTATTTTAAGTATTCTGGAAGTGCTTCAAATTCAAAAGAACAGTGTTTTGGATTTAAAAAGAGGCATTTCAACCTTGAAATATTTCTGGACTGGATCTTTTCCAGACTGGTTGGAATTAGAAGCGTTGCAATACTACTCATTTGGTCTGAGTAGCTGTTCCAAACTAAGGACTGTCTTATACAACTGTACACTAGGACAAAAAAGGGATCATTAACCATTTCTCAAGGACAGAAATGCTTAGCATCTTATACTGGCCTCAGCTTGCTGGAATGGCATCTTACACTGATCTTTGTCTGTTGTAAATCAACATTAGTATTTTCTGACTTGTTTCCTCAGCAGCAATGCTTTCTTGTTTCTTTTCTGAACTTTATTTCATTATAGGCAAATGTGTCCATTCCAGTTGGTTTGCAACACCTTCCCCTCTGGTTGTTAGTTCCTGCCCTACACGGCTATTTCTGTCTTGGATTGTTATGCTATCTGCTTCTTCTGGAGGACCTCCCAAAATGAGACATGGAGGGGTTTTTTTAATCAGATGAAATTGGCAAGACTTTTGTATGATTCTTTTTTATAGCAAAAATGTCAAGAAAAATGGTCAAATGCTGGAGGGTTTTTTTTCTTCTTTGTTTTACTTTTACTGGCCTATTGCTGGATATACTAAATAGGAAGATATTGACTATGAAGTGGCATCAACTTGCTGGGACTCATATCAAACCCCAAAATGAGTATCACCAGGGGTGGATTCTACTTACCTTTACTACTGGTTTGCAATGGGAGCACACACACACGCTTGCTTCGCTCGCACACATGCACTTCTGCGCATGTGCAGATCATCAATTATGATGTCCGGGCAGGTGGGCGGAGCCTCCTGCCGCTTTTACTACCGGTTCTATAGAACCGGACAGGACCAAGAGCAACCCACCACTGGGTATCACATGATTTCAAACACTTCCCCATGGAAAGAAAAGCGTGTTGTGCCTTCTCTGGTATCCAAATAGAACACTAAGACATTATCTTGGCCAGAGTATAGCAATAGCAATAGCACTTAGACTTATATACTGTTTCATAGTGCTTCCCGGCCCACTCAGCTCCCAAATCTTGACTTGAGCTCTCAGTTTGGATGGAAATTTAAATTGAAGAGCCTCGGTGGTGCAGCAGACTAAAGTGCTGTTAAGTGCTAGCACTTAGCTGCCAGCTGCCTGCAATTAGTGCGAGTTCAAATGTCACCAGGCTCAAGGTTGACTCAGCCTTCCATCCTTTTGAGGTAGGTAAATTGAGGACCCGGATTGTGGGGGCAATAAGCCAACTTTGTATAGAACAATACCGCTTGGGGGAGCCAAAAACCCTAATAAGCAAGTATATTCAAAAAAGTATGCAGGCTATTGCTATAATGCATTGTAAGCTGCCCTGAGTCCACGGAGAAGGGCGGCATATAAATTGGATGGATGGATGGATGGATGGATGGATGGATGGATAGATAGATAGATAGATAGATAGATAGATAGATAGATAGATAGATAGATAGAAAGATAGATAGATAGATAAATAGATAAACAAACAAACAAACAAACAAACAAATTTTATTTTCGGTCAAAATAAACATCAGACAAATAATAAAAAAACCCCAAACAATAACATCCACAACACTGTAACAAATCCACTGTTTTATAAGAACATTCTGAGGAGCCCATTGTTATATCCACCCCAAGTCTTATATGTTACTGCACAGAACATGGCTAGATTGCTGTGCCAACTGCCTAATTGATAGTAAGAAGGGGAACTAGTAATCATCTGAGTGGCATGGGAGATTAGATAAGGATGAAAACAGCTTCCATTTCCTTGTAATACCCACAGAAAATTAAGACATGGGTGGCTGTTTCAACTGCACCTGGCTGCTTGGACATATTAGTTCCTCGCAGGGAATCTTACTGAAGCTCTCTTCCAGCAAGGCATATTAAAGCAAGCCTAAAAGAAAACCTCACCAATGTCTACAATTTTGAGCTCCACACCAATGTGAATTTGGTATCTTGTCTGAAAACTGCATCCTCTGCAGCAAACCATCTGACGCAAGCAGGGGGTTAAGCTTGCCTTGTGAGAAACAAACCAAACAATCCATTGAAATAACAGTGAAACAAATCAGTCAGCTATTAAAAAGTGCAAGTTAGCTTACTAAAAATGTCAAGACAGATGACCTACAATAGCCAGCAGGGATAAGCCAGAAGCATCAACCAGTCAAAGGAACCATCAGTCATGGGATACCGTATATGTGAAGAATGTGTTGGAGGTTTAAGCATATGATATGACTAGTCCTGAGAATGGGAATTGGACCTGAGGAAGGAATTGTGAAATAGGTTTTATAACTGTAACAGAAAGGAGACTTATTTACACAAAATGCACTAAAGGATGGAGCAACTCTAGCATCTATTTAACTATCTCCTACCGGGAAGAGTCCAAGAACACATGGTCCATGCATGTGTACCTGAGACCAAATGGAAAAGGAAACAACCTGAGGTTAGAAATCTCTTAGACAAAAAACAGGCAGAATGGTAGACCAAGATCAAAGAGAACAAATCCTTAACTCTCTGTCTGATCCCTAATTTTCCCCTTATGATCAGTCAGTCATGAGGTGCTGAACAACCAATGTCATTTGAGCCACACCTCCTACAGAAGGCAAGATTTGAATAGACGTCTTCAGATATAGTGTGAATAATAGAAATGAATGGTTTTGCTCTCCCCAGCCCCATTTCCCGCCCTGTGCTGAACAGCAATACAGGGTCAAATTGTGAATGAGTAAATGTAATTATAGAGAAATATGGCAGGTCAGAGATCTCAACTGTGCAGAAACCTTAACCTGCTAGATTTAGCTACCTCTGTTTAGTATTTCCATCAACACATCACTGTCTCTCTTCTATGATTAAAATTATGAATTTCTTGGCAACAGTGGTTAAGAAGGAGACTGCTCCCAGAAACCAATTGACTATTAGTTCTAGTTCCACCTTAGGTGTGAAAGGTAACTGGATGACTTTAGGCCTGGAGTGGGATGGGAATGGAGATTTTGCAGTATCCTTCCCCTGGAGTAGGGTGGGAATGGAGATTTTGCAGTATCCTTCTCCTGCCATGCCCATCAAGCCACGCTCACCAAGTCCACAGAACTGGTATTAAAAAAATTGAATTTCACCACTGCCTGCAACTATACCTTTAATAATCTTAAACAACATCTGCCTATCCCAGGTTGTTGAGAAGGTGGACAAAAATATAAAATCCAGTCTAAACATCTAGTTGACTGTAGGACTGACCATAATAATGTCTTCTTTGAAAGATCTGTTTTTCTTTCCAAACATTTCATCATCTCTGTATTCTTTAATTTCTAGCTGTCATATTCTAACCTCTGTTTGCTTGCAAGAAAGCCAGACTACAGGTAGTCCTCGAGTTATGACCACAATTGAGACCAACATTTATGTTGCTAGGTGAAACATGTTAAGTGAGTTTGCCCCATTTTATGACCTTTCTTGCTACTGTTGTTAAGTGAACCATTGCATTTGTTAAGTCAGTAACACAATTATTAGGTGAATCTGGATTCCCTATTGACTTCATGTGTCAGAAGGTCACAAAAAGAGCCTCGGTGGCGTAGTGGTTAGAGTGGAATACTGCAGGCCACTTTTGCTGACTACCGGCTGCCTGCAATTTGGCAGTTCAAATCCCACCAAGCTCAAGGTTGACTCAGCCTTCCATCCTTCCGAGGTGGGTAAAATGAGGACCCAGATTGTTGGGGGCAATATGCTGATTCTGTAAAACTACTTAGAGAGGGCTGTAAAGCACTATAAAACAGTATATAAGTCTAAGTGCTATTGCTATCACATGACCTTGGGACACAGCAACGGTCATAAGTATGAACCAGTTACCAAGCTTCTGAATTTTGGTCATGTGACCTTAGGGATGCTGCAATGGTTGTAAGTGTGAAAAATTGTCATTCATCACTTTTTTCAGTGCTGTGGTAATTTTGAATGGTCACTAAATGAACAGTTGTAAGTTGATGATTACCTGTACAGTCAGTGTCACTTCCTTTATAATCCATCCAAAATTTCCTCTGCAATATGGCACCAGGGAAAGAATTTTCATTATTTGGGGGGCATTATTATGAACTATTTGGGATCAAAATAATTTTAATTTTGGGGAGTAATAATGGGAATGATCAGAGACTGTAGAGGCTGATTACTTCTCAGACTTTTTGAGGAAAAAAAATCAACTGTAAGAGAGATACCAGAGAATGAATCTTTCCACCATTTTTAAAATTTCTCTTTTTGAAGATACTATTAGTGGCATTTATCTTTTTCAGAAGAAGAAATTATCCATCTTTTAAACCCACGACATTTTCTCACAGTCCATTCCCCTGATTACTCAAGGTGTCTGAGCACAGTTACTCATAATGTGTAACTGTGGTAAGGTAAGTGTAGGCTTTGACAGGACAATTTACCTTGCGTTATCAGGACCATGGAGAGCTCAGTGCAGGAAATGACAAAACAAGAATTCTTGCTTCAGCTCAAACGAAGAGCAACTTTAAGAATGCTGAAGAGTGTATAGATGATTCTTCAGCTCTGCCTTTGTTTGCTGGTAACTCTTCATTTAAAATGCCTTGATCCTCTTTGAATCTCACACTCCTAAGTGACCGAGAACCTACAACACTAGTAGAAGTTCTACCAGATGATGCGAAGACTAGAAATGATCCTTGGATTCATCACATTCAGCCCTCGTGGGCTTCTGACTCAAGGGACATTTTACACAAGAAAATAACTCAGCCTCCCTCCAATGACTACAATTTGCTTTTAAAACCAAGAAATCTTAAGAAAAGATTTCTCTTTCTCCAATTCATGCAGATCATGTTTTGAAGGGTATTAATTGTTGTCAGTATCTTTACTATTAAAACCTAGCTTATTCTAATATATAAACACATAAAACGATGGTTAGGGCGAAGAACAGCAAATGAATATTAATATTTTTGTGGTATATCTCCACTAAACTTTAAGAGCATTGAGGAAAGCTGGTCTACTTATCTGGTAACACTTCAGGCTGTGAGCCATTTGTAGCTTCATCTGAGTTTGGAAACTCACTCCTTATTGAAAGAAGCCAAGGATTTTGTGTTAGCATTTAATAAGTTCATAATAATGCATTTTGAGTGGCCAGGTGTTTAACCAATATTTTATTTGTTTTTAATCTTTTCTAGCATTTCTAAGCTAAATTCTAAGCTGATTTTTGTTTTATTTGTTATAATTGGAAAAACAATAAATTCTGGCCTGTTCTATTATGAGAAGCATCATTCCACAGGAATCTCAATTCAGGTATTAAAAGAAAACTTTATTGTCTTTATGGAAATGAATTTTTTGATAAAAGGAATAAAAGCGACTTGTGGCAAAAGAGGCTGACAATGTCCTCTTAAATATGAAGTCTTCATGAATTTTCTTACAGCAGATATAACAGCAGTCATATTCACTTTTCTGTTTAATGGTAGAAGCCCTCAGTGTGATCCATAAATTGTTACCATATGGTCTGAGATAAATCTCTCTCTGCCTTATTCTTCACAGCTAGTTTCTCTCAAGTGAGGCAGTCTGTTAGGTGAGTACTTTGTCACTGTATGTTGGTTGTGCATGGAAAGCACAAGCAGAACCTTTCATCCTCAATTTAATGTTCTGATTTCTAAACAGTATAAGGGTTATTTATTAATATGTACCTTTTAAGAAAAAACATCTGGATTCTTAAACACTCTAAATTTTAAATGCATTTTAATGGAACTTCATAGTATAATTCTCCTCTTATTAGACAGTTAAGCATTGAGGATGTTGAGAACAAAAACCTCAGCAATATATTTTCAGGAGTGATATTTATAATTTTAATAAAGGATATTACTGCCAGGGCTTCATGATCTTTCTGCAATTATAAGTGATGATGAACATAATTCCTCCGCAACTAATCTCATTTCAATGGAATATTCTTCAGATAGGCAGGGAAGGGAGTGGGACTAGAAGATTGCATGTTATTCTCAAATCCAATTTTTAATAGCGCATATTAATACAGGAATGGGAAATTTTTAACCTGTCTTAATTTTTACATCAATGTTGATGAAGCATTCTTCTTTGAGAGGAATGCTTTATAGATAGAGTGATAGGCGAGGTCATAGAAATGATCATTTAAAGAGCTCCCAGGAAATCTAGAGTTCAAAATTACTATTGTTGGTACTCTCTAGAAATCCTTTAGAGGATCTTCAGGAATTTCAGGATGCTGCAGATCACCCCATCTCTGGGGAAAGCTTGCAAGGAGAGAGGACACCTGGCTCTGATGTCTCTTCAGTATCCCAGTACAAGTTTCTATCATCACTGAACCTCTACCTTCAGTGCTTTATTGGTAGAGGAAATCCTGTTGGGTTGGGCCAAGAGAGGCTTTAGGCCCATGGAATCAATTTTTTTCCTATTCCTCTCGCATACGCAGCAAATGATTAAAAGCATTACAGGTGGTCCTCGATTTACAACCACAACTGAGCTCAAAATTTATGCTGCTAAATGACACATTAGTTAAGTGAACTTTGCCCCATTTTACAACCTTTCTTGCCACAACTGTTAAGTGAATTGCCATAGTTGTTAAGTTGGTAACATGGTGGTTAAGTGATCCTGGCTTCCCCATTGACTTGGCTTGTCAGAAGGTCGCAAAAGTTGGTCACATGACCCCAGGACACTGCAACCGTCATAAATATGAGTCAGTTGCCAAGCATCTGAATTTTGATCATGTGACGCCACAATGGGTATAAGTGTGAAAAATGGTCATAAGTCACTTTTTTCGGTGCCGTTGTAACTTTGAGTGGTCACTAAATGAACTATTGTAAGTCGAGGGCTACCTGTGCCTATTCAGGTTTTCTTCCTTCTACCTACTAATTGGTTGGTGTAAAGTAATGATTTACTGCAGAGTTTTAAAATATAACCTATTGTACATTAACCTCTCTAAAAAGAACTCAGAGTGATCCAATTAGTAGAAACAAGTCACTAGGAGGGAATCATTGGTACATGTACATCAGGGGTGGGTTCTACTTACCTTTACTACCGGTTCGCAACTTGGCCGCGTGCGTGCGTGCACTTGCGCAGAAGCTTCCTGATGACATCGGGGTCAGTGGGGGGAGCCTCCTGCTGGTTTTACTACTGGTTCTATAGAACCAGTCTGAACTAGGGGCAACCCACCAGTGATGTACGTATGCAATTTTGAGATACAGGCAATGGTGGGATTCCGCCAGTTCGCACCACTTCGGGAGAACCAGTTGTTAACTTTCTGAGCAGTTTGGTGAACTAGTTGTTGGAAGATATCATTAGGGCAGAGAACCGGTTGTTAAATTATTTGAATCCCATCACTGGATACAGGTAGTCCTTGACTTACAACTATTTGTTTAGAGGGCCATTCAAAGTTACAATGGCACTGAAAAAAATGACTTAGAACCAGTCCTTGCACTTATGTCTGTCGTATACATAACCACAACGATATGAACCAAATTCAGGCACTGGGCAGCCGGCACTGATTTATGATGGTTGCAACATGCTGGGGACATGTGGTTGCCATTCCTGACCTTCCCAGCTTTTGACAAGCAAAATCAATGTGGGAAGCCGGATTCACTCAATGACCATGTGATTCACTTAACAACGGGGCCAACAATGGTCATAAAATTATGGTCACGCAACCACCACCTTGTTTAACAACAGAAATTTTGGACCCAGCTGGGGTTGTACAAGAAGGACAACCTGTACTTGATTCTTATCCTACTTTCAGTTGCCAATTTAAGAGTGATTCCTTTGGATATTTGGTTGTTTGCTATTTCTGTTCTGCCATATGTTACAGGACAGCTTGGGAGGGGTGTGTGTGGAGAGCACAGTGCTCAGTTGCCACCCATCGTACAAGTGTCACCTTCTCCCACCAGAATGTCAAGAAGCTCTTTCGTCCTTTCCTTGGCTTTCTGAGTGTTTGGAGGGCTCAGCAGAAACTCTCCCATGCTCTTTTTCGTTGGAAGGCTCACTTGCTTGTTTACGAGAGCGACGGAAGAGAGGCAGCTTTCCTTTCCTGTTAGGTAGAATAAGGCAGATGTGAGCTACTGTATGTTCCCTTAATAGCCCATCGTTAATTTTCCTTGCATGTAGGGGTTTTTTTTCCCGAGCTTTATATATTGCTGGCGGTTGGGATGATATGTAAAGCATCAGCTGCTGGTTCACAGCTTGGATTTTAAAGAGTCCAGAAGGAGAGATCAAAAGCTGAATTTCTAATATTGTCTCTAATGGAGGAGTTATTACCCAAACAAGCAGGATGTTGAACTGCTTCCTACCATAAGGCTTCCAACGCTCTGCACTTGTAGCAAATGAGAGCTCCAAATAAGAAGCTTGAAGTGAAGGTCCAGCTATTCATATAAGATTCTTACCAGATCTTGTACCTTTTCCCTCTGAGGCATTTAAAAAGAAAGTTCATCACTGAACTCTTTAAGACTTGAAGAACCGTTGACTACTAGTTACACTTGCAATAGAAGTTAAATATTAATGTAGCGTACTATGAATTTACACACCAGTGGTAAAATGTAGTTGCTGGAACCAAAGTGAAGGCCGAAGAATTACTGAGAGCACCTTCACGCTTGGAATAAACTTTGCGATTTCTTCAATCACCAAAGTGGTTTCATAAAAAAATACATGACTGTCTTTTTAGAATATAAACTATTGACTGCTCCACAGGATATTGTATGTACTAAGCTTTGGTGATCATCTCTTTGCTCTTCAGAAGAAAATTCATGAATTAAAGTATTAACTTCTATGGCTTGGCCTTGTCTATTATGGCCCCATTCTGGGCTGACACCAACAGGAATGTTTATAGCGAGCAATCATTGTTGTGCATAAAGATGCATACATTCTTCTTGTTTATTGGAACAACTTACATCCTACAATGATAACTTTAACATCATCAAACAACACACATGGTGGGTTGTACAATCAGCCAGATTGTATAATCAGCCAGATATGTGGACTGTGCTTGGCATTTCTATCCACCCATTGAATCTTCCCCAATGATTTGGGATAGTCAGATGTTGTTTGATGTGTTAAAGATAATGTTGCAGGATGTAAGCCAGGTGTGTCAAACTTGCATCGTCATGTAGTCATCACATAACGTTTTCCCCCTTCGCTAAACCAGAGGTGGGCGTGGCCAGTGCGTGATGCATCTGGCCTGCAGGCCATGAGTTTGACACCCCTG